>OZ038508.1:43914434-43929434 GCA_964036315.1 Acanthosepion esculentum | reverse complement strand
TGACGCCATTTCTAACCTTAGGTCCCTGGGCGGGACCCGGAAAGAAATGTGTAAACGCCAGATATCAAAGGAAATAAAAATAATAATAATAATAATAAGTATGTCATGTTCTATGCATCTCCCTGTGGTATTCGTGATCTTCCAAATCGTTCTACAGATGACGTCATTTAAAGAATACGCCTATATTTAAATTAAATTTGAATTATAGACTTACGGAATAATGTCCAGATGTAGCCGACCCACTCTTGAATATAAAAAAATATCGACTTCAAACAGTTTATACAATATTTCGTCATGAATTAACAATTTATTCAAAAATTGCGAAAATAAAATAAATCTCAGATAAGACAGGCTTTGTCGTTAGAATTTAACAAAACTTGTCTATATTTCTGGGGGAGATATTGCAATTATTTACACCATTTACATTGGTGGGACCGTTGACATTATCTTTATAACCATATTTACGACGTTTCCATCAATTTACGCTCGGACCTTCATCAGGTAAAATACTTTGGAATTTCGCTTCGAAACCTTTACTTAGTACACGGGGGTAGGTTGCTTCAGAAGCCTCTGGACACAACAAGTTCTTAAACAAGATTCTCAGCGAAAAAGAGTCTTTCGAATGTATAGTTTTCCTTCTCCATGATAGGTCGCCATCCAAGTCAAGATTACTTAATCTGTCTCGAAACGCCGCTCCTAACGACCAATGGTATTAGCACGTAAGTGAATGTATTTGATTCGACCGTAAGTAAAAAAAAAATCAAACTTTTGACACCACCCCCCCGCTAAAAATGGTTAAATTAATGAAAAAGAGTATATTTATATATTTATATATTTCAGGCGTGGCTTTTCCTACTATAAGTTTTTTGTTTTTTTCAAATTTCCACTGCTAGAAATGGTTACACTTTTTTTTATCTCTTCGAATTGCTCCCCATGTAATTATAGCTGAGCGTTTTATTTTTTGCTGTATATTATTCGGTAAAAATTGAATTAGAATCTTTTCTCGTATATTTTCTCGTTCTTGGAACAAGTTAAATTCGTGATTCGTCGGAGATAATCACCTTTTTTTCTCCACTCCCTTTTTATTTTAAATCAGCTTCATTTTTGTGCATTACATTTGTTCTGCGTTCAACTTGGGTTTACTAACTGGTATTCAATCAAATAAATTATTTCGGTGTCATCGACGTCATCATCATCATAATCATCATCATCATAATATTCATCATCCCTATAACTGCAGATAGGCTTGAGAAATTTGAGAGCTGATTTCGAGGTCCGTTCGGGTTCATTAATTTTAATTACTCCATCCATGTAATCAAACTCATTGTGTTATGCATTGTCTTTTTCTGTCCGTCTTGCCCTCTATCGGTATCAGATTTCCCAAGCCCTTTTTTCTTCTTATATGCCCTAGAAGTCTCAACTCTCTCTTTTTGATGTTAAGCATTAGTTTCTTTTTGTTTCCATTTTCTCCAAAACTTCAGTGTCCTCAGCATCCTTCTGTAGAACCATATTCTGTTGCTTTAAGTCTCCTCTTCATTTCTGAGGATTTTTTCTAATAATTCGTTCATGCCAACATCTGATTATATTCTTAATGTCTTTCCTTAGCCTTTCTACTGGCGTTTGATCTCAGTTAAGCCTTTTGATATCTCCCGACGTCGTCAATCATATACGATTCCTGTAAAAGGTTTTAAAACATTTTCCAACACGAATTGTTAGATAGTTATCTAAAGAGTTTACATTGAAATTAGAAAAAATATATATACAAAACACCTTGCCGTTCATGGGAATATGCTTGACTCGATTGTTTTCGAAGTTACCTTTGATCTGAAATAAAATTAAATATCAAATTTCAGTTAAACAATAATATTATATTATGTTTACAGTTTATTTCGGATAGCTTGACACGAAGATATATGGTTCAATATTTTGTTTAATATAACGTTTCAAATATAGCTTTTATTTATTTTCAAATATTACACACTAATTGTATCTTTATTTATTTATTTTATTCATTTCACCCCAAACAAAGCCAGTATGAACACAAAGGGTTGCTGAGAGTGAAAGAAACAGAGAGGACAATAACAAAATAGAGACAGAAGATGAGGATTGATGCTCCATTATTTATTCAATCTATACTGTCCAGTTGTACGGATATGTCTTCGTTAATTGTTAAATATGGACAGCGGAATGAGAACACTCAACCCCCGTAGATTGAATAAAGTGTTTAGGCGTCGTCGGTAATAAAGCTTCCTGTAAAATATTTAAAATCTTTTCCACAGTAGCATGAATTATTGGATGCTTATCTGAATTTCTCTTGAAGCAACGATATATGAAGAATCGTATCTTGCGCTAGAATATAAAACAGAAGTAAGAAGTAGTATCAAATTTCAACTAACGAATAATGTCTTGGATCTTGATATTTTAGATATTGTTATGGGACCTTACCTATAACGACATAGTATTATTAGTGGCTTCATTTTATTCATAGTATTTACAGTATTCATAGTGTCTTCCTGACACTATGAATATTGCGCCTCTTAAGAGAGAGGGAGGAGACGGAATCGAGTCGAGCCAATAGTAGTTCACTCCAAACTAGATTGACAGTCATACTAACACCTTCCAAATCTTGTATTATTATTCTGTGTAATATATCTTTGTTATTTTTACTCTTATGTTCGTGTTTTTCTTCCTTGGTCCTAACCTTGCACCATAACAGATTGTTGGGGCGCACCCACCTTCACAACCACAATAGACTGATCCTATTATTATAAATAGAACAGTAGTTCTAGAGACTGTGAGTAGTGTAGCAGTGTACTGACTGTGCGCTGCTCCTGTCGAACTCTCTGCTTTGGCAGAGAGGAACTCGGACGAGGCTTTGCCGCAGGGCAAAGTGTCGTCCGGGGAGGTAGACAGTCCCTGAACCCGTTTATACGGGTTCTAAATGGGCATATTTTTGGCCGAGCCTACGGGCTCGGGGAGCCCACATTAAACCGGCCTTGTGCCACATTCGACCCACGTGGGAGGGTTGTTAAATACCGTAGTGTAGCAGTGTACGCAGTCTCTGACTGTGCGCTGCTCCTGTCGAACTCTCTGCTTTGGCAGAGAGGAACCCGGACGGGGCTTTGCCGCAGGGCAAAGTGTCGTCCGGGGAGGTAGACAGTCCCTGAACCCGTTTATACGGGTTGTAAATGGGCATATTTTTGGCCGAGCCTACGGGCTCGGTAAGCCCACATTAAACCGGCCTTGTGCCACATTCGACCCACGTGGGAGGGTTGTTAAATACCGTAGTGTAGCAGTGTACGCAGTCTCTGACTGTGCGCTGCTCCTGTCGAACTCTCTGCTTTGGCAGAGAGGAACCCGGACGAGGCTTTGCCGCAGGGCAAAGTGTCGTCCGGGGAGGTAGACAGTCCCTGAACCCGTTTATACGGGTTGTAAATGGGCATATTTTTGGCCGAGCCTACGGGCTCGGTAAGCCCACATTAAACCGGCCTTGTGCCACATTCGACCCACGTGGGAGGGTTGTTAAATACCGTAGTGTATCAGTGTACGCAGTCTCTGACTGTGCGCTGCTCCTGTCGAACTCTCTGCTTTGGCAGAGAGGAACCCGGACGAGGCTTTGCCGCAGGGCAAAGTGTCGTCCGGGGAGGTAGACAGTCCCTGAACCCGTTTATACGGGTTCTAAATGGGCATATTTTTGGCCGAGCCTACGGGCTCGGGGAGCCCACATTAAATCGGCCTTGTGCCACATTCGACCCACGTGGGAGGGTTGTTAAATACCGTAGTGTAGCAGTGTACGCAGTCTCTGACTGTGCGCTGCTCCTGTCGAACTTTCTGCTTTGGCAGAGAGGAACCCGGATGAGGCTTTGCCGCAGGGCAAAGTGTCGTCCGGGGAGGTAGACAGTCCCTGAACCCGTTTATACGGGTTGTAAATGGGCATATTTTTGGCCGAGCCTACGGGCTCGGTAAGCCCACATTAAACCGGCCTTGTGCCACATTCGACCCGTGTGGGGGGGTTGTTAAATATCGTAGTGCAGCAGTGTATCAGTAATGGTGCTCTGCTGTCGAACTCTCTGTTTGGCAGAGAGGAACTTGGACGAAGCTTTGCCGCAGGGCAAAGTTTCGTCCGGGGAGGTAGGCAGTCCCTAAAGTCGTGTATACGGGTTGTAAATGGGCATAATTTGGCCGAGCATACGGGCTCAGTAAGCCCACTTTAAACCGGCCTTGTGTCACATTCGACCCGTGTGGGGGGATTGTTAAATATCGTAGTGTAGCAGTGTAGTGCAGTGCAGAGTGAGACTTCTGTAGTGATCAGTTACACTTCCGTTTCTCGACCGGAAGATACCGTTGGACTTTATTACTATTACTTATTGTTACTACTAACCTACGTTCGTTCTACTACTAATCTCTCTGATGTAAATACCTCTCTGAATATACCAGTATTTTTCCCTACGACTGTGTTTGTTCGTTATTACCATATACTCACGTGGAAACACTCAACATCTCAACACAGATATACTGGCATCAAGAGAAAACATCATTCTTTCAAATGTAACATCTCTCGTTCAATTCCAGCTATGTACGTGGTAGAAGAATGAATCAATCTTCTAGCTAACTGTAGTTAAAATAACAATGCAGATTAAGTTTTCTTTCCTTAGGTCTAGAACCGTGAAACTCAAGCGTCCTGCCGTGGAACACTAGTGTGCCGCGCGATTCTTTTAACTGTGCCGGGAAATATTGTCACGGCATACATACATACATATACTCATACAAATATAAATATATATATATATATATATATAGATATATATATATATATATATTTATGTATGTATGTATGTATGTATATATATATATATATATATATATATATATATATATATATATATATATATATATATATATATGTATATGTATATATACATATATGAAGAAATATAGTTTTAAGGTGTGTTATTTTTATGGGATAAAGTGCTCAATATCAGAGATAGAGCGTATGTAAATATAAAAGTGAACATTGAAGTCAACACTCAGAGGCGACAGGCTGTTTCATCCTAGGCGCAATCGTCAGGACGATTGCGCCTAGCATGAAACAGCCTGTATATATATATATATATATATATATATATATATATATATATATATATATATATATATATATATGTGTGTATGTATATATATATATATATATATATATATATATATATATATATATATATATATATATATATATATATATATATAAATGAATTTTGTAATGGTACAGCGTCAGTATTGAATAAATGAATACGTATTAAACTTTTGGGATTTCAATACAAATGGAATATAACACATTAGCAAAAATGCATTTATCAATTTTATTGCAATTTCATACTTATTATTTATGTTAATAGGCCTCTCAACCCCGAAATGTGAAGCTAGAAAGGCTACGCTAAGTTGAAGAAGAAATGAGAGCCTGTTTATTGCACATTCGACGAAACGTTTAAGAAAAAGCAAAAAAAGAACATCAGGAAAAGGTTTCACACGAAATAAGCTGCACAAATAAATAAATAGAAACATTCAAAGAAATTAAGTTCATATTTATGTGTGCATTTTTTTAAATCTATGTTTTTATTACATAAAATCTAAATATATACCCTTTAAAAATTTACACCTATTTAAAATCTAATCCCATCACATGATCCTTGGAGAGGGATATCAACGTAAAAAGGAATAGGATAAAAATTTAATAAAGAACCACACATGATAAAATCGTTTGAATGATAAATGAGAATTTTCAAATAAGATATTGGCGTTAATATTTTTAATTATAGATCAATATGTAGAATTGGGATATCGTGTGATACCTTCTGAAATCCCAGCAAATTATTAAGAAATAGAAGTAAATCTTTAGAAACAAAGAAATGAGTACTGAAATCTTACTATATGGTAGTGAATGCTACACAATCTCCTCCCAAGTGAAAAAGAGACTTGAAGCCAAAGGAATGAGGTTCTACAGGAGGATGCTGAGAATAACATGGGCAGAGAATATGAGAAAAATCAAAGTTTTTGTGAAAAGTGGAAGCAAAAAAAAGACACTTCTACATAATATCAGAAAGAGACAATTTAAATTTCTAGGTCACATAATGAGTAAAAAGGCTTGGAATATTTAATACTCACAGGACTGATTGAAGGCAAGGGGAAAAGAGGGAAATGACGTATAATCTACCAAACAAATAAATGGATGGCGGAACAAGTTTTTGGAGGGGTATCAAAAAGATAAAATTTATTGAGATCTACAAAAGACAGGAAATTTTGGAGAGCTATAATCGCTAAAATTCTAAAAGGTCACGACGCATAGAAGAAGAAGAATTTACATTTTGTCTGATATTACTTAATGGTTGAAGTAGTTGCATACGTGGTCTTTTCGAAAAATATCGAAACCTTTTGAATAACTCGTGAAAAAGTTGCGCGTTCTTGATGCAACTTGAAAATCATAGTAGTTAACGTGGAGTTGCTCGATCGGCAGTGAGATTTTATTGCTTGAGCTGGCCCTATATGCAAGCATCGTGTTCATTGTGAACAAAACACTTCTTGTCCCGTGCATGGGTTTTGTGCCTTTCGCTTCATCTTGTACACAATTCCTAGAAACCTGTTTTGTCACCCTAAGACTTATAGATTAACTGAGAGCTAAAATAGCCTCAGAAAGGGAGAATTTGTTCTGCTCATATCTTTCTCGGGCGAACATTATATTGAATTGTTAGATTTACTAATCACAATACGAATTTGGCTGAAAATTCATAATTGATTTGATTTGTTTAACATCATATCAACTTATTATGGGTCATTTAATACCAACATTTTAATTTCTCGTGCGCTTTGAAGTAATGAAAATATGAATATGTTATTCTGTTTTCACAATAGAATACATGGTAGATGATACTCAGTTTTTGTACGTACACATGTTCGCCTTTATACGATTACTAGAGTTATAGCCTTAAGGTGTGCCATATTTATGAGTTAAGGTGCTCAATACCAGCGAATGAATGAATTCGTTTAAATGGAAAAATGGACACTTAGGTCAACACTAAGCAGTGATAGTCTGCTTCATGCTTTAACACAATTTTTCCATTTTATTCATTTGTTTTACACACACACACACACACACACACACACACGCGCGCGAATGTTTTGTATATTGTATTTTTTACGTTATATTTTGGAATACAGTTTGATTTAAGGATATTATATGGATTAATGTCAAGAAATAGTTCTTTCATGTTGGTTGTCTATTTGGTCGAATTGCTTTTGTTTCGCAGCATATCAACCACTGTGGGTTATTAAATGTCGAAATCTAAATAATTTGAACACATTTTTATCACTTCAACTAAATTTAATTTGGACGCAATTGTATACCTTGAACCAGAAATATGTATTTCTGCTCATTTTATTATAAACATGTACTATTGGACATTTTCTTTTAAGTGAAATTATATTGCTGGTATTTTTACTATGAAAATATATTTTTATCGTTTCATAGTGTTTTGTTTTTGTTTGGGGTTTCACTATTTGCCCATTGGGGCCTTAACATTTGCCTCCACCCTATCAGTGTGGATCTGGGAACAAAAGCAATTAAGAAATGGTTCCACGCTCCTCAAAAATCCAATCTCTCGATCAGTGACTTTGCTGCCAGATGTAGGAAAAGTTTATAGACTGACTATGAAAGAATCATGTTAGAGCTGTGAAAAAATGCATGCATTAAATTCACCCATTCATATTAATAATTGTGTTATTTATTTCCAGATTTAATTTAATTTCTTGCGCGTTTTAAAGCAATAAATGTATGATATATGTTATTCTGCTTTCACAATTGAATACATGGTAGATGATACTTAGCTTTTGTGCATATACATGTTTGTGTGGACATAATTACCAGAGGCAGTGATATGAGAGTTTTATGTTGTAGCTTTGTTGACGTTATATTTTGGAATACAGTTGGAGTTAAGAAATTTTAGGATCTTATATGGATGAAATATTTCTTCCATGTCCATTGTTTATTTGGTTGGTTGATATCAACATCTCTATGGGTTATTTAATGCCGAAATCTTATTAAGAGTTGGCACCACCCTATCATTGTTGATCTGGGAGCAACAGCAATTAAGAAGTGGTTCCACGCTCCTCAAAAATTCAATCTCCCGATCAGTGACTTTGGTACCGAATGTAGGAAAGTTTCATAGACTGTCTATGAAGGAATAATGTTAGAGTTGAGAAATCTTGCCTACGTTACATTCACCTAGTCATACTAATAAGTGTTTAATTCCAGACATCTAACTGTTCAAAGAAAACTAGAAATATAACTAGTATCGACTTCCCTTAAAAATGGATAAAAGTTGTCATCGTGATGTTATCAAAACTTTTGGCATCGTGGTGTTAAAAATTGTTACTCCCAAGGATAGTCATGCTGACATGGTTGTTACATTAGGGGATGACAATACAGCTTTATCAGCAGGGAAAAAGTGGGTACATTAATTTGGGAGTGGAATGGAGAATCATGAAGATGGCCAAATGTCTGAAAGTCCTGAAACTGTCACTAAAGTGTTAAAAAAAACTAATCTGATTAACCACATGTTGATGAATAACAGGCGTTATATATATATATATATATACACATATATATATACATACATATATATATATATATATATATATATATATATATATATATATATATATATATATATATATATGCAAGACTATTCGGTAAATCGAATCGAGTTCTCTCAGTCACTGCGTGTTTATCTAAAAATAAATACGCTTAAATTCACCTTCTTCTCTGCCGTGCGCCAACAGCTTCAGGGTAAAATTCCCGACTGGCGCTAATTCAGCCGGTTTTCGATTCTAGCCAGAGGCAACCGGACGTCTAGCCACAATGATGAGCTGTGATACAGCGAAACAGTCTGTCTGTGGATGACAATATATATATATATATATATATATATATATATATATATATATATATATATATATATATAATCAAATAGCGAATGCTATTATCCTATCCTTTTGGAACATTCTACAAAATGAACTTTGCATGACGAAGATGTCCACACGCTGAATTCTACGTCTTCTGACACCTAATCTATATATATATATATATATATATATATATATATATATATATATATATATATATATATATATATATGTATGTATGTATGTATGCATGTATATATAAACCCTGATTAAATGCCGGAAGCATCTGATATTGTTTGCTGAAGATCCATTTGGTTTCCTTGAGTGTTTCATAAGCAAGGGTGATAACTGGGTTTATCACTGTGAGCCAGAGACAAAGAGATAACACCTGCAGTGGAAACACTCCGCCTCACCGGCATCAAAGAAGGCCAAGGTCGTCTCATGTGCAGGAAAGTTGATGGCCTCAGTTTTGAAAAGGAAAAGGGCATTGTGTTTATTGATCATCTTCAAAACTGTCACACCTGCAAGGATAACGCCATGCCAAATTTCTGAGACAGTCATGAAAGGTTATCAAGAGCAAACTCACAGGAAAGAGGTATTGTTTATTTGTTTTGACGAAAGGAGTCTTGTTTATTCAAGATAATGCACAAACACACATATCCTTGGTTCAAATATCTGCATTGCGTGACTGTAGATTTGAACTGATTGTTCGCACTCACTGGGCTTCTTTTTTCTTTTTTTCTTTTTTTTGACCCATCTGACTATCCTCTGTTTTCCAACATATAAAAATGCTTGTCTGGGAAACAGGATACCAGGGATGATGACGTCATATCTGCTTTTGTAGACTTTTTAACAACAGGATGAAGTTTGTTTATTTTTTTCATCCGTGAAGTCCAAGCACTTCAACAGAGATGGAATAAGTGTGTGACACGCAAGGGGGATTATTTTGAAAAATAAATCTCACTTGATGATCTTCTATAAGAGGATATTGGCCAGTCTGTGCACTTTCCAGATGACCCTCATTGTTTAAGTCTTATATACAAACAACAACGCGATAGGAGGTCAGTGGTATTATTAATTTTGAGTTCTTAAAATGTAATGAAACACTAAATAAACACTAATATGTTCAGTAGCTGCAACATATCCACAGGCGAAAATTACAACTCAAGTCCGCATATAGCAAGAATAACACAGGGGCAAATTTTTGTCTGTTTTATCTCACCCTACGGTACAACGATAAACTACATCCGTGTCCTGGGTAAGTCGATAAACTACGTCCAACAGCAAGGCCTCTGATCAGGAGGTTTTGAATAGCATGGAACCACCTTTTAATTGTCTGATGTTCCCAGGCCCAGCCAGACCCGGGGTGGTAGCACTTGTTAGGGTCCAGCCTATGGGTAAATAGTTAGCCTCCCTCCCAAAAAAAACGAGGTTAAAACACTATGTAAGTGTAAAAATAGGTTTTAATCCCAGAAATACTTTATAAAAATTATTACCAGCAATACATTTTGAAAAAAGAAAAGATATTTCCAGCTATACATTTTTAAAGAAAAAATATTACCAGAAATAAAAAAAAATATTGTCGGCATTAAATAACCCATTGAGGTAGATATACCGTAAAAATAACCAAACCAAACCAATTATATCACCCTACATATTCATCTGACTCTTGCACAAACTTATTATTACCATTATCGAACGCTGCAAGACTTTTCATATGGAATCATTACTTTTAATTTCAATAGTTTGCCGAGACAAATCCTGGGCATTTTATTCAAAGGACATCGATGATCTGCCGGATGAGGAGTAAGGTGTCCTTGTAAATAATAGTTAATATATAATTGTATAAAATGTAATTGTATTTTAATTTTTGGTGGATAAATTTGATAAAGAAAAAAATAAATTCATAGAATAAGCAGTAAGAGAAGTCAAGAAGAAAAGACCAATTATCAATTATCAACAGCAAGATAGGAAAAGCTATGCGTTTTCAATAAAAGTTACTTCCCAAAATGTTTTCACAGAGAATTATGCAGCATAAATTTAGGGTTGCGTAGTAAACAGTATAGGTAGGTATAATAGTAGTTATTATCTTCCTAAACAAAGATGTCAAAATTTAGATTATTACTTTCAAATAAAAATAGAGAAGAGAGGACCCAAGATCTGAGCTATGTAGTGGATATATGAAAATAAGGCAGCTAGAGAAATTTAACTGTGTAGTGTTGTAATAGACCGACAAAAAATGTGACACAGAAATTCGAAGGTGCATGGTAAAAGCGAAAAATGCCTTCTAAAGACGAGGCTAATATTAAGAGATGGGGAAAAAGAACAGCGAACGACTATATAATATTTTATCGTCTATAGAGCAGTGAATGTTTGACAAGTTTTATTCACAAATAAAAAGGAGACTCGCAGTGGCATAGATAAGGTTCTGCCGTGGATGGAACTTTTGAGAAATTGCGAAGTTTCCAGAAAGTACTATAACCTTCGCTGAATACTACTCTTACTCTGGCCTGCGTCTGTTGGTCTGTCTCCAGCGAGCTCACCAATATTGGCGAAGAACTGTCAATGATCAGGTTCGTCTCAACTCTGTTCTGGTTATGCTTGAAATTTAATTAACTTCAACAACACTCATTGACAAGTGTAAAAATAACAACTTTTATTTATTGATTAAGATTATTGATTAAGATCATCAATAGACAAACAAAATGAATTTGAAGAAGTTTCCCCGTCTAAGGAATTCTTAAGCTGGGAGGAAGAGTTTGAATGGCGAGTGCACTTATGACTAAACCGTCAATTTAACTGTTAAAATGTGGGCAGCTGATTGAGGGAACTCTAAAAGGTGTGGTGAACAGGACTTTAACTGTTTCAGGGAATACGGTCAACCAGCAGGGAGAGTGTTGGTCTACTAGCGACTTACTTGTCTGCTCTTCTGGTGACTGATTTTTTTGGGGGAGGACCCCATTTGCACTGCTCTAATTGGCCAGCCAATAATAATGCTTGACCAATTGTATTGGCTAGCCAATGATAACGTTTGGCCAATAGTCTTGTACCATACGACTTGAAGGTAAGGAAGAAATCTCCCAAGAACCTAGTCATATTGTGTTCTTGGGAGCTTTCCTTGCTCACCTTCGAGTGGACACTGAAAATAGTGTTCCTGTATTGTAAGTATCGGAGGGAGCCGTGAAAATCCATCTCAACCCTTCTCTCGTTGGCGGGCCACTCAAAAATGCTGGCCTTGTATCGCCCACATCCACCTTCAGTGGAACATTTTTCCATGTTTCAAAATCTCACCCTCATTTGACCTGATTATCACAGGTGTCATCGTGAATTCTATCTGAAAGTGTGTTATATTCCTGGTCAAGATAGACCTGGCCTATTAAGATCTGATTTGTGTCACTCATCCCAACAAACTATTCCTTTATTAAAATTAACACTTAAATTAAACGGACCTAAGACTTAAGATTGTACCTAATAACCAATCACACCCAAGCTTACAATTTCATCGCGGACTCTATATTCCATAAGTAACACAAACCAGATAATTCTGGGAATCGAATTGTTTTAACATGAAAATATTTTTCTTTCTTTAGAAAAAAAAATAGATCGCCAGTCACACTTTGACACCAGTCATGTTGTCATAAGTACAATCACAAAAAGACAGTTGAAGTTTCTGGGACAAATAATGAGGAAAGTGAGCGTAGAAAATGTAATACTCACATGACATACCAAAGGTAACAGAAGGAAAGCCAATGAGAGAGTAACCCTATGATCGAGCTTGAATGAATGAATGACAAGACAAGAACAAAGACGACTAGCAACAAGTCAAATCTTAGCGCAACAAAAGATTGGAAGCTATGGAGAGCCATAATCGTCCGTGATCTGACGGAAAACGGTACCCCAAATTTTATAGGTGAAAACAGTAAAGTATTAAACACGGATTTAGTTCACTTTGATTTTGGTTTCAGTCTGTGGATAGATAACCATCTTTAAAAAGTTTGTCGACGGCACAAATTTGCAGGGAAGAGAAAATCCTATTAAGCCCCTTACTATAATTGTTGCGATGCCCAGTTGAACTTAATTAGTCCTTTGATGGATAAGTATCTATTTTCCCTTTTTTATTTTGTTAATTTTGCTTGAATTCGTATAGCCAAATTTCTGACGTTAAAGATCCCTTCGCCGATTCTCGATATTTTTTATTGATCTTTGTTCAACCTCAATCTAACATTTCAGATAGCCTTATTGTTTTTACCTGCTTCATCCAGTCTTTTAACTTCCATCCTTAGTTCAGTAAATACTTCGATGTATAGATCAAATTTAGCAGAGAAGATGAGAAAAATGAAGATAAAATTGGCTGTGTTCTGAATAGTTTCGCCCAACGCAACAGATTGCTACATAATTAAAATATTAACATAAAAACTTGTGTCTTGTTTTTAAGTAGGCTTGTAAGTTTGAAATGTTCACATACACGCCAAGCTCGTTAATAAGAGTAGAGATATTCGCCCTAGTCTTTTGAACAGATGTATATGGTTATGCTTTGTTTCCAGGTTAGGACTGGGTTTCCGGTTCCTTCTAAAGATTTATTTCGTCCTCTTTTGCTCCCAATAGACTCTTGCATGTTAGTGGCATTATCGATTTGCTTGGAGTGAATTGATAAAAACATTAAAATTAATATCTACATTGTCTGCTGAATAAAATTGCTTTCTCGGATCAATGGCTAAAATTGCTTCGAGAAAATGGTGCCTGTACGTCTTAGCGAGGACCATCCTGTTTCAAATAACAAAGAACTGTACTTAATAACACAAACCACATTACTTGATGACATTCAATAAGAGCAATAACTAAAATGGTTTGGTTTGGTTCGTTTTACGGTATATCAACCTCACTGGGTTATTAAATGCCGACAAGACGTTTACTGCTGGTAATATTTTTTTCAAAAAATTAATTGCTGCTATTACTATTTCTTTGCTTAAAAATTTATTGCTGCTAATATTTTTTTCATTCAAAAATTTATTGCTGCTAATATTTTTTCTTCAAAAATTCATTATTGTAATAAATATTTACAAAAATGTATTGATGACATTAAAATCTATTTTTACACATTCCCAGTGTTTTGACCCCAGTTTAGGGTCAACTATTTGCCCATAGCTGGGACCCCCAACAGGTGCCACCACCCCGAGTCCGAGTAAACTTGGGAACGCCAGCAATCAAATGGTGGTTCCAAGCTCCTCAAAACCTCCTGATTAGAGGACTTGCTTGATGTTGGATGTAGTTTATCGGCTTACCCAGAACGCCTCATTTGGGGGGAGAGTCTTAACCCTCTGAAGAGGTGCAGTCGGCGTATTCTGAAACACCAACCGACAGGACGGGAACTAAAATGGATAGCACATTGAACTTTTAAAGAAAGTAATACGATAATAAAGATGTTGAAGTTCCACACGACGTAAAACAAAAGGTTAGGAAGGAAGCTGCCATCAATAATGAAAAACACGATAACTGTGTGTGGAAACCTATTTCCATGAAAAAACTAATTTAAGTGAAACATTTTCAACGGCAAGTAGAAGGAGCTGTCCGGTCAGTGAATGTTGAATGACTCCTTGTAAGGAAACGGTTGATATCACAATTACCATTTTCGCTTCCTCACTGTACTCCAGCCTAATAATCGCACTTTCTCCCCTAAACGATGCAAACAACAACAGTAAAAATCTAAATGTATAGTCGCTTTTGGCATCGGTGATAATCGCAACAGTTGTAACTGCAAGAAGCAGTAGCAGTTTGCAGTATAAGCCGTGACTGGCAGAGAGAAAAAGGAAGGAGGAGGAGAAACGAGACAAGTTGGGTGCTGTGCCGGCCAGCACACTGCTACTAAAGACGACAACAACGCCGACAGGGGAGATTAGTACAGCTGCCCATGTTTGATCACACGACCAAAACGACATCGACTACTCGAACTACTTGTACAAAAAGGATCCCAAAGTGCTACTGTTGCTGCAAACAATTTTAATAATAATAATAATAATAATAATAATAATAATAATAATAAGTATGAAAATA
>OZ038508.1:43881934-43894434 GCA_964036315.1 Acanthosepion esculentum | reverse complement strand
ATATATGTATATATATATATATATATATATATATATATATATATATATATATATATATATATATATAAAATCATATAGTCTCGTCAGCTCATAATATCTGTGTATGTTGTATTTACGTGTGTATACGTTTGTGTTTAACTGTGTACTGTGCTTGTGTGTTGTGTATAATTAATAAATTTCTGCGAACGAAATACCCGAAATATTTTACGAAGGAAGTGGTTGCATCATAATAGCGTCAATAATAAACACTTAAATATCTCGACTGTGTCAGACAACGGTTTAATGTGTGGCACAAGAAAAGGCCAGTCGTTATCGGTGCTCTGTGAACTGTCCCGAGGAGTTTTCGCGAAACGTGGAAGCATCCAGACGAGGGCATTGTTGAGAAAGCTCACATAGAAGAGTGCTCGAGTGTTAAGGACATATGACTTGCTGTCACTTATCCTTGTTTTATTAACCTGTAAATCAAGTACACCAAGTATACTCACTGCTACAGCAATTTAAGCAACTTTGGAACTTTGTTCAGTTGTGCTGTTTTCTGTATGGTTCCGTGTCTTACGCCGATTTTCTGTCTCCCAGCCCTTTTTTGGTGGAGTTTTCATGTTTGTTCCCGGTGCTCCACTGCGATTGGTAATACAGACACTTTCATATTATAATCGATAGTTTATTTCAGTTCTCTGGTGAGGTGCAGTTTCTTAGACTCGTTTTATTGTTTTCCTTTAACTTCGCCTGTGGTTTGCTGAGGCCCTCTAATCTTTGATCTTTTTGTTCCCGACGATATAGTTTTGTCGTTGACACATTCTTCTCTTATTTAATGATGGGAAGTTCAGAAAAGATTGATCAATACAATTAAATGTATTCACCTTTTATTTCAAATTTTTTTTGTTTTCCAGTACAAAATAAATAATTTTTGGAGAAAATGATAATCGAAAAGTCACATGACATAGGGCAATGTTATATTATTATTATGGGCGCATATTATTATTATGCTATTATTATAATTTTATATTATATATTATTATATATCATTATGAACCCATATTATTATTATTATTATTATTATTATTTGCGCTTTTTGCCATTCTGCAATTGTCGCATTCATTGGTAGTCAAGTGACATTAATTCACTTTACTACTCTAGTATTATTTCTTTTTTCCTCTTCTTTTTTTTTAATAATAATAATAATAATGATAATAATAATAATAATAATAATTATTATTATTATTATTATTATTATTATTATTATTATTATTAATATTATTGTTATTATTATCATTATTATTATTATTATTATTATTATTATTATTATTATTATTATTATTATTATTATTATTATTATTATTATTATTATTATTTCCATGGGCTTTTGTTGTATACACATTTTCTTTCAACCCAACCAAAGACCTAAGTCCAAAATGGGTACATGACATCATCCGCTGATGATCTTTTGTAAAAAAATAATAACAAGGATCACACACATTTTACATAGATAAAGTTCTTCGTAATGCTATCCCAATCAGATAAGGGTATACCAATATATATATATATATATATATATATATATATATATATATATATATATATATATATATATACACCAAAGAAACACACACATATATATATATATATATATATATATATATATATATATATATATATATATATATATATATATATGTATATATATATATATATATACATATATATATATGTGTGTCTGTGTGTCTGTGTGTGTGTGTGTGTGTGTGTGTGTATGTATGTATGTATGTATTTAATTGGTATCACCCCCATGCAAGCCAGTGAAAGCTCTAAGACACAAGGGCTTACTGAGTGCGGAAGAATTAGGAACAGAATCATTAATAATGAGCGAGAAGAGGAAAGTGTAATTAGGTGGACTGTAGATACGCTTGACATTGCAATTAAATTTACGATTTTAAAATTGACTGGAAAGCATGGAACCGGAAGGGAGTTCCACAAACGAGAAGTGCGAGAAATGAAACCGTTAGCAGCGAATTTATGGTTACATGCATGTATGCGTGTTTCTAATAAGATAGCCACAATTATATCATAACAAGCTGAATTGTATTTTTAGTATTATTGTCAGAAGCTGTGACAGTTATTTTCTTTCATTTTGATTTTCTTTTAATGAAATTTAATAATATGGAGTGACAAATGATATCACTGTTTTTTATTCTTTTCTTTTTTTTCCAAATGAAGCAAACGGATATGCAAAGTGATCAGTCCTGACCTGGCATCTCGACTCCAGTCACTTTCTCACCGACGCAATGTGGCTTCCCCCTGTCTTTTCTAGAAATATTTTCATGGCATCTGCTCTGACGAGCTATTTTCACTGGTGCCCCGACTGCATGAATTTAAACATGCTACTTGGTTGCCATTTCGGTCACACCCTTTTACTGTCGAAACATTAAATGTAACCGCCTCTTCTACTCCAACAGATTCTTCTCTAGCACTCTCCCGACAGTGGAACTCCCTTCCTCTTACTTGCTACCCTGATAACTATAATCTTCAAAAGTTTAAATGTAATGTCCATCGACATCTTATGTTGGCTTGACCTATGTTCTTTTTATTCGATTTCGTTCGTTCTTCCTTTTATTTTTTTTCACCACCCCCATATCTATTATTTTTCTTTACTTACACTCTCTATAGTGCCTTGAGTGCTAGTAGCACTCCCGCCTTGCTTGGGGTGAAATGCTTAAAAATAAACAGTTGAAAATAGTTAGCAGCTATATAACTTAGACTTGAACCAAACAACATTGTTTTCAAAAGGAAATTCTTAATTTCTACATAACATGATATTATTATTATTATTTTTATTTCCTTTGATATCTGGCGTTTACACATTTCTTTCCAGGTCCTGCCCAGGGACCTAAGGTTAGAAATGGCATCATGACACTTTCCACTGCAAAAAAATAAAAAATAAAATAAAATATAATTACATAGATAAAGCCCTTCCGAAAGTGTGGGCTGTACTTGTCAAAACATTTTTTTTGTATCTCTTTGAAGCATGGACTTCCAGGGATCCCTTCAATGAGCCTACTGGAATCTTTTCCAACCAGTCCAAGGGCTCCAACTACAACAGGGATTGTTGATGTTCCCATATGCCACATTTTTGAGATTTCTATTTCAAGGTCCTTGTATTTTGACAGTTTTTCGAATATCTTCAAAGATACATTGCATTATTATTATTATTATTATTATTATTATTATTATTATTATTATTATTATTATTATTCGCTCAAAGAGCGTTCACTCCCATCTTAATTGGTACACGGGAGATAAAGTGACAGCAGTTTCCTCAATACTGCAACTCTTTTCATTGTATTCTAGCTATTTTCAGTATTTTCCTTACCCTTCCAATTGATTTCCACTCCTTCTCGCCTGTTTCCTTGGCTTTTCGATCTCGTTCACAGCCCTTCTCTAAGTGCTGGGGCGAGTGTCAACTTCATGTTTTGCAAATTCTTCAGATCCTTGGCCAGATCGGGATATTTACTGGATTTGCATGTTCACCCCAGACGTCTCGTAATTATCGCCGGAGACAAAGTGACAGTAACTTGACTCAAATCTCTAGCACCTTTCTCTATACGTTTGCAGAACACAGCAGTACTCGGATCTGGACTTTTTTCAATCCTTCCTCGAATAATATTGCTAATATATTCATAGTTATTGAGTTTTTTACATTATTATTATTATTAGTAGTAGTAGTAGTAGTAGTAGATTTTTTCAAATAATTATAGCAGTATCAGGAATTCCTGCTCATTGATTCAAGTCTCTTCCTTAACTCTATAATCTGATGTCACGTGTCTTAGTAGACAACGACTTGCAGACATGTGGTAGCAAGTCCACGTAAATCTTCACAACATATTTTAGCATTAATGATCAGTTTTCTCCCTATCATTCTCATTATTATTTGAATACTTTTATTAGCCGAGTTTATCAGTCATTTTCAAAGATGATATTATTATTATTATTATTATTATTATTATTATTATTATTATTATTATTATTATTATTATTATTTTCTTTGATATCTGACGTTTACACATTTCTTTCCGGGTCCCGCCCAGGGACCTAAGGTTAGAAATGGCATCATGACACTTTCCACTGAAAATAAAAAAAATAAAAAATTATTACACAGATAAAGCCCTTCGTAAAGATGATATTATTATTATTATTATTATTATTATTATTATTATTATTATTATTGTTATTACTACTACTACTACCTTCCTTTCTGCTTTAGCACTATCCCTTACCCGGTTATTACCCGAGACGGAGACTAATACACATGTGCATTCTTTTCACACAAATTATGATGTTACTTAAGTGTTACTTAAAATGGACTGTGTTTTGTATTTTCTCTACATAAATAAAAAAAAAAAACTTTCGTAAGTACATGAGTAGTTCACCAAAGTGTAATTTTATGAATCTCTTGGAAACATGGGCGACTAGGGATCTTCTTACAGATCTTGTCTGAGTTTTTCCAGATCGTTATCTGGGCCTCATTTATTATCAGCATAACATTACTTTTAAATACCATCTTATTTCCTTTTCCTTTTCAAGATCTTCATATTAAATTACTTTTAACAGACAGACATATTTTATCATCTGATCACGCTACCATATCTACGGAAAATATGTTGTGCTCTTTCTTGTCTCCAATCAGTACATTTGGTCTTTTAGCTTTTATCTGTTTGTCGGTAGAAAGTCTCAAAGAAGGGTGACTTCATGGGTTTGTATAAAAGGTCCAGGATGATGCCATGACATTTTATTATTATTATTATTATTATTAGTAGTAGTAGTAGTAGTAGTAGTAGTAGTAATTTGTGTTGTAGGAGACTTGATATTAACAAGATTAAAAAGAAGATGAGGGCATAAACTTTCTTATTTGCAGGCTTTCTCTAAATCAGGCATTTCCTTATCTACTGTCATCTTCCATATTATCTTGATTGCAAGCAATTAGCCTAATAACAAATATTATACGGACTCGTCACAGCAAATCCTCAATAATTCGCATTCTTCATTGTTAAAATGATTTTTTTTAACAAACATAAGAATATAAACATTCTTACAAATATATATGAGTTCCTTTCTTACTCTTACTCTCTCTGCACACATAAATACATACATATGTATAGATATTTTATATCTATAGATCTTCGATATTGAACGCTATTGCCCAAAATGTATCAAGTTTTTAACATTTTATTTGCCTAATATATATATATATATATATATATATATATATATATATATATTTATATATATATGTGTGTGTGTGTGTTAATAACTTCATCCCAATTAAGCTAACAATATATACGACGCAAAGGATCGAGGAGGTATGTGAACCGGGCGAGAGTCGAACCTAAATAATATTTTAGGGGACGTCAGAAATATAGAGTTGAAGTAGACTTTAGAAGGAAGCAGAAACCCAGTCTTAAATACCAAGTCAAGCAAACCTCTCCTCCTATTCATAATACCAGGAAGGAGTGTAATGTGGATGATAGGCGAACTCATCAATTTCTATGAGTGCGAGTGAGGATATGTGTTTGTGTGATCTGTGTGTCTGTTGGTAGGCTTAGGATTGGCTTAGTTTAGCATTAGTTAAAACTTGATGGAAAACTTTAGTACTATTCCTCTGTACACAAGCGAACATATACAAACACACACACACACACACATATATATATATATATGAAGAAATATAGTCTTAAAGTGTGCTATATTTATGGGATAAAGTGCTCAATATCAGAGATAGAGCGTGTGAATATAAAAGTGGACATATATATATATATATATATATATATATATATATATATATATATAAAAGTGAACGTTGAAGAAACAGCCTGTCGCCTCTGAGTGTTGACTTCAATGTTCACTTTTATATTTACATACGCTCTATCTCTGATATTGAGCACTTTATCCCATAAATATAGCACACCATAAAGCGATATTTCTTCATATATATATATATATATATATATATATATATATATATATATATATATATATTTATATATATATATATATATTTGCTATATTTTTCGGGGAAAATGTGCTATATTTTTCGGGTAAGTATTGGAAAACCTTTTCTTGGTAATTTTACTGAAAATCGCATCCTGGCCTGAATCTACAGTTACCAATTCTGTTTGCACGCTCAATATATCTCCCTCACTTATTTATATACATAAGCGCAGATTAGATGTGGCACAAAACCGAACGTATGCTTCACCCATTGAGGATCGGACTCACTATTCAGTCGTAACTGATCTAGTGATACTATATTGTTATGGACAACACCACACCGCGGCGGCCACCTGTGAGTGTGCGTGTGTGTGTGTTTGTGTGTGTGTTTGTGTGTGTTTGTGTGTGCGTTTGTGTATACGTATATTATCTTACTTTTTATCATTAGCACCATGTTCATTTAGGACGTAGGCGCTCATCCCATTCCATAGTTTCCTTTACTTTATTGTCTGAGAATTGTCATGCATTCTTGAAAAAATATAATTTTGCGGTTTCCTGTTACCTTCCCCAAAACTCGCATTTAATATTTTCCTTCTCCCGCCTTGTTGCCACCCAAAAGAGCCCAGTCTGTCTTACTATTTAACCCATAAAAAGGAAGGATTCTTCTTTCTCCGAAAGCATTTGTGCATATATAAACTCAAAAATAGTAGTTCTAAATTTGAAATGCCGCTACTATTTTCTACACCGATCACCAATACACTACCCGCACATTTCCATGCGTATATAAGCATTTAATAAGTCTAGCTTAGACTGGCACGAGATCAATACTGCGCGGCCTTTTGTCAAACGCATATTCTCTGAAATATTGCTTCGAAATTACCTTGATAGATGTTGCTACATGACTGGAACGCTGAAATAAATATAATGGAACGAGATTACAAGTATTTGGCATAAAGTTAGTTAACGAACTAATTACGAAAGTTGCAGTAATCTGCAACATTAACAGGCAAACCTTTACGCGTGCACATGGTATTCGCAAGATAAAAACAATAATACGACACAAGGCCTGTATCTAGTGGAACCACTGAGAATTGATCTCGATTCACACAGCGAATTAACGTAAAAGACAAGCTTATAAATGTGGTGGCTATGGTGGGCTTTTACTTCGCTTTGTCAAGCATAAGGACGCAAATGTGTGGAGTCTACTGTGCATTCGACTAAATATCATAGCAGGTGTCAACTAGACGTGCTTGCTATGCAAGGATTCTCTTTTCACAAGGCACCCGTATGAGTTATTGACTCAGCATCATTACGCATAAGGCCAGCGTGTTTGGTGTTCTACTGAAAATAAAGTAAGCGACACTTGCAAATTGTTTGCAATACAGATTTGGTATTTTTTTTAAATTTGTTTGCGTTTTTCTTTTTTTTATATTCGCTGTTATTTATAAGAATAAAACATATAATCCGGTATTATGCGTCTATAATTACAAATTGGAGTTACGAAAATCAAGCAAGGGCAACAATGTAACTACCTTGGAAGTGTTTTTGAGAAGAGGGCGGAAAATGCGGCTCCGAAATTCGAAGTCTCATTGGGATAGCTAAAGGTGCCTTCCAAAAACTAAGCAAAGCATTAAGATACAGTAAAATTTCGTTAGAAATAAAGGAAAGTGGACTGAATTGTTAGGCAATATCAGTTTTCATATATGGTAGTACATGCTGGACTATCTCCACACAGATGAAGAAGAGACTTGAACTGACAAACATGTGGTTCTGCAGAAGGATACTGAGAATACCTTGGATCAAACATGTGAGCAACGTCGGAGTTTCAGAGAAAATGGAAACAATAAGTACACTGATATTTAACATCAGGAAGTGACAGTTAAAATTTCAAGGGCACATAATGAGGAAAGAGAGCTTGGAAAATATGATACTCACAGGAGAGATTGAAGTTGAATGAGACGGGAGAAATAAGCGAATAAACTACCTACCGTCCTTGTGTAAATAGATGGCAGATCAGTGTTTAGGAGAGATAACAAAGACAGAAAATTGTGGAGAGTCATGATCGCCAACGCCCTAAAAGAACACGACACATAAAAAAGAAAACATATGTGGTATCAATTACAGATTTATAAAAGCCCTTTATGTATAAGTTTCTACCTATTACTCTTTAATATCTTCTCCGCTTTCTTTATTCCTACAGGACTTGGGCGATCATTATTGTCCACGACTTCCTGTCCTTTGTAACCCTTAGTAAAGTTTATCTTTTTGCTATCCCACTTAATTTTACACGAGATTGTGAGGTTTCGTTATACGATGATTTCATCTGTCACTCTTGGCTCCAATATTCTTTCTTGATTATACTGTCGATTTTTGACGACATTAATTATGATTATATTATTCAAGTGGGGGTTGCGTTCACAGGATATCGATAGCATCATATTATGCACAGAATATTGCAAAAAATGTTTCGGGATTTGAAAGTTTTACACATGCATGAAAGGTAGTACTGTTGTATATCAGCAAACAAAGTGCACCTTTTATCCCGAAAGCTGAAACGGTCAAAAATTATCATTCATTTCTAAATGTGCACCCACTACAAGGAAATAGAGCCTCTCGTGGTAGAGGGTTATGAACTTAGGTTATTGTATGGATGTAAATGGCGATGTAGTTAGAAAGTTTGCTTTCTGACCATGATACCCGGGTTCGAATGTCACCATAGTCGATTTCTCAGAAAGGCGACTTCTTGATATTATCGGTCTGCATATTTGGAAAGTGCATGAAAACCATACCAGGGGTTGAGTGAAATTGGGTAGACGAAAGTATTTGGATGGCTGTGTTAGAAAGAAGTCACAGGTCATCGTGACCATCTGTTTGAGTGTACTGGTCTTATTGATTACGCCAGACAAGGCGCTCTCTCTCTCTCTCTCTCTCTCTCTCTCTCTCTCTCTCAGAAACTGTGGGTGCTGAAAAACCACAAATGTGCCTGAATTGGTATCTGCGACAGGTATTGGCTAGCTGCCATACTAGAGAGGATGACTCCGATACAAGCAGCCAGCCATTAATTGGAGGGTGTAAATGCAGATTATGTGAATATATGAGATAGATAGAGGCTGTCCCTAAGCATGAAGACGTTAAGACTGTAATGATCGGGGAAGTATCTCCTCGAGAGTCGTTTTCAGAGGGTAGAAATTGTCTAAATTAAACTTCTTTCGTAAGATTGGAAAAAAGGAGGTTGATCTGATCTTGTGACCTAATTCTGAAGGTCTGGTGGAACCCAGAAATGTTCGTCTGAAGATTTGCCATTACAGGCTTGCTACTTCTCGTCTGAGCAATTTAGTGTTGTAAATAATTCGTGCTACAGAATTAGGTTTAGTAGACGACATGCATTAACGAAAGAACCAAAATCTGGACGACTAGTATAGATTGATAGCATACATCGATGGTAGTACTGTATTTAAGACTTGGATAGACATCCTTGTTAGGAGTAGAGGGTTGGCCCCACAATGCGAATCGTTACAGCTTTTTGGTTTCCATAGAAATTCGGGTTGGAGCTGCAGACATCACTCCTCAAAATTCAGATTGCTTTTTCTTCGAGACAAAGGTTGCAAAGTAGACTGTTCCGTATATTAACCCTTAGCTAGCAAGGGGAGAGAATTCATTCCGTTTTAAGAGTATTTCTGCGAAAAGTGAACGAAATTACGTCGGTTACAATTTGAAATCGTCATGCCAATCCATCTCTCCGGATCGATAAAGCGTAAAGTCTAAGCGATCGTTATGGCAACAGTGCGCTGAAAAGCTTGAATAAGCCTTACGGCGAAAGAGCAAGGAAAGCCTAGGTAAGCCTGATGACGAAGAAGTACTGACAATTTCTCTGCTCGGTCAGCAAGAACTATTCTAATTCTGGATTATTTGCTCAGATTTAGTAAAGTGTGTTAAGCCAAGAAGTTTGCACCTCTCAATGTAGCCAACACAAGACCTCAAATAACGGGTGCTAAGTGAACAATGAAAAGACATTAGAGAATCGGTCTACTATGTGAGTTTTTTTAGCTGTCTTTCCGCAGTACAACAAAATGAGTTGTTGCTGAAGATTTCTTAGCACGTCCAAGAAAGGATCATAAAATGTAGATGGCTGTTCAGGTTTTGAAAAGTGAATATTGACGTGTCAATATAGATATCCGATGCCAATGAATTCATTCAATTAAGTTCTTGTGATGAGAGTTGTCTGTCTCTGCTTGTATTTGCCTACAAACACACAAGTATCCTTAAGAGCCCGCTATGTTCTTGTTTATCTATCTCTCTATCTCTCTATTTATCTATCTATCTATCTATCTATCAATCTATCTATCTATCTATCTGTTGTAATTTTAAGTAGAGGTGTTTCACTTATTCACTGGTGTTACATTGATCTATCCTTAAAGCACTTGTATACACATCTCTGAGTATATATATATATATATATATATATATATATATATATATATATATATATATATATATATATATATATATATATATATATATATATATATAGGTGCCAATTAGCAAATAGTAAATTTAAAAAAAGATAACACCAATGTTACGCGTTTTATCAATAGCATGGACTTCTTCATAGTAATCACGGCTTTATTTGGAGTCAGTCTCTCTCTCTTACACACATGCACACACGTGTGTGTGTGTGTGTGTGTGTGTGTGTGTGGTTTCAGCTTGCCTTTGCATTTCTTGGTTTATTTTATCTTCGTTGTTTTAAACATACATACATGTATGATTTCTGGGACTCGATTTCGAGTAATGTCATCGCTTGACTAATCCTACATACGGCCGACTTCGGCGTGGCGTAATGGTTAGCAAGCTTGATCGCGGTAGGTCAAATGCAGCTGCGTACTGAGTTCGATCCTCGCCGGTGGCTTCACACTTTCGTCCTTGTGCCACATCTAAACTAGGCTTAGAATATCAGTTACTCTTAGACTTAGTAGCGAGTTCTATCCTGTATGGATGTCCGCCCTTTTGATTTTGGGTACTTTGTGTAATGGTTAACTATCTTGTCACGCGAGATCAAGTCGAAGTGAGTTCCATACTTTCACCCTTGTGATACATTTAAGCCTACGCTTCGCAAATCACTTCATTAGATTCTTTCAATGGTTAACACGTTAGCTTTATTACGGCTGTGAAGTGAGTTCGATCATCACTGGGTGCACCTTACTGGCAGTCTTTGCTACATTTAAGCTATTCTTAGTAAGGTCTTACTTTTTTATTTATTTTTATTTATATATATATATATATATATATATATATATATATATATATATATATATATATATATATATATATATATATATATATATATATATATATATAACAGGATTAGGTATCCATATAGGATTAAGTATTGTATTCAGATGAATTCGCGATTAAATTCCAACTAAAGCCAAGTGGATATACCAGCGCTATATATTCTTCCCTCTTGATAATTAATCCATACATTATGATTTTTATTTGTTGTGTGATTCAATCTTGCTCGCTAGAATTTAGAAGCTGCGGACGGAAAGTTATGGTGTGTAACATCTTTTTGATATGATTTATAAAACTATAATTGCAAGCATAATATATTCTGGCACAAGGCCTCAATATCAGAGCCATCAATGAGAAACAAACTCATTAGAAAATCGTCAGCGATATTTCATTATCAGTCCTCGTCCGTAGTTATATGCATTTTAGCATTGTCTCGCAAAAAGTTTAGAAATATAAGTTTTTTGTTGTGTCAACCTGCAACGTGATAACGTCTTGCGGAATTCATCGTTCTCTAACATTTTCTGTGTTACGCACGACTACAAACAATGTTGCGTACGACCCCGACATAAAGAAATTAGGGCATATTAACTTTTAGGGCATATCAATCTTTTCCAATTTATATAATGCTGAATACTGTCGTCTTCATCAACAAGAGAAAGGTAGACACATGTTTAATTTACACAAGTTTGTCCCCTTTTTTCAGTGGGGATTACATTACATATACATCAGAATAACGTTAGTGTATTCTTGAGCCAAAACGCCAGGCTGAACAGTCAGATTCACCCACTATATCTATATATATATATATATATATATATATATATATATATATATATATATATATATATATATCAACAATTGAATGTAAATATTCGATTTAACTCTCCCTACTCAGAGATTAGCGGGCATAGATAGTCACCACATATATATATACAAACATACAAAATAAAAACACACACACAGACACACACGTACACACAAAAAAACACACACGCATATGTGTGTGTGTGTGTGTGCTTGTGCGTGTGTGCTTGTAAAATTGATCCATCGCTACATATGAGGTAAATTTGGACTTTGTTGTGCAATACTATTGATATGCTCAGTTATAATAAATACACGGAGCTCTTTTTGTGGAACAGTTTTAACATTTTATATGACTAGCATCCACTTGCATTATATACCAACGGATTTGTTACCTGTACTACACACATACATACACACACACACAC
>OZ038508.1:43866934-43871934 GCA_964036315.1 Acanthosepion esculentum | reverse complement strand
CAATGATAGATAGATAGATAGATAAAAAACAATCAGAGACGTAATCCGCGCATGATCACAACCACGCGCCTGCATACACCTAACTATATATATATATATATATATATATATATATATATATAAACAGCGTGGATGTTTATATATATATATGCGTGTATATATATATAATATATATATATATATATATTATACACATATATATATGTATATACATATATACGTATGTATATATATATTCATATACATTCACGTAAATATATATATATAAATATATATATATATATATATATATATATATATATATATATATATATATATATGAAGAGAGAGAGAGAGTGAGAAAGATATATGGAGAGAGATAAAGACCAACTACAGATAGATGGAGAAGAACTGATTATGATATATTGTTCAATATACATGACAAATATTTGTGTGCTTGTTTTTATCTGTCTCATTCTTATAAATCTGTATATCCTGATCTGTTCGCATATATCTATCGCTGATTGGTCTTCTCTTCCTCCTCCTTACCTTTCCTTTCTCTCTCTCCCTCTCTTTCTCTCTCTTTATATATATATTTATATATATATATATAGAGAGAGAGAGAGAGACAGACAGACAGACGGAGGGACAGATACGTCTAAACATATATAACTGGCTAGCTAGATAATGAACAGTCGACGATAAAATGTCTCATAACTTTCTTCCTGTATGCTCATCTCTTCCGTAGCGTCTTGTAATATCGCAACCTCTACCATATTTGCCTGCAGCCTAAAGTGATGGCGAACATTCTTAGAATGCAGTTTCTCTCGTCTTCACTGTTTCTGGTTAATTTGTGCCATTAAACTTGTCAGCTTCTTCCGAACTGAAATTCTCTCTTTTGTTTTCTTCCTTGTTCTTCTTCTCTCTTTCTTTTTTAATATTATTTTATTCCTTTTCTCTTTTTCCTTTCTCTGTTCTACACTGTATTTTCAACTTTTACGTTTTCACTTTTCATTTCAAAGATTCGAAAATTTCTTCCCTCCTAAATTTTATTCCTTGTTTCTTTTTTTCTTTTCTTTACCTTCATCGTGCTTATTCAACTTCATTCCTGCCGTCCTTCTTAATTGATTTTCTTCATCTTTCTACTTTCTTTTCTTATTCAGTTGTGCTTTCGTCATTTTCCGTCATCTTTACTTTTTTGTTTACTCTGTCTTTATATGTCACTTTCTTTCATTTTTCTTTGTTTTCTTTATCATTCTCTTTTGATGATTTTTGTTCACTTGCTGCATCCGTCGCTTTTTTTCTTTCTCATTTTTTTATTACTGTTTTGCTTCCTAATATTCTGTTTTCATTCTTTTTTCCATTTGTTTGTTTCTTTGTTTCTTTGTCTTTTCGTATATCCTTTTCTAGCGATTTTCTTTATATCTTCTTAAAGTTTCATTCTTTCTATTTTGCTTCTTCTTCTATCTTCCTTTATTGACCTTCTTTATTTAATGTTTCTTTCTATCTTTCTTTCCTTGGTCTTCATGTATTCTTTTTTTCTTTCGTATATTAACTTCTTTCTTAACAATTATTCGATTTGCTTACTTTCCTACCTCCATTCTTTCATCATTTTTTTTTCATTTATTCTTTCTTAATTTCCTTCGTATATTAGCTTCATTCATTATTTTATATATTATTTCTTTTTCTTTCATTTTTCTTCAGTTATTCTTTTTTCTTTCTTTTTCATTCATTTATTCTTTCTTTTTTTCTTTCTCGTTTCTTTTATTAGCTTCTTAACAATTTTCTTTGTTAAATCTCTTTCTTTTTTCTTCAATGTCTTCCTCTTCTATTTCTACATTTATCTATAGTTTTCTTTAACACATTCATTCTTCTCCATTTATTATATTTTAGCCTTTTTCTGCTTTTACGTCATTCCGTTTTCTTTCATATCTTTTCCGGCAATATTTAGTTTCTCTTTCACGTCTCTTTTATTTTTTTTTCATCTTCATTTTCATCTTTAACTCCTAACTTCCTTCGAGCAATTTCTTTTCCCAATTTCCTTCCCGTTTTCCAATGATGTCCATTTCTCTGCTTCGCCTCTCGGCTTTCTGTGCAACGATCGTCCGTCAGAAACCTATACGAATGTTTCTTGTCTAAATAGTCATTAACGCAGATAAATACTAACGCGTTCACCTTAAACCTCCGCTTAATCTCGGAAGAATATTGATGCGAATCTGAAATGGTAGGATGAGGTTACATGTAAATTTGGTTTGCTAATATCAAGACTGGTCGAAATTATCGTCAACTAATCACCGCGATCGGAACTACCAGGATGGTGCACAAGTCTCATTCGGAATCATTGTTCATTTAAAAGACAATGAATTTTACACAGACATGAGTACCGTTCCAAAGAGAGTTCCTTTGAATTCAGGAACATGTCCTCAAATAACACTCAATACTCGAGCGACATACTCGAAGCTTGAGCAAGAATGAACACAACCACGCAATAACACAAACACACACAACCCTGTACGTGTACACGAATAAGAACCATATCAAGTAATACGCTAATATGACTTGGTGAATATTGTCACCATATTCTCTCTTTGTTTGTTAGATAACGCAGAATAATATAGATACCGCCCGAGTCTCTCTCACTTACTATATATATATATATATATATATATATATATATATATATATATATATATATATATATATATATATATATATATATATATATATATATATATATATATATATATATATATATATATATCAGTTAGGTTCCACCACGGAATAATGTGAGTGAGCGGCGCTATATTGAGTCTGATTTGCTATCTCACCGAGGCCCGTAGAAAAGTTGGTAGGGTGTTCGCTTGACAACCTAACTGTCAGGGTTTCAATTCTCGATAGTGGATGCGCACTGCTGATGAGTCCCAAATATAGGACGAAACGGCCGTCCAGTGCATTCTGTTGAGGTTTCAGACTCGATGAATTACTTAATTACATATATATATCAGAATGTAATTTATTTTGTCTATCACACACGGGTAGAAATATAAAGGAAAAATAATTTTAAATGCAGCCAGAGTATTTAAGAATGTTTATTTAGAGTTAATTTTATGAATGATTTTCAAAAATAATTAAATTGTGGTGGAGAGACGTTTGGCTATATCATGATCTGTTTCTTTCTATCTCTCTCTTTCTCTCTCTCTCTCTCTCTCTCTATATATATATATATATATATATATATATATACAGAGAAGGAGAGAGAGAGAGAGCGTGACAGGAGTGAATTTCCTCTCTCGTTGATTTTGATGTATGAGGACCCAATATTTCAAATTAGGATAGAAAACAAAGTATAAACACAGGTGGTTTGATAATGATGGTGAGTAACTGTGTAGAACGAGGCAGATGTTTCGGAAGAAATTATAACAGGGGAATAGTGTAATATCCTGCCAAGAAATTTCCAAACAGCCCTCTCCATTTTTACTTCGTCATGGAGTTTTAACTCTTCCCGAATAACGTCAAACTTTGTGGAGAGTGAAACTAAATATACATCATCCTTTCCTGAAAGACATGATTTGGGTTTAGATTTGTTCCCATGTTGTTATTTTCAAACAGTCTTTAATGACATCTTTTTAAAATTAAAAAAAAAACCCTTTACGTTAAACCAATGTTGGTTCATAATTCACATGCTTTTTCGGAGATCTGTCACTGACAATAAAAAAAAAACTTCATATTTAGGATATATAAACGTAACTCTCTTCAGGAGTCACATGTGTTATAAAGACAACCAAATAAATTTATGAAACACATGACACAGAATCATAAAAAAAAATTCAATTATAAAAACAGCTCCGAGGAAATAAAACACTATTGCTCAGCAAACAACTTAAGTAAAAATATCCAAGAGTAGAGAAAATTATTTGAAATTCGGGAATAGGTATTCTAAAATGTATTTAAAATCTCAGAATCCATATACGTCAGTTTAATGTGATAACACGTAATTTGAAAACTTAAAAAAAAATAATCAGTTTTTACCCGGAGCAATCAGGATCTATAAACGTGTATTGGTTACAAGTGTTTATATATTTTCAGATATTCCAAATATAACGTGACGACGTGACTGAGTAAATATGTAAAACGATTTCTGTATCTATATTTCTTGGATAAAACGCATTTGCCCATACACAAAACAAAAACTGATGTCTTTTTTCATAATTTTATTTATTTTAGTGAAAAATTAGTCGCTGGCAAAAAAATAAAACGTGACTGAATCCACATTACAAAACAAACTGATTCTTGTCGGTGTGTATCTTGGTCTGATAACAAAGAACTCTCGTTTCCAAAAGGTGAGAATCTTGGTCATTATGAAGCCAAATATTCTATTCAAACACAATAGCTACTGGCGGCTCCAAATTCTATAAGCAACTCGGCAAACCAACAAACAGACACACACACATACATTCACACACACAAACACAAACACACGCACATACAAAAAAACATAAATAGAGACATACGAACACAAAAACACACACATAAGCATTATCATGATTTTTATGAATGTTGATTTAACATAGCACAATGCTATGATATACATATCACACTACATAAATAAATGTTTAAACGTTTGAATCTCGCAGATACATACGCACGCACACACACGTCCTTACATACGTGTATATACATATACATATATATATATATATATGCATATATATATATATATATATATATATATATATATATATATATATATATATAGATAGATAGATAGATAGATAGATAGATATGAATTTCCGATGATTTCCATCGAAAATATAATTTCCATTAGAAAGTATCGACAAGATCCATTTTTCAAATAAGTTGTTGCATATTAAGATTGAAATTCTGGATAAAAATCACATGAACTTCGAACTGATATTAAACAATTTCTAAACCAACATTCAATACTTTATTCCAAAATACAATAAATAAATAAATAAATAAACACACATTGTCGATTTTATTTCATCCAGCTTGTTTGGATA
>OZ038508.1:43856934-43861934 GCA_964036315.1 Acanthosepion esculentum | reverse complement strand
AATCCACATTAGCACAACAAAACCATGTTCACATCAAGAAGCTGAAGGTTTGAGGGTGTTTTTTTATTATTATTAACTGTATCGTTATGGAAATAAAAATTTGAATACTTTCTAAATGTATATATTTTTATTTTGCATACATACATACATATATATATATATATATATATATATATATATATATATATATATATACATATATATATATATACATATATATTGCAAAATCGATACTTGCTAATATATTGTCGAATATTCATGCGTAATGAATTTAAATCTGTCGTTACTATCGACTAATCATGATTTGTGCAATGGTCTCTCTTTGTCTATATATACATACAATTTGTAAGCTCATATATATATATATATATATATATATATATATATATATATATATATATATATATATATATATATATATAAAAGCTTACCAATTATATATCCATATATATATATAAGCTTATTAATTATATATACATATATATATATATATATATATATATAAGCTTACCAATTATATATATATATATATATATATATAAGCTTACAAATTATATATATATGTATATATATATATAAGCTTACAAATTATATATATATATATATATATATATATATATATATATATATATACATATATATATATATATAAGCTTACAAATTGTATGCATTTATAGACAAAGAGACGCTTGCCCAAATCATCTTTACTCGATTGTAACGACAGATTTAACTTCATTACACATGAATATTTGAAAATATAGTAGCAAGAATAAATTTTGCAAAAATAATCTGAGAAATGACTTCCTTCCAGGCATGAACTCTCTTTACATCTTAAGAATTTATTCAAATGAACATGCTCTTTATGCCGTATAGTTTTTCCTATTGCAAAATTAGATTTTGAAATTATCTATACTGTCAAGTTATGGCATTTGCGACTAGTTAAATGCTACCTTCCTATCATAATGCCATATTACTTTATTAAGCTAGATAAAGAAAATGTTTATATATCATATATAATTTCATCTTATCTCGTTATATATATATATATATATATATATATATATATATATATATATATATATATATATATCTTTAATTATCTCAAGTTGTATATATAATTTCACTGTGTCCTCGCTGTATGAAAATAGATACATCCTGGATTGGAATCATTGACTGATAGACAGGTCGATATTTGATATAGTGTTGTTTGACGTAATGTTAGATCTCATCATTCCATTGAGCTCAGTGAATTGCTGTTCTTCTAAAATCTTTAATACCCACACGTTATAAGTATATAGGTTGTACCTAAAGTCTTGACACATAGGCAAACATGCATATTTTCAAGAAATTAAATTTTCAACATTTTTATTGAATTGGAATTGGAATATAAATAAATAACATCTTCAATATGATTTCCATTATTTGTGACGCAAAGTTTGATACCCTTTGCATGATTGAACTAGATGCAATAACTCCACATTGCCATCAAGTTAAGCACATTAAACTCTTTATGCTTTTAATCAAGTGTGCTTCATGTATGATTTTCATTGCTTCTCCTTTAGCATAGCTCAGAAAAAGAAGTCAGTTCTTTCTTCTTTCAATAAAATCAGGTTTTATCTACAGAGCTATATAAGGAGATAAATTAGTTCTGAAACAATGTGATATCCGTAAACCTTGAATAAGCAAAGACAAAAATTATATAAGAAAACCTGATCTGGAATTAGTTAAACCCTACCTCCTATAGGGTGACCCTAAATTTCGGACAAATAGGCAAAAATGTGTATTGTCAGGTGTTTTGACCAAAGATGTTGTGAAGTAAATAGTTAAAGATATATCAAACATGTGTTGCAGAAAGATCATATATTAAACAGTAAGTACAACATAAGAGTATTACACGCCTAGTGTGTGTGTCAGTTGACCCAGCGTTCGATCTATTCGACTGTTCCCCCCAAGGCCTTCTCTCCTACTAATTTTATAGTAGGCGGAAGAGTCTAACATAAACTCTTTAGAGGGAGGACACCACAACATCAGGAAATTAAAATTTCAACATTTAATTAAATTGGAATATTAACAAGTAAACTTTTCAATATGATGTCCATTTGTGATGCAAAGTTTGCTGTACATTGCAACATTCACGTGAACTCGATGCAATAACTCCATATTGCTCTCAATTTTATCACATTAAACTCTTTATGCGTTTACTCAAGTGTGCTGCATGTGTGATTTTCATTGCTTCTCCTTTGGCATAGCCCAGAAAAAGAAGTCAGTTCTTTCTTCTTTCAATAAAATCATCTTTTATCTACAGAGGTATATTCGGAGGTAAATTAGTTCTGAAACAATGTGATATCCGTAAACCCCGAATAAGCAAAGACGAAAATTATATAAGAAAACCTGATCTGGAATTAGTTAAACCCTACCTCCTACAGGGTAATCCTAAGAACCGGGCAGATAGGCAAAAATGTATATTGTCAGGAAATTAAAATTTCAACATTTAATTGAATTGAAATATTAACAAATAGCATTTTCAATATGATGTCCATCATTTGTGATGCAAAGTTTGATGCACTTTGCAAGGTTCACGTGAACTCGATGCAATAACTCCCTATTTCCGTCAATTTTAGATTATTAAACTCTTTATGCGTTTAATCAAATGTGTTGTATATATGATTTTCATTGAGTACATCTCCTTTAGTATACTCCAGAAAAAGAAGTCAGTTCATCCTTCTTTCGAAAAAACCATGTTTAATCTGTGGAGATAAAAAAAAAAATTACGTGATTTCATATGTGTCCAGACTTTACGGACACCCTATTTATCTCTGACGTATTTTTACTTGCAGTCTGCTTTGTCGTAAGAGTTTAGGAATTGGTTCATTTACGTACTTGGCTGAAACCATTATTGGAACGAGACAATAGTTCCCATTCGCAATTACCTTACAATGAGAAAATAGCATTTGTAGATATTTTGTGCTTAAACAATGTGAAGTTTAATTTGTTAATGCAAGGGCGACAACTATAGTTATTTCCGTTACACAGGCGACACCATTTGGCAGTGACTTTCCTTGGATAATATCTCAACACTTTGAGGAAGGCAGATGAAGAACAGGATTCAGCAAAAACAATTTGAAAATATATTTTGAAAGAATTACATGTACCAAACTTTTAGTAATAGATTTTGACACCATAAGTAAATTTAGTTGATATGTATTTAATTAATTATCGGGGTGAATATAATAATTGCCAATTAAAATCGTATAAGTGATCCGTAAAAATACATTTATTTTCTTAAAACTATATGCAAAATAGATATGTCTTCTATGTGACATATCCCATCAGGAGATTGGTGATTACGCCTCTCCACAATTTCCTGTCGTTTCTAGCTCTTAAATGTTTTGCCTTTTTGTTCATGAACCCTGTTCTGCCATCCATTTAGACAAGTTTACGAGGTGGGTTATGCGCTGTTTTCCTCTGGTCATCTTGTCTTCAGTCTCTCCTGTGAGTATCAAATTTTCTACTCCTTCTTTCCTCATTATGCGGCCGAGGATATCTCTCTTTCTGATGTTTATATGTGTCCCTTACACTTTATCTAAAACTTCGACGTTGCTCCGATGTTCATTCCATGATATTCTCCACACCCATCTGTACAACCGCATTTCTATTCGAGTTAAATCTGCTTTACCATTCAGCTACGAGAAGTTAATAGAGCAAAAAAATATTTGAGGAGAAGAAAGTCAATAATCACTCTTTTACTTATCCAATCACCATTGGGTTAAATTGCAGAGTAGGGTATACTATCTTATGTTTTATGGAAGGCAGGCTGAGGGAAAGAAAACACTGAACACAAAACGGAGTAGAAAGGAAATGAAATGTTACTCCTCTGTCTGTCTGTCTGTCTGTCTGTCTCTTTCTCTCTCAATATATATATATATATATATATATATATATATATATATATATATATATATATATATATATATATATATATATCAAATTATTATTATTATTATTATTATTTATAAAATAGAAGCAAAAATGTTCAATATATATCAATGATGATAAGCGATTTTCGCAATGTTTAAATCGCACATCAGTACTCTTCACAGGAATGATTTTGACATTGTTTTTAATATGACTCATATATATAACTCAACCAACTCAGGATCATGAAACAGGATAAAATTAAAATAGATGGGATTTTCTACTGGAAAAAATCTAAAACTAAAACAATCAGAAATTAAACACACACAAGCACACACACAAGCACATACACACAAACACACACACACACACGTATATACATATATATATATATATATATATATATATATATATATATATATATTGGTGCAATAATTTTTCGAATGTATGTATGTATGTATGTATGTATGTATTAATCAATACGTCACAAGTAAGGCGATAATGCCACTAAGATTGGTTATTTTACTGGTAGTGAAAGAGAGTTTAGAAGGAACCGGAAACTCAGTCTGATACAGGAAATAAAGGATACACCTCTATACCTGTTCAAATGACCGGTAATGAGTGGGAACGGGATGATACAGGGACCTATCTACACTTAATATTATATATATATATATATATATATATATATATATATATATATATATATATATATATATATATATATATATATATATATATATGTATATATATATATATATGTTCTTATCTTACCTGGATATATATATATATATATATATATATATATATATATATATATATATATATATATGTTCTTATCTTACCTGTATATATATATATATATATATATATATATGTTCTTATCTTACCTGTATATATATATATATATATATGTGTGTGTGTGTGTGTGTGTGTGTGTGTGTGTGTGTGTGTGTACACACACGTAGTCGATCCTGACACTCTACAACATTCAGTCTCTAGTATCTCATAATAAATTTTACCTTTTTATTATCTCTCATAAAACCTTTCTCCGCATTCTATTTACTCATGCCCCTAGGTATGCT
>OZ038508.1:43829434-43851934 GCA_964036315.1 Acanthosepion esculentum | reverse complement strand
TTTACTCTATCCCCCTCCCTAATTGTTTACTTTCCTTTCACTCGCTATTCTTCTCTCTTTATCTTTCTATTCCCCATCCCGTTTTAAATACATTTCTCTTTGTGGTGAATTTCCCTCCTCTTTCTTCCTATTTACAAAAACATTATGATTCATTTTTTTAACTAATTCCTTGGTGTTGAAAAGTTCGTTCGCGGCGAAATGGCTATATATCATATGTGGTATTGAATTATATATATATATATATATATATATATATATATATATATATATATATATATATATGTATATATATATATATATATATATATATATATATATATATATATATATATATATATATATATATGTATATATATATGTATATATATATATATATGTATATATATATATATATATATATATATATATATATATATATATATGTATATATATATATGTATATATATGTATATATATATATATATGTATATATATATATGTATATATATGTATATATATATATATATATATATATATATATATATATATATATATATATATATATATATATATATATATATATATGAGGACCCGCAAGTCGTATAATGGAACGAGAAATCGGTGAGCTGATTTCGAATTCTGGTCATGGTCGTTACATTCACTTTCCCTCGAATAATCTTGCGAATGGTACAAATCCAACTTTTTTCCTCTCACCCTCATTTATGGATTAAACAGCATGGCTGAACGCGCTTTCTAAAGTTACATGCGCTACCAATTTCATTTGTTGCTAATGTTGAAAGTTCCGAAAGTGATATGATTTCTGTTATCTGGTACAGTTCTTTGTTTGTGATTCTATAACACCAGTCCACGAGGAGAGGGAGAAGGTGAGAAGCGTGAATGACAGACAAAAAGACAGTATGGTATAAACAAACAACTAGCGAAAATGTGAAAACCATATGTAGTATAAGAATTGTGGAAACCATAGCCGTATATAATGCAATATATTATAATACTTTATTGGAAGATAGAGTTCACACAACGAAAAAGAGCGAAGACAGTTGGTGATATCTGTGCACTATTTGATATTGTTTCCCACTGAACAAAATCATATATATTTGCGTCAAGTTTAAGATGTTAACTAATGTGGTCCTTTGTGGGTTATTCAAACCCGAAACATATTTCGGATTGTCGAAGGATGATCATGCTACCCGTTTTTTCCAAGCGAAACCCCGTTTAAGTACTTCTTTAACTTTGGTGATCGCATGGGAACAAGTGTTTCAGTTTTTTTTTACCGCGAGCTGAAATAAGTATGAGAGCGAACGCGAAGGAGAAGATATACGCGAAAGGTGAATAAAGAACCTTGCCCTGAGATAAATGATAATCATATTCGTCAATCCCCGTAAATGATAAGCATTTTATTTAAATTTAATAGCTTATCTGCACGCTATATATTTTGTTAGCTTCGCTAGGGATCAAGTCACAGCAAGTGTCATATGAATTTCTGAACTTTCTCCATATTCTTGCCAATTTTAATATGATTATTCTCTGAGAGTTTAATGTCATTTTTATCAGTCCAAATCTCTCCACACATAACTGTAAGTGGCTTTATGCTCTTATCGTGTTTAAAATCTCTAGCTAAATCTTGGACTTTTCTTTTTAGGTTGATATTGATTCTTTTTTTATTCTACTTTCAACTTCTCTCCCCCACCCATCATTCCCCATTCACACACAATCTCTCTCTCTCTCTCTCTCTCTCTCTCTCTCTCTCTCGTTTGAAATTTCTTGGTGTGCTATGGTGAAACACTGAAATACATACTATTTCCTTCATTTTTTTCATTTTTTCCGAACAAACAAAAAAAGAAAAAATCTACTTAATTGGCATGTTTAAATCTTAGTATACCACATGTTGCCGTTTTCGAAAAAAGGAGTGTGAATTTACTGCATATGTCTTTGCACCGCAAGCTCTTAAACATTATTGTTGGAGATTGACAGCATGTCGTCACTGCTCCAGCAATCTCCTCTGTATTTTGTGTTATTGCATTAATATGGCTTTTCCTAGACTAAGGTTAAATCGTAGAGAAAACTATGCTCTTTAATCTGGGTTGGCATCCATTCTAGGAGAAGGACAACTCTAAATTAAAAAACATAATATATAGCCCTGTGGAACCATTGAGATGATCGTCGTTATAGTCGGCATTATAATGTCATTATAGATTCTCTAATCCTGATTATGGTCGGCCTCCTGTGAGTGTTATATTTACCAACGTGGATGATCGATTGATTCTCCTGAGAAACACTTGCTCTCATATATATATATATATATATATATATATATATATATATATATATATATATATATATATATATATATATATATGCAGAAATATAGTCTTAAAGTGTGCTATATTTATGGGGTAAAGTGCTCAATATCAGAGATAGAGCGTGTGTAAATATAAAAGTGGACATGGAAGTCAGCACTTAGAGGCGACAGTCTGTTTCATGCTAGTGCAATCGTCAGGCCTGACGATTGCACTAGCATGAAACAGACTGTCGCCTCTAAGTGCTGACTTCCATGTCCACTTTTATATATATATATATATACATATATATATATATATATATATATATATATATATATATATATATATTTAATTGCCTCTTCACACAGAAGCGAGAGAAATATGGTTCTACAGAATGAAGCTGAGCACACTATGAACCGAACGTGTGAACAATGAGAAGGTTTCAGAGAAGATGGAAACAAAATGGACACTTATACTTAACATCAAAAAGAGGCAGTTGAAATTTCTAGGGCACATAATGAGGAAAGAGGTACCTGGAAATCCAAATGTTCAAAGTATATTTTTAAAAAATGGTGTCAGGTTTAAACTGACACCAATAAGGTATGCGAAAAGAAGACAGTAAAAATGAAAACAATTTAATAGACAAATACGAAATGAATGAAAGAATGGTGAATCCAGCTCATGATAAATTCATTCGTTTGAAGTGCAAAATTTCGATCAGTCCAATAGCTTCTAAATAGTTACGTACAATATTACATGCGCATGCGCAGAGAAAAGACACACGCTCACAAGCTTCCATCTGAATGTTTGTGTATGCGTTATAATGCTTTAAAGATGGATAAAGGTGGATTGAAATCCGACGGAATGATAAATATATGAAACAATTTTCAAAATTTCTACTTGAGATAGTTCGGTGTCATTAGAAAACAATAAAATTACTGATGAAAGAATTTGTAATAGGTAAACCCTAAAAAATAATAATATAAGTGTTATGGTCCAATATCCTCGAATCACCGTTATGGTCCAAAGTTAGGACCAAAGACGAACAACACGAACACAAGAGTAGGAATAACAAAGAATAATAAAACAAGAAGTTGAAGGTGTTAGTATGACTGTCAGTCTGGTTTAGGGTGAACTATTATTGTCTCGACTCGTTTCCTCTCGACTCGTTCCACTTCGTTCTCACTATCCGTCTCTCTTGAGAGGCGCAGTCTTTATAGTGTCAGGAAGAGTTCATTGTCGTTACAGGTAAGATCCCATAACAATAAGAAATAAAAATAAATTAATAAATCAAAATAAAAACTGGGTTGAAATAGCACAATTAAAGTAAGATTCAGTGGCATAACTTGAATAATTTTTTTCTTGTTAATATAATTTTTTTTGTGTGCGTCCAATGTACTTCGATGTTGTAAGCTGTTATCAAATGAACATTCCTAATATGTAAATCATGTTGCGGGTAGCTACATATCGTAGGCGCTCGCCAAGATCGACGCATTGAAAAGACAGCGGTGGTAGACCACAAATCGTGCATAGCTCCGATCAGAACAAATGTGTCCTCAGATGAGTCAACACAGACATTTATTTGGCATCAGCATAGTTATGTGAAACTCTAATCGCAATACCATCGTGAAAGTCTCCAGTGGTGCCGGGAGTGTGACACTTGGTTGATGGAATGGTACACTCTGTTGGTTGATGATGATAGCAGCGGACTGCCTGGCTGCACAAGATGATCATTTCTGTGTGTGATAAATATCGAGGGTGCAAATTCATTCAGAGCGCATTCATATATAACGCATGGTCAACGCCTGTTATCATGGAGTTGAGTAAAGGTGAGTTCCAATTCTCGCTCGCGTAAGTGAGTGGCAAATCTCGTTCCAACATTCGTTCAACTTTGGCTTTTGTGGAGAAAATGTTAAACGGTGCTACGTAGCAAACATTGTTAAACTAGTTCTGTTGCTGTTCCTTCTACAGGAAACTTCTCTGCGATTCCGGTCCAAAAAGTTTTATTGATAATCCATCGCAGCCGGTTGCAACTTTATTATTTTCCTAATTAAAAGAGATGAATTTATTATTTCAACGATATATATATATATATATATATATATATATATATATATATATATATATATATATATATATATATATATATACAAAGATACACAGACAAACACACACACACACACACGTATATATATATATATATACATATATATAAGGAAAAAGAGAAATACATAGATGGATATATATATATATATATATATATATATATATATATATATATATATATATATATATATATATATATATTTGAATTGGACAATGTCCGACAATTTATTTTAAAGATATTTATGATATGTTTAACGCTCTTTTTATAGATACAAGTATTTAAGCAAATTTTTTTCTATGAAAATTTCTCGCCGGTAAATGTTATTTAATACTGTTTATTATAAAACAGCATTTGCTTAAATACTTGTATCTATAAAAAGAACGTTAAACATATCATATATATATATATATATATATATATATATATATATATATATATATATATATATATATATATAACGTAAATCATTCATACGAAAAACAAATAATGAAGTTAATTATTTTGGCAAGAATCACTCTCGCAAATAATATTTAAAAATAAAATACAATCAACCTCGAATCCATTAATGAATGGTATGATCCTTGTTCCGGTTTTATCAGGTCTTATTTTTGCTACTAGCTCGGCTTTCAATCGTTTCATACGACCATCATCAGGTAGGAAATTATTAAATATTGTTTGGGAGAGTGATTCTTGCCATATAATTAACTTCATTATTTGTTTTTCGTATGATTGATTTACGTTATATAAATTGAACACTCACCACATAATTGATATATATATATATTCACATTTCCTTAGAAAAAATGCAAATATTCAGTGGGAGGTGGGTGAGTAATTTTATTCACAACTGTGTGTGTGTGTGTGTCTCTCTCTCTCTCTCTCTCTCTCTCTCTCTCTCTATATATATATATATATATATATATATATATATATATATATATATGTATGTATATATATACACGCGCGTGCGCACCCAGTTGTGGATAAAATTAATTATTCACCCTCTCCTACTGAATATTTGCATTTTCTTCTAAGGAAATGTGAATATTTTCAAGTACTTACTGAATCTACCACATGTAGTTGATTCTATAATTAATATGCATAAATCGTGGCATTTGTCTATCTATTATATTAATAGTTATAGATTTTTATTGATACAGTCCAAAAAATTGAAACGTAAATTATGAAATGATATTGCTCTATGGAAGTTGTAATAGTTTTCTTTTTTAATTTGACATTTAATACAAATTTACACACTTTGGAAAATGAATAGTATTGACCTGATTCTTTAACATTCTAAAAGAGAATGAAGGAGACAATATATGATTCCCACTTACCGCGATAATTCATTCCTTCTGCAACCATGACAAAGATCGCTGATCTTGATAAGAAGATACGGATGAAGATAGTTGATGCGTAGAAAGATGGTGATGGATATACAACACTTTTCAAGTGTTTAAACATTCCTACATCGACAATTCTTTACATTATCAAGAATTACCACGAGGCTCGTTGTGTTGCGAATAAATTAAGCACTCGCAGAAAAAGGTTAATTTCTGAGAGTGAAAAAGAAAATGTCTCGAAGAATCCTCACTTAACGACAAAGGAGTCGAAGAATCCTCACTTAACGACAAAGGACATTGGCAATGATGTAAAGACATCAGGGTTGAATTTATCGACGAAGACAGTCACTAGATGCTTTCATCGAGTAGGACTTCGAGCTTGCCATAGGAAAACTTGATGCTTGATTCTAAATATCTAAAATGCAGGATGAATATTTATGTCAGTTCATATCTATCTATCTATCTATCTATCTATCTATCTATCTATCTATCTATCTACATACAGAGAAGGATATGGAAGTACATATGCATAACCTAAGGATATATAAAAATATGTAACTATATATATATATATATATATATATATATATATATATATATATATATATATATATATATATATATATATAAACACACACACACACACACACACACATATATATATATATATATATATATATATATATATATATATATATATATATATATATATAAATATATAATATGTATATATGTGTAGATAGATTGATAGTTAATAAAGTTATTTGGTAATCCAGCGAGCTCAATTTAAAAACAGACCAAATATTAATTATATTAAGGAACAGATAAATTCAAGGGTTCATGGGATTGTAGTTTTTTTCCTTAGGACCGGGATTTTAGTCCTAATTCATCAAATCTCCATTTTCATACAAAACTTCACCAATATTTTTGTATAATGATGTAGATTTGATGAATTTGGACCCAAATTCCGGTGTTAACGAAATAAATTATAATCCCATAACTCCTTAAAGTCGTCTGTTTCTTACTTAATATAATTTACACACACACACACACACACACACACTCACCCCCCACACACGTATATATATATATATATATATATATATATATATATATATATATATATATATATATTCATGGAATATTGTACAACTTGCCTTGAAGCGAAATACATTCACAATTTAAGTAATGTGATATCGAAATACTTGCTCATCGATATTTTGTATTTGGGGCGCCAACTTCCCTATTCTTAATTATTACTCCTTGAGCAAGGCTATAATGTAACTGTGACGTATGCGGTTGCTGACGGTGAAAGATTACAAAAGGACAGAAGTTTGTAAGACAGAAAATGGCGTTTGACACTGCATTTAAACTTTTGATGATTTTAGATGAGAGGAAAGCAAGAGGTCTTCAGAGAGTTTCACGAACGGGAAATAGGAGACAATAACCTCTAAGAATAGAACGGTTACATCTAGCTGTATCAAGAGTAAAAGGATATGACCTTGTCGAAAATCTAGTATTACGTTTAAATTCTTAAGGTCACGGTACGAAGGCGGATACCTCATTAGAACAGTTGCCATGAAAATATTCTAAAAAAGAGAAACAGGGTGACAGAATCAGTGTAAATGAGGAGAACCTTTTGCAACTTGAATTCTTGGTAATGTGTGTATTCTACTGGTGAATGAACCAAGTTCGCGTTGATAGACCATGACGGTTAATTTTGTGATTCTTTTCACCACGAAAAAATGTAACTATTGGCTTTTGCTGGATAAATATTATTAACAGTGAGAAAGATATTTTCTGGTTGAATAGATCCATAAATTAATATATATATATATATATATATATATATATATATATATATATATATATATATATATATATAATTCAGCACTGTTGAATGACAAGCTGATTTTATAAGCAACAGCCACCTGCGCTAATGCAGAGCTCTTCAGTAAAATGAATAGAGCCCTATGGCTGATTGTCATTTGTTTACATTCGTAAAAACAATTCGCTAGATTTAGCTGCTTCTATCTGTCGAATAAAGATAGCTTAGTGGTAGAAGTAGAATCCTGGCTTGTGGCATTCGGTTGTCTAGTTGCAGCGAAACAGTACTGTTTGCGAATGATATATATATATATATGTAATGAGAACGAAAATAATATATAATTATATAATAATTATAATTCTAACGTTCACAGCATTAATTCAAAAGAGGGCTCAGCAGTGCACTAATTATTTATTTATAATTTTTTCATATAGACAAAAACAATCGACAAATACAAAGATGCAAATTCGTTTCAGTGCATTTAGTTGCGCCTCGACTGGTAAGAACCAAAATATTTATGGACAGTTCTGTTTGTAAGCAGGCCATTTTGGTTCTCACCAGTTGTTGTTCAACTAAATGCACCGAAACGATGTTTCATCTTTGTAGTGAGTAAATTGTTTTTATCTATATGAAAATATAAATATATATATATATATATATATATATATATATATATATATATATATATATATATATATATATCGCTCTGCCTGTTCCCATGTTTGTTTCAAAAGATAAATCATTCTCTCTCTTTCTGTCCATGTATTTATATTAAGCTTCCAACTAATGCATTTGGCTATGCATGTTTGTTGATATAACAAAAATGGCTCTTCCTAGTTCTTAGTTAAGAGTTCGACAGGAAGAAATCAAAACAATCTTTCATCAAAAGAAACTCTTTAAATTTTTCCGATGTAATTTGCTTCTTAATAACAATTTGTGGTCAACCTTCACGCTAACCCCCGTACTAATGATCCGATATTTCAGTTTTATGTTATAAAAGCTGAAAAGGATATCATATCAACATTGAAAGGTGAATAGCGAAAAAATATTACTGTATGAAATGATAATATATCTAAAAAAAATTATGTATCTCTGTTATAAAAACCATATTAATACAGAAATAAAATTATGTTTTGAAAATTTATTTTGTTTCATTGTTATCGTTATTCAAAATTTATCTTTTCATTTTTTATTTTCATACATCTGTATGGATTATTATTGAAACCGTTTTCTGTGCACTAAAAATTGAAAAAAATCATTTAACACTCGATCCCTGTTCATTAGAATTTACTAGAAATACAAATGAAGCTAACTTCCTATTAAGAAAGTAGATGGAGATCTTTCTTATTAGTTACTTATTCCACTCAACTAGTCTGTCATTTGCGAATAAATACAATATCAAATATAATTTACTCGTCATTAAGCGCCTCCTTCTTTCATATTTATGCTAGTATAGCTATTTCTTTATTTCCGTCTGTTCAAATCTATCTATCTGCTATTTCCCATTTTATAAATAAGAATGATTTTATGCTAATGTTCACCCAGTCCAAAGCTCCTCAAGAGCCTCTCTATTTAGACGATTACTGGAAAAATGATAATAGTCAATGAGGTATATATATCACTAAAATAGTAGTTGGTAGGAAATGAAGATTGTAGACACTATCTTTTGATCTATCTATTGTGCTTTATATCTATTGTGTTTTATTATATTTTATATCTATTGTGTTGTATTATAGTTTTCAGCTTGTCTGTAATTATCTGAGTCATTTCATACGATATCTATCTGCTATGTTGCATTTCCTTGGTACATGTCAATCTACTAGTTTGTTTCTATGTATCTATATGTCATATCGTCTTAGAGCCTTTCAAATTAAGTCATCTTTGCAAGTCTCTCTATTTTGCCTAAAATGTTACTGGATACTCAACAGAAGGAAATTAACATTTCAAACAAAAGTACATTCGTAATATAAATTCATCAGTGGTTTCTTATTTTCAAATCAAATATCAAAACCACAATTACTAAAACTCCATTTGTAATTTAAGGTGGAACATTATGTTATTCTTAACAAAGTTAAAAGTACAGTATTGAATAAATCAGAAATATTAAAAATTGTAAATGGAATTTTTCCTTGTCTTTTTACCGCGTCTTAACAGTTGAATAGGAATGGATATATGATTAGATTTAAAAACGTTTAATCTCGTCAATATCCGCCTATTCTTTCGCTGGTTGTCTCCGAAATAAAGCAGTTTTTTAAATTTATATTTTGATGAATATCTAAATCTACATTGTCGCACACAAAGACACGGATGCGCACACCACAAGCCTAATTACACACACAACCATAAGGGCGTAATTGGAGAGTAACGTTTTATATATATATATATATATATATATATATATATATATATATATATATATATATATATATATATATATATATATATATATACCAGTTTAAAATTATAAATTTGTATTGAATTTACGGCAAAAATGAAGGCAAAATAATTTCTTTTAGATAAATATTAATGTATGATCTCTTAATACTTTTGATTACATTATGATATATATATATATATGTGTGTGTGTGTGTATGTGTATATATATACATATATATATATATATATATATATATATATATATATATATATGTATATATACATATATGTGTATGTGTGTGAGAAAGAAAGAAAGGAAGAAAGAAAGAGAGAAAGGAAGAAAGAAAGAAAGAAAAAAGAAAGGAAGGAAGAAAGAAAGAAAGAGAGAGAGCCTGTGTGTGAGAATACTGGACAGGACACGACAGCGGATCCCAGTTTGAACGTCACCATTGTCGGCCTTTTCGGGATAACTTCCTGATAATATCTGCGTGGGGAAAACCAGACCTGAGTACGTCACCGTTTCTTCTGCAAAAGTGGACGCAGGTTCGAATCTTGGTAGGGTGCATCTTTCTTTATTATTAAGATTTCTCGGATATGTATTCAGATAGACAAAAAGTGATATACCGTTTAAAAATTCAAATGTAGCATTTACTCAAATATGTGTATCCACTAAAATAACATTTTAAGTGAATATATATATATATATATATATGCGTGTGTGTGTGTGTGTATTATTTCATATGCGGAGTACTTAGTGGAAAGCGCCCAATAATAGCGACAGGGCTAACATATTCAGTCAGATATGAATTTGTGAGCCTAGGTTTCACGTTTTTGCAATTATTGGACAAACTTTGTCTTATGATCGCAAAAGCGTGAAACCCATTGTCAAAACTCATATCCATACAACTGAATATATATATATATATATATTATATATATATATATATATGTGTGTGCGTGTGTGTGTGTGTGTGTGTGTGTGTGTGCCTGTGTGTGTGTGTGCGTGTTTGTTATGACTTCCATTTCGTAGTTGAGTATGTCTATCGTAAGATCTCATTGTATGACTCTGCTGTTACCTAAGATATCAAGCAAAACCTGTACATTAAATTTTTAAAAGGCGGAAAGACCTTGCACCGGGTTCGACACACTCTCTAAGTAAGAACTTCATGTACAGGAAAAGAAGAATCTATCAACATCTTTTGATGCTCACAAGCCGCATGTGTTTACTCATAGCGACATTTTTCGTAGTTGTATACCATAACAAAGTATTAGCCATTCCATCATCCCCGCCCAGTGGACTGGACACCAACCCAGGTATTTGTGTATCACTACACCTGTGATAATGCAGCTACGGATAGTGTACTGGATATCGGCACCTGTGTGCTGGTTGTGTTTACGCAGAAAACACGTGCCTCTTAATATATTTTTCCCACAGCAATTATGGACTGGAATGTTATAAAAAATGTAGACAAAGACAATAACAGAAGATTGTTGCATGTGGATTCGAAAGAAGAAAACATTAAAACTGAAGAATGTGTCTGTGTGTGTGTGAAGTTGGTATAGCAGTAGTCCTAGAGAAAAAGTAAATGACAGTGAAAATAAACGGTGTGTGTGTGTGTATGTGTGTGTGTGTGTGTGTGTGTGTGTGTGTGTGTGTGTGTGTGTGTGTCGGTGTGCCTCTGTGTGGGAGGCTTTTCTCCACATGCGACCTATGTTACCGTCCCTGAGAAAAATAGGAAAGAGGATGACAGAGAATGTCAATATCTATTTAAGGGAAACGCACGGACGTAGTTGTAGATATCTTGGCAAACGAGAGTTGGGTTAATAATTATCTGCCTGCTGGTATATTTAAAATTTCATTTGAGCAGAGTGCAGCTTGTGTGATTTAGCTGGAGAAAAACTGCTGTGTAGTTAGAGATATATTTTTGAAATAATGGTATAATTTTGGCTTCAATTTGTTATATTTACCTATGTGTAAATGGTGTTTTTTCTGCTACACGTGAATGAATTAGCTGTGCCAGGTTCAATTCCGTTCAGTTCACTTCTCGCTTATGTTCTTCAAAAAGACAAGAATTCATTATTCCTCTAACTCTAAATTGTTAAATACCAGGACAGACTGGACTCTTGCCTAAAGGCAGCAACCAGGCTAAGAGAAGGAAAAGTCCAAATTTAAAAGCAGCCTGCTGAGTGATGAGCTGTATTGTGCCTGACACCAAAAAGGTAAAATCTCCCTAAAAACGTATGTCCAAAAGGCCATCGGTCTACCTCAACATAGCAACTCATAACAAATGTTCAAAATGTCCTCCGCTTGCTTTTACACACACATGCACCCGTCCGATCATAGACTGACGGACCCTTTCAAATAGGTGTCGAATGATTTCGCAGGCGCCCATCACACGGTGATGAAGCGCCTGCGCATTATTAATGCTTGATGCATGAACCAATTGTCTTAGGGGGGCCTACATATAAAATCATTTTTAAAAAGAGGTCGCGGGAACGTGTCTGCCATGGAATCGGTCCTCCCCTATCTATCCTTCATTCATGGTAGATATCAGCCAATGCATCGTGAACAATGTCAGTAAAATGTGTTGGATCCACATCATGAATGGAACATGCATTTTCGTATTAGCAAGGATGCATCCTCTAGCAGGTCTGGAAGGCATCATTTCATAAGACGTGCTGGGAGAGCAGATAAACATACCGGACAGTCACATACATTTTCAGTCCACACATTAATCTTCAACTGATACTAGTGCTTGTATTGTACCATGGGAATTCCGATCCACACACAAATGTTGGCTGTGTAAATTTGTTTTTCCATCGCTTCAAAATGCTGTCTTATCCGTAAACAAGACTGAAGAAACAAACAACGGATCAGCAGTTTGTGCAATAAACCATCGGCAAAAGTTCTCACGTGAAGAGTGATCAGTAGGCAAAAGATCCTGGACACGTTGCAAATTATACAGATAAAGGAGCTGGTTTTGAATTACCCTCCATGTTGAACTATGAGATGTACGACATGCTAGCTTCACTTGAAGTGTGCTGATTCCTGGATTGTTACCGACATCCTGTATAATGTGTTCTTCATGGTCATAGCTTGTGGTACCTGTCTAAGCATGATAAACACCAGCAAATTTTGGATGATACGGCTACTTTCGGTCTAGAAATGTAATCTGATATAGCCGTGCAGCCTCATCTCCATTACCATTCGCGCGGCGGTATGTAAAAATCTTATTTGGCTGTCGACGATAGGAATATCCTGTCACTTAAATAGAACACTTATATCAATACTACACACGTTAAACTTTGAAGACAGTCAACCCACAAATATAACACGAATGACAAATGCAACCGAGTCGAGCTTCGACTACCATAAACGATCTTTAAGCTTAATTACTTAAATACGAATGATTTGCGGACATATGTAATATGAACATTTGTCTTTGTTTGGTGTGCGGATCCCATCACCATTGTTTGTAAAATAGTCTTTCAAACACCACATATATATATATATATATATATATATATATATATATATATATATATATATATATATATATATATATATATATATATATCATAAGAAAATAACAAACAAGAAACATTTATAAATGTCAAAAGTATTTTTTTAGCTTCATGAATTTTTTTGGCAATATATATATCTTCTTTTAAATATTTGGTTAATGTTTAATATATATATATATATATATATATATATGAAACAAATATAGTTTGAACGTATATTATATATATAATATTAGGGACATAGCCTATGAATGGCCTGAATATTGCGTTTAATTTTAAAACTGTCACTGGTATGTGCTGACCTCAATGTCAGTTTCTTTATATATATATATATATATATATATATATATATATATATATATATATATATATATATATATATATATATACACATAATAAAACAGGGGGAAATAGGACATGTCTATAAATGTAAAAACATTTTTTGTTTTTTTTAAGCTTCATCAAAATTTATTTCATATATTTTTTAAAAATATTCAGAATACGTTCAAATAAATTTGAAAAATGTTAGATTTATAAACGTTTCCTATTTGTTGCCCATTTTATCAGTCTGTCGGATCTAATCTTTATCTGATTTCAAATTTATACATGCATACATACATACATATATATATATATATATATATATATATATATATATGTATATATATATATATGTGCGTGTGCGTTTGTGTGTGTGTTTGTCTCTGTGTGTGTATGTGTTTGTGCGTGTGTTTGCATACATACACTTGTGTACGTCTATCGAGAACAGTGAGGAGGAATGTGGCTTGTTGAGTCGTAAAGTAGGCCACTTGTTTCTGTCTGAGATAATGGCACAATTTCCAACTGTCGAGTATCACTATGTTATATTCAACTTTTCTTTTTAAATTACAAAAAACAGAAACATATTGATAATCTTCGCTGATCGATGCAGTTGTTCAATGTTGCGTTTGAATCAGCGATCTGCTAATAATAAATATATCATGTAGTTTCAGAACAGGTTTCTGTTTGCATTTATACACGGGTACATATTAAGCTTAGCTTATTATGGCAAGCGGCTAAATCGGGGTTAAATGCGTTCAAGATATTGAATTGTGACTATATTACACAAAAATAGGAAAATCTTCACTTTCCAATCATTATTCATAATACTTCTCATCTGCTATCTACAAAACTGCATAAAATGTTAATGGAAATATAAACTGCTTCCTTATAAGGAAACATTCGACATTCACTGACCCAGCAGCCAAGCTGTAGATGGCTGAATCTAAGCAATTAATAAGGAAAATAGCCTTTTGAAGTAAAGTAACTATCGTATGTTCCAGTATTTATGGGGGTTTCCTTCGTAAATTTTTGTTTGAAGTAGATTTGAATGTAAACTGATTATCATTATTTCTCTCCGAATTATATAAGAAATCCGTTTTAATTTTTGTATGTCATCACGTGATGTTGTTTCTGCTATTTGGTGCCGTTGTTTGTGTTATTATAGTATTGCGAGTCTACAACGTCTAGTTCTCCAGTTCGAAGACATTGTAACCATTGGTCTGAAAAGAAATGATTTGATATGGCTGACAGCTTAGGTACTTGTGAATGTGTTTTTGGCGCCTTGCAAGTTACCCATATGAAATTATCGATCAGACGAGGCCATTTAAATATATGATTAGCTCTACAAGAGTCACCAATCTTCTCTAGGGGTCCAGACGTGGATATTACTGACTGAGACAGAAAAAAATATCTAGGTATTCAAGAACAAATGCCCAAGAAAGCATCTTCTACTGAGATCACAAAACGAATGATTATGTACGGAGTAAGGTCGATTGTCTTGTGGATCGACAGGAATATATCCTCACGATTATTAAGCGTCGGAAGATGGCATGGTTTGGCGGCATTGCACAGCATGTCAGCCATCGCAAGACTATAATGCAAGACACTGTTAAAAGGGTACGCAGGTGGGAAGGCAGAATCTGATCAGACAACATCAAAGAACGGACGGACATAACAATACTCGAACTCCTGAAAGCCAGCGCCAACAGATCGACCTAGAGGAGTTTGTCTGTTCCTTCTGCTCTCAGGTCACCGCAACGATGGAAACAGTTGAGGGACAGATGACGACGATGATGATGATGATGATGATGATGATAGACTTAGGCTAAGGTTTTAGTTTTGTAGCAATTTTCCGTGACGGGTGTAACTACCCCAAGTACAGCCTATGTTCAATGCAACAACCATATACATACCTCTACATATCAATAAGATTTATTGTGTATCTGGAAAGCAATCGTTCCCTAACACCTTTTCTGTTAAAGAGTAATGCCAAGAGATGCGTATTCAATTCATTTGAATATGTACGAACTTTGGTATCAATATGCATACAAATTCTTTTCTAGTAATCTTCTTCCTGCTGCTGTATTGTAACAACGTTAACATTTTACACATAAATGGAGAAATCTTTATATGTTTTATGCATCGTCATCGTCATTCTCATCCTCATAGGAGTTCCAAGATCAGATGTGATTGTAGAGTCTCTGCGCAGATTAGCACATGACAAGTTCACTCCATATGTATTCATTCATGAATATCGTGTCTTAGGAAAAGTAGACCTGGTGGAGCATAACATTCTCCAGGTTTTCCTTCAACTCCTAGCATAGTATGCCAGTAAAGATTATAGGCAGAAACCTATAATTAATGCAGGATTTTTCAAACAGAACTTTAATAATTACCTATTGTTTACAAATCATATAAAATCTTTGAGATATTATATAAACATAATGCCATAAGCCTATTTTTATTATAATTAATAACACTCTTTTAAAAGTTTAAATAATCTGAGACAGTACATCATTTCGTTTATTTTAGACATCCCAGTATGAAATTAATTTTATTTAATAAAACACAAGCACACACAAAGATATATATATATATATATATATATATATATATATATATATATATATATATATATATATATATATATATGTATTACATAGAAAGAAATTCAAATTTACTTCATTCGAATAGCTATTTCTAACAGGAGGACTTGTTGGCCTTGTCAACTCAGAATATATATATATATATATATATATATATATATATATATATATATATATATATATATATAATGGACTTTCCCGTCGGTTTCGAAGTATGAGGATCTGACAAACTGAATTGATTCAGTTATGAAATTTTGTGCGATAATTGATAATCTTAAGTGGCACTTAAGACCCGCTAGTGGTTTACAAAGGAGGCCAAATATGGAGCAAGGGTGAGGGTTGTGGGAGGAGGTCACTGTTAGACTGGCTGACCTTTTAGGTCTTTCTCTCTCTTCTTGAAGACGATTCAGACAAGCAGATTGAAAACTGCTGAGTCAACTAAACCACGTTAATCTCCATTCTATCCGCTACAAGGCTAAGCGCTCAAGGGTGTTAAGTTGTATATTGACAGCTGACAATTTGCTCTTCAGCTTGACTTTGTATCTTAGCCATAGGCGTCCTACATTCCTGTATCCCCGATCTAATTGGCTGTACATTAGGACCTTGGGTATCCTGTCATCAGACTTTCTCAACACATGACCAGTCCATCGTAACTGAGACTGTATGAGAAAAATCTCGATTCCTCCAATATTAAACTTGTTAAACAGGTCTACGTTAGATGCCCTATCTTGAAGATTAACTCCACAGTTTGCATGGAGACAGCTTTTATGGAAAACATCCAGTTGGCGTATATGGTACCTGTATGGCGTCCACGAATCTGAGCCCTACAAAAGGATGGCAAAGACAACAGCTCTGTAAAGCCGAATTTTCTAATCCAGTCAAATAACCCGGGCATTCCTCAAGAGATGCCGAAGCTTGCAGAAATATATGCATTTCGATACACACGCGCGCGCACACACACACACACACACACACACACACACACACACACACACACACACACACACACATATATATCGAGAAAGACAGATAGATTTTATTCGTGTTACTTTAAGGCCTCAAGAGATCTTCGGGTAAAGAGAAACGCTTGAGACGAGAAATCACCATGCAGCGTTGTCTCTTATATTCACACTTTCAACATCTAGGCAGCACCAATGTTCGAAATTCAGCAATCTTACCTCATAAATACAATTTCAGATAATATATCCAAATACACACACAGAGACACACTCACACACACGTATATATATATATATATATATATATATATATATATATAACGAAAGACGTATGACAAAATGGCTAAACACGCCAAACGAAAACTTTTTTTCACTTTGTCATACTTAATTCCTCTAAATTTATATATCCCAATCCTATATATATATATATATATATATATATATATATATATATATATATAGCTACTCCTAATCAAAAGATATATACACAGACACACACATATATATATATATATATATATATATATATATATATATATATATATATATATATATAGGATTGGGATATATAAATTTAGAGGAATGAAGTATGACAAAGTGAAAAAAAATATATATATAGCTACTCGTAATCAAAAGATATATATATATATATATATATATATATATATATATATATATATATATATATATATATATATATATATATATATATATATATATATAACTTTTAATGAATTAAATTATTTCTTATCACTTGAAGCATTATATTTAATTTATACACGTGTTTGAATCGTGAAATATAATCTATATCTTTCGGTCTGTGCATTTGAGGGACAATAAAAAAAACCTGACTTCCAGCAGGTTTCAAACCAGCGTGCTCTATGTACAGGAAACTACGTTACAGCCCGATGTACTTGTAGGATTATTCAGCAACGGAAGGATTTCAAATTTAAACAATGTTTAATGACTCTTTTTAAGAAACGCACATCTCTGTCTTTGTTTTCCTTTTGTTCAGATCTCTCAGACCACGTATCTGCTCTCTTTTTCGATTTAATCGCAGCAGTTTCCAACTTCTCGAAAGCTTATGGCTGCTCGAGATTACATCTGTGATATCTATATCTTCTGAATATATGCAATGCCGTTTTTATTTACAATCGGAAATTATTTCTTGTTATTCTTTATTATCTGAAATTATTTTTATTACTGCATATGTTTACATGTTAAATGATTATATTGTCGCCTTTTAACGTGTCTCGTTTCTAACAAATAAAACTCCTTTTAAAGAGACCTTCCCCCTCAATGTCCGCTTAGTATACGCTGTTGTCAGTCAAACATTGCCCATTTAAGGGGCAATTTTCCTTTTTTTCTACAATTCCAGGTGTCTGCTTTAATTTTCGTAACCCTTGTCAACTCTTTCTTGCCATGCCCCTTTATAACCTTCTCCATAGTTGGCATTGCTCTGTAGTTAATTTTCATAGTATTCTTATTAAATCCTGTTCAAAAGCCATTAACTCTACCAAAATGTTTCCTCTTTCAAAAAATACTAACATTATTGTTGTGGTAGGATCCACCTAATCTACATAGGTGACTACCGACTATATAAATAATGGTTGGTACCGGAAGACGAGGAGGGGAATCACGAGATCCAACTAGAGACTCTGCCCGACTGCGACTTAGTCAACACATTCTCCAGGAACGGTCTTCCCAGAATATCCAAAAGACTATATGTAAATATTGTGTACACTTTCTTGTTATAATACATTCTTGTTCTAAGTACATTTTGTGTTGCATTATTATTCCATGCATTAGTCGAGATTCAACAATGAGTCAAGACTCAACAATTATAATTATTGATTGATGCTTCTTCTACAGATTATCATCCATTTGCAGGTTTTATTTAAAGCCAGAAAACAGTTTTAGATTGTAAAAATGTTTTACTTTGTAGATAATAATTTTTTTTTTAGTTATAAACTAAATAACTTATCAATTAACTTGGAACTCGGTTCTCCGATTAACAATTCCGAGCCGTTACCCATTACAACACCCGCACACTTAAGCTTACACAACATGGTATTACCAAGTTGTCACCCATCTAGGTACTGGTCACTCTCGAAGTTGCTTAACTTCGGTGGACGTACGGGAAGCGGTCGTAAACCTGGTATTATGTTTAGTCAGGTATCGGGAATTACGACTGGTAGTGATCTTTGTATATATTTACAAAATTTACGTGAATACGATACAGGAACATACGAGAAATGGATGTCAGAGGATTCTATTTTACTCAGTTTTATAAACGAGAAGGACTTTATGAAGTAGACTTCAGGAGAGAAATTCATGTTTCTGATATTTAAATAATAAATGGATTCTATCTCCTGCTACAAAATTTACGGCTAAGCTCATCATTTGAAATTGCAACAAAAATGCACTTTACAAACTTATAAAATGCGTAGATACCGTTTACTGTAAATTTTTATCAGTCGAAAAACGCGATACGTCAGTAGGTATTATTAAAACGTTTATTTATTACGAAATATTTTATTATCTTTTCGGTAATAAATAGCAAAAGCTATTAAAGAGGAACGGTTGTATAGATTTATGTGGACACCTGAGGTAGATAAAAAAAAAGATACGTTCAAGTATATATCGTTGTGTTCGTGTGTGCATAGGTGTGTTTATACGACACTGAAATCTATGTATACTTATATTTGCGCAATATCTAAAAACATCTATATTTATATAACGGCGCGGAAAATTCTGGCCTGGTCAGTTGCGTTAATTTTCGCACTTTGGAAACACATGAATCCGTATCTTCTCCTTCCACTTATGTTTCAAAAAGGAAGGGCAACATCATCTGCGGAGATGGCTGTCCTCCAATCTACAAGGTCAACTGGGAAATCATTGGTGAAAGAAACGGTAATTCTCTCTTTCTATAGAATTTATGGCAATTCACAAATAATATTGATAAGGAATCTGTGGAGAGCCATGATTGCCTACGTCTTGAAAGTATACGGCATATATATATATATATATATATATATATATATATATATATATATATATATATATATATATATATACATATATATATATATATATATATATATATATATATATATATATGAAGAAATATAGTATTAATGTGTGCTATATTTATGAGATAAAGTGCTCAATATCAGAGATAGAGTGTGTGTAAATATAAAAGTGAACATTGAAGTTAACACTTAGAGGTGACAGTCTGTTTCATGCTAGACTCAATCGTCAGGCCACCTTGCGACATAGGTGGACTCTTCAGTACTCTTTTCTTTTTTTCTAACGAAATTTGCCTTTTTATTAATACGTTACGTAGCTTTTGAAGGTCCTCTTTCGCTTTCAGAATGCGATTTCGGATTTTAGGGTTGACCCTTTGAGCCCTGCGTTCCTGAACAATTTTAACTCTTCTGTCTAAGCTCCTGAGTCAAAAATCGCAAATAATTAGTATGTAATGTTTCACGGTACATATAAACATAGTTACAAGTGTTTACCCACCGTTCACCCGGTAGCTGAGCATTAAGTCATTTTTCTCTACCACTGTTCAACTGATGGATGGGAATTAAGGAATTTTCATTTTTCTCTGCCAGCGTTAAATCGGTGGTCAGGGCTCAAAGGGTTCATCATTTCGTACTCCGTCAAAAATAAAATAACTTTCCAGATATTTAAATTGCTGTACTTGTTTCATTAAAATAAGTTAACAGAATCTTTGTTGCGGTATAAATACGTGACTATATTTTAGTGGGTATCTGTCTTTAAATGCAGATAGAATTAGCTGTAAGGAGATAGACACAGAGAGAGATTCATATGTACATCGCTGTGAACAATTTGATACTTGCATCAGAAGTAATTCCGAAGCTACATGTATATATTTTATTTATCGCTACACACGCTTTATCAGCAACGGTGATAATCTTTTTCCGTGCATCCCAATAAAATGAACGGCACACCCTCATATACTAATCTTGTATGCTATTGTTATTAAATTATATCCTACGAACATCGACGTAGCTCGGTTTGCTTTAACTACAGTGACAACCAGCATTACAGAATGGATATGCGTGCTTATAATAAAAATCTAGGTCTGTATCATAGTCTGCACTGTCGAGTTGCTAATTGCATTATTATATGCGGCAGATTCAACTACGATTATATGACAAGTTTCGGAGTAAGACTCAGCGTTAATACATAAATCATTCTTTCGTACAGGTTGACCGCTGAGTGTTGGCTAAGACATATATTCTGCAGCTACAAACTACCAAACTGATCTCTTTCATACAATTCAGTCGAATGTCCAGAACGTTAATGAAGAAGACTTTTAAAATCCAAGCAAAGTATTAAGAATCAGGAAAATATCATTAGAAACAAAGCAAACGTACTTAACTTTTATGCAATACGTGTCCCGCTATGTGTCAGTGAATGCTGGAAAATCTCGTCACAGATAAAGAGACTTCAGGAGGCAGAAATGTTGTTCTAAGAATATCATGGATTGACTATGTGAGCAATTACGAAGATTCCAAGAAAATGCAAACCAGAAAAAAAAAGAAAAGAAAAGAGACACAGATCTAAAATCAGAATCAAAATTAAATATCTAGATGAAATAATGAAGGAAGAGGACTTGGAAAATCTGACACTCGGAGGGTCATATTGGTGGTAAGATGGACAGAAGAAAGCAACACATAACTTAGCTGAGGAGCTTGTACAAATCGACGTCAGGATAGGGATTAGGAGAGACAGCGAAAAGATAAAGTTTACTAACAGCTACAAAGGAAAGTAAATTGTGGAGATCCATGATCTCCTACGTCTTGAATGGACACAGTACATAGAAGAAGAAGAAGAAGAAGAAGAAGAAGAAGAAGAAGAACAACAACAACAACAACAACAACAACAACAACTACCGCTACTACTACTACTACTACTACTACTATGGGCAATTACTCCACACCTTCAACATCAAAGTACGGAAACTTATCCGTCAGAAAGAACAACTTATTAAAAACCAAACAGACCTAACTCATCTGTTTCTTTTCAGGAAATGTGTTTAAATATATATTTCCATGTATGTATGTATGCATTCAGAATATGTTCACGCATTCATAAGGTATACTAATAATATCCCTAAAGAAAAA
>OZ038508.1:43821934-43824434 GCA_964036315.1 Acanthosepion esculentum | reverse complement strand
AAAAAATTATAAAATTTTCCGTTAATCGCATTCAGGGAAACATGCTGAAGAGAAATATTGCTGCTCAAATTCTGCAGCGACTTTAACGATTAATCTGATATAAAAAAAAACCCAGAAAGTTTCGTTTAAACTTGATACCCAATAGACATTGCAGGGAAGGAGACTATTTAAGAATATAACAGTTCATTATGACTGAAGAAAATTCAGTGTCTGTTCTGTGATGATGATAGGTTAATATTTTGGTTTTGGAGGTGTTAATGTTACTTTGGAAAGGTATAAATCCTCTTCTGCCCCACACTGAGCAATGGATGAATAGCAGGACAGATTGGATTCTATAGCCTTGGGTGACAACAGGTCTAGGAGAATATAACTCTAAATTCAAAAAACGCGCGTGGAGAGTGTTGGACTCCGTCAGGCTATCTTGCCAAGAAAGACCCCTTCTACTGTGGCTGCAATAAACATGGAACACCTACAACCCTACGGGTCACGGGAAAGAATGTTGCAAGCCAGTTCCTCGGTCACTGCACTGTTCGATAAAGGCCAGGGGAGAGGATACCTGGCAGATATTGGCCATCTAGGTTTGGGTGGTGCTCCAATAAACAGTGATCTCTCCATAGTTTTTACTTTCCTAAAGGAGGATCTTATATATATATATAAATAATTTAACGGTCTTCCTACGAATAATAGGAAGACCGTTTATATACATATGCCTGTATATATATATATATATATATATATATTTATTTAAAGACATTTATATTATGTTTAACGTTCTTTTTATAGATACAAGTATTTAAGCAAATGCTCTGTTTTATAATAAACAGTATTAAATAACATTTACCGGCCTGAATGTCCGAGAAATTTTCATAGAAAACTTTCGCTCTCCGACAGGAATCGAACCTGTATCCTATACGGAACCATCATTTCGCGTGATGTGCCTTAACCTTTCGGCCACAGAGCGGCGTCTGGTTAGCAAGGTCGATTTTACTATCTTTAAACTTAAATCTTCCATGAATCTCTTCTATTCATATCTGCTCTAGCGTATCAAATGTAAACAAATGACGTCATATATTTTAGAATTGGACATTGTCCGACAATTTATTTAAAGACATTTATATTATGTTTAACGTTCTTTTTATAGATACAAGTATTTAAGCAAATGCTCTGTTTTATAATAAACAGTATTAAATAACATTTACCGGCCTGAATGTCCGAGAAATTTTCATAGAAAACTTTCGCTCTATGAAAATTTCTCGGACATTCAGGCCGGTAAATGTTATTTAATACTGTTTATTATAAAACAGAGCATTTGCTTAAATACTTGTATCTACAAAAAGAACGTTAAACATAATATAAATGTCTTTAAATAAATTGTCGGACAATGTCCAATTCTAAAATATATATATATATATATATACAGGTATATGTATATAAATATATATATATATATATTTATATATATATATATATATATATATATATATATATATATATATATATATATATATATATATTTATATATATATATATGAGAAGGCTAAGATACCAACTAGCCTCGCAACCCGGGTTTCGCCGTAAGGTCGCCTCAGGCAAGTGCCCTCATTTTTCTTAGCTTGTTAAAACTTTCTGATTTGTGTTACCTTTCATAGAAAAAGCTCTTTCGAAGTCCTTTCAATTGCCTGAGGAGATCTTTAGATCGAAACCCAGGTTCCGGTGTAGGTTGGCATTTTAGCATTTTCTTAAATATCTGAGCTCTGCATATTCGATTTTGAATGAAGCACTTTTTGTTGTCTATACCTTTTAGATACAGCTGTTTTAAGCCTTCCTTTTACATTTCTATTCGTGTACACACACACATTATATATATATATATATATATATATATATATATATATATATATATACGCATTTATTAATGATCTGAGAATATTCTAAGGAAGACCGTTGATTTATAATGAACAAGGGTAGGACCGAGGAAAGAGCCTTAAGGCCGCCTGCATTGGGCTCATGGGCGTCGGACAACGACCTTCATGGTCCTACCCGCGAGGAAGAACTTGATTGTCGAGAAGATTCTCCCAGATAATCCATCAGTGGTGATTTTGTGTAGCACCCCACCCTGTGGTGCTACACCTCGTCAAAAGCCTTCCAGATATTTAAGACCACCCTTCTCTTGATGGATTTATTATCAAGTGCTTCACTGATTTTATGCGTAATGACATTTAAGACATGGTCATAGATAATACACAAGAAGGCGATACAGGATCCGAAAAGAAGAGAGGTGATCTGACAAGTGGCAATGAATCTAGTAAACCGATCAATCCCAAACTGCCCGGCAGTTATCCGCTGTTGGAGAACGATCTTATCGTCGTCTTCTCTCTCTATGTGCCGGTTTTTGTTCAGCATGTGAACGATCATGGCTCTCCACATATCAGATTTTTATAGCACTTATCAATGTGTGTCTTTGTAATCTCCCTTCTACGATCTTGTTCTGCCATTTATT
>OZ038508.1:43791934-43816934 GCA_964036315.1 Acanthosepion esculentum | reverse complement strand
AGTGGCATGAACTAAATTGTTCAATAATAATAGTATTGCCACAATATATATATATATATATATATATACAGTGTAACCCGGATATAAGATAAACCCGGATATAAGAGAGATTATCTCTGGTCCCAAATTAGAGCCTGTGTTAATGTATATATAATAGACCAAACCCGGATATAAGATAAACCCGGATATAAGAGAATTCTTCTCCGGTCCTGGCAACTCTCTTATATCCGGATTACACTGTATATATATATATACATGAGTAAACATTTATAAAAACTCACATACGCACATATTATTTACATTGTATGATATTTATGAAGGAAGTTTACTCACTGAAAGAGACAGAGAGCCATTGTATAGTCGGATGACCGCTTAAGGCTAGAAAATGTTACCGAGAAGATTTTATTTGTATGCCCATTCTCTTACTTTCTCACTCTTCACACACACACATACATATATATATATATATATATATATATATATATATATATATATATATATATATATATGAGATTGTGTAAATGAAACGATGATATGAGAGGTTATGATCATATGTATTCTTGAGTGGAATCGAAAATTCACTTTTTCCGGAAGCGAGAATCCTCTTCCTTCTGGATGCTATTTATTTTCATGCATTAAAATATTTTTTCTTTAGGAATTTTTTCTGATCATGCTAAAAATTACAAAATTATTTTCTCTCATTCGCCTTCCTCTACTCATCAATTTCAAGTTAAATACGTCGAGAATGTTCCGTCTGTAAATTAATTAAATCTAATAAAATAAATTTTTTTTTAAAAAAGACAAAAATAAGATCTGCGTATGTCTGTAGGGCGTAATTAATAAGCCAGTAAATGTTCAAGAATCGTCGATGACGCACACTGGGGGCATTACAGCGGGTGAAGGCACACGCTTATGCACATGCATCATGAAACTATTTAATTGATTAAAATATGGCCACGAAACGATAGCTAGCTTTGCGCACTGGCTACCATGCTACTCTAACAGACTGTTGACAAATGTCCTGAGTTGCATGTGTTTTTTTTCTCTCCAGCATTGTGCTATACGAAAGGTTGTTAAGTAAATAAAAGCTAAGTTCCGGACGTGCATGACATCGGTACCACAATTCACTGAAAGCTAGTTTGTCTCGTGTTGATATGATACACTGATGAAGCTCCCTTTCAAATATAATTGATTGATTTATTGTATCGTTTACTACGGTTTATCTATTCTTTTATTATTTTCAGGTTACTTCAAGCCACAAAAATAATTTTAGATTGTGGGGGCTATAATAAAGATTTAGTGATACACGACTTACTAATTAACCCATAGCTGGGGAACAATAGTTGGATCCGTACCTTTCCCAATGGTATTTGCGCGTAAGTGAATACAACGAACCCAAATGGAATTGGAATTTAGCTTTGCGATTAAAAATTGCGAGACATTATCCATTACAACACCCTCATATCCAAGCTTACAGCACCTGTATTTCAAAGTGGTCACCCATATAGGTATTGGTCAGGGTCGGCGTTGCTTAATTTCGGCGATCATACGGGACCGGTATTTCAACCTGATGTGGCCGTCACCCGATTCAATATGAAAAAAATCTAACAAAATAAATTTTCTCATAGAAACAATAAAAATATTTTAATAAAAACCAAAACTAAATTTACAACCTTCTCTTGATGACTTGTCTTTCGTCATTCTTCTTTGTCGTGCATAATCAATATATATATATATATATATATATATATATATATATATATATATATATGACAATATTGTTTCTCGCCCAAATTCGGGCTACTCTGTTAATTCTGAAAAATAATGTACTGAAGCATTTTTGTAGTAATAGTACTCGATATGATAAGATAGAGAAATAATAATAATAATAATAATAATAATAATAATAATAATAATAATAATAATAATAATAATAATAAAGATTAATTGCTAATAAATAAAACAAAGGTCGACAACTAATAGATAAACTAGTAATAGATAAAATGATCCCGGAAAATTACATGAAAGATGTAGTAATCTCAGCATAGCCTTGATAGACTACCTTAAAGCATTTGATAGTCTACTACAGACACTTTCATCTTTAAGGCTTTGGAAATGTACGAAATCTCCTCGCTGATAGTAACTTTCCGTAAATATAGCATTGAACTGTGCAAAACCATATTATACTTAAATCACACCAAAGTTACTGTAACTATAAATTGTTTGAATATTCGAGGAGGAATCTTCCTGACTCCCCTTCTATTCCCTCTGTAATTAATCCCCCTGTCGCATGGACTAAACAGTAATAACTATGGATATGAAATAAAAAAAAGTAATTGTTTCATCACCTATTTTTCATGGAAGAATTCAAACTCTTTGCCAAAGACGACAATGATTTGAAAGTTGTGCTCATTACTGTAAAATGTTTCGGTGATGACAACGATATAGATTTCGGATTATATGAATGTGAAAAAGTAACATTCAAGAAAGGGGACATTACAGAAACACACTCAATAGATTTCGATTTTGTCACGAAGATTAGGAAACTGGAACGAGAAGAAGCCTTTTCATACCTAGAAGTCAAGGAAGGAGACGGAATACAGCATGCACAAATGAAGGAGAAAATAATACCACAGGCGTGTGCGTGTGGTGTTAAATACCGAGTTGAATTCACAAAACAGATTATCAGCCAGAAACACTTCGGCTGTCCCTGTGGTACAATGCAGTTTTGTACATTCTTAATTGAACCATAGCTGACATTAAGCGAATGGATATCAAAACGAGAAAGCTTCTCATTTGCCATCGTATCCATCATCCTAAGTCGACGTTAATCCTCTGTATGTGGGCAGATCCAAAGGAGGCTGAGTATTAGTTTAACTAGAATTGTCTTACAAAACCACAACAATCGGTGTTCAAAGATACCTTGTAACTTCAGAAGACTGGATGATGATTTGTGCGAAAGAACACGAAAAAATAAGAAAATTTATTCTGAAATAAAAGAAGCCATCAAATTCAAAAGGGAATTTCAGTAGATAAAGAAGTGTATTTTTTTTTTAAGCGTATCACCCCAAGCAAGGCTGGAGGCCACTATCACGCAAGGGGTTATAGAAGGGTTGGAGGAAGAGCAGATAAGAGTGGTAAAGGAGAGGATGTGGCGAAAGAGAAAGGCAGTGGATCGATCAAGGCAAGGGGGTTACAGAAGATTTGGAGCGAGAGCAGATAGGAATGAAAGGTGAAAGGAATACAACTATTGCAGCGGCAAATAATCTAAAAAAAGAAGACAAAACCCAATGCAATCCAGCAAATGAAGAAACGATGGGAAAATAAGCCTCTTCATGGTCAATACTCTACCCGTACCAAACATCTGATGTAGACAAACCCCGGTGGTCACGTAGTAGAGATTTAAAATCTAAAACCATGCTGCACAGGACCAGAAACAGTTCACCATCTTGTAACAGGTTGCACGGCTTTAACACCACCTGAATATAAAACTCTGCATGATAGGACGTGCAATATCTTCACTAGACTGTCGGCTACATTTTACGGGATGGAAAGTGTAAGAAAGTGGTATATTAATCATTCAGACCGGGTTACAGAGATGGGATCTGTAAAAGTTTTACGGGACTTTAAATACACACAGACAAAACAATAAAATTTCGTCGCCCAGATATCATGATCAAAGACCACAAAAACAAAACGTTCTTTCGTATTGACATGGCAGTCCCTGCAGATTGTAATGTATCTTTGAAGATCTTCAAAAAACTATCAAAAATACAAGGGTCTTGAAGTGGAAATTCCCCAAAAATGTGACAGATGAGGACATCATAATTCCATCTATTCTTTGTATTGCAACTATGCCGAGCTGATCTTTGATAGATTTTTCGAGAGATAGCGCAGAAACAGGCATCACCTGCAGTTTGAACAACCATTGTAGAATAAAACATTAATCTTAATAAAAAATACTGTTTTTTTTTTCTCCCACTACGTTCTACCATGTTTTACGCGACCCCGTAATTCCGTCCCAGACCTTTTGATCTTTCTAAGCAAAAAACAACTACCTTTGATGCTTTTAACTGTCTCCAAGCGAATTGAAAACATTTTTGGTGACTATTCTCGACTTGAGTAAATTGGAATCAAAAGACGCAGCATCTGCGAAACACAGCGCAGGAATGAACATTTTATGGACAAACTAATATTTTGCCTGGTCACGGAAGAAGTGTCTGCCTTAATCCCGTTGGAATAGAACACCCGTTTTCTTAAGTAAGTCCTGATGTTTTCTGTGCATTACTTCCTGAATTTTGACTCACATTGAACAGTTCATAGGACAAACATTTAATCGTATACTTCGTAGGACAACATTTAACCGTATACTTCATAGGACAATCATTTAACAGTATATTTCATAGATTAAACAATTAATCGTATAATTCATAGGACAAATAATTAATCGTATACTTCATAGGACAAATAATTAATCGTATAATTCATACAACAAATATTTAATCGTATGGTTCATAAGACAAACATTTAACCGTATATTTCATAGGACAAACATTTAATCTTATACTTCATAGGACAAAAAACTAATCTTATAATTCATAGGACAAATATGTAATCGTATAATTCATATGATAAGCATTTAACGGTATATTTCAGAAGACAAGCATTCAATCGTATACTTCATCTGACAAACATTTAATCGTATAATTCATAGCACTTACATCTAATTATGAATAATGTTTTACACTTGTATCTTGTGTCTCGGCTTCCGTCACTTTCCCACTGCTGTGAGGTTGCCTCTCTGTGTATTTTCTATAAATACTTTCATGGCAATTTCTTCGAATGAACTATTCGCTATGGCAATTAGACTTTTTGAATTTAAGCGCATTACTATAGTGCCATCGAGATGTCAACAATTTACAGTTGACTTGGTTAGATGTAACTGTAAATTCTATATTAACAGTTTCATTTCTCGCATTCTCGCTTGTAGAACTTACTTCAGGCTTCATGCTTTTCAGTCAACTTCAATCTTGAAAAAAATAAATGCTATGTCAATCGCTATCTACTGTTCTCATGAATACACTTCTTTTGTTCTCGCTCATTAGTAACATTTCTGTTTCTAATTCTTCCACACCCAGTAACCCTTGTGTCTCAGTGGCTTTTCTGTCATACATCGAATGAATTCGATTAAAAAATATATGTTTCAAAGGACAGGTATTTAATTCACTTGGCAGGCAACTAATTGGAAACTAGGTTTTACTCTTATATTAACAAAACATTGACATTCTGTCGTATACATCATAGAACAAACATTTAATCGTATACTTCATATGAGAGATATTAAATCGTATAATTCATAGGAAAATTATACAATCGAATACTTTATATGACAAACATTTAATCGTATACTTCATATGAGAGATATTAAATCGTATAATTCACAGGAAAAATATGCAATCGAATGGTTCATATGACAAACAATCGTATACTTGATATGAGAGATATTAAATCATATAATTCACAGGAAAATATCTAATCGAATACTTCACATGAAAAAACAAATGTATACTTCATATGAGAGATATTAAATCGTATAATTCACAAGAAAAACATACAATCGAATATTTCATATGGCACACATTTAATCGTATACTTCATATGATATATATTAAATCTAATAATTCACAGGAAAAATATGTAGTCGAATATTTCATATGACAAACATTTAATCGTATACTTCATATCAGAGATATTAAAAAGTATAATTCACAGGAAAAATATACAATCGACTACTTCATATGACATACTTTTAATCGTATACTTCATATGAGAGATATTAAATCGTATAATTCACAAGAAAAATATACAATCGAATATTTCATATGACACACATTTAGTCGTATACTTCATATGAGAGATATTAAATCGTATAATTCACAGGAAAAATATACAATCGACTACTTCATATGACAAACATTTAATCGTATACTTCATATGAGAGATATTAAATCGTATAATTCACAAGAAAAATATACAATCGAATATTTCATATGACACACATTTAATCGTATACTTCATATGAGAGATATTAAATCGTATAATTCGCAGAAAAAATATGTAATCGAATAATTCATATAACAAACATTTAATTGTATACATCATGAGAAAAATATGTAATCGAATACTTCAAGAGTCAAACATTTAATAATATACTTCACATACCAAACATCTAATCGTATATATCATAGGACAAACGTTTAATGTTATAGAATGACATACAACTGGAGACTAGGTTTTACTCCTACCTTTCAAAGCACAGACATTTAATCGTTTCCTTTATTGGATAAACATTTACTTATATACTTCATAGAATAAACATTACAATAAACGTAGCTTAAATAATTCAATTTGTGTATATTTATTTTCATAAACTAACAATGTAAAAAATACGAGACATTTTTGTCAAGATCTCCCTTGCTGGGCCGATAAATTTCAGCAAAATTTACATTATACAGAAATTAGTCTGGTACAAGGACACATATAAATAGCACTCAAGTAAATCTTCTATTGCTTTTTCAATTTTACAGATCTGTGTGACCAACTTGTAGATCTTTACTCCTGACTGAAGTACACACATATATGTATGTGATAAATTCCACATATCTGTTCAGATAGGCTTTGTTTGGTGCAGTAATCATTAGTGAAGCACCACACGTAAAGGCTTGTAGCAACAGTTGCATGCACATGCGTGTACGCAAGAATCTTGTATTCGGTTCCGATCTGAAGGGTGGAGAATTACTCCCCGCGTAAATTTTTAACTCGGCTATCGAGAGAGAGAGAGAGAGACAGACAGACAGAGAGTGAGTGAGCGGATGAGTGAAAGAAACCTAGTGATGAAAAGAGAAAAAAAATGTGAAAAATAAAAAACGAAATAAAATATTATTGAATTCGCTAATTTAATATTATTTGGCTGGCCTATAAATATTTTATCATCCTAATTCGAATTAACAAACAATGATATTTGAGTGACACTGTTTCTGGCGAAGATTTCTTCAAACTCTATCTTTTTATTTTTTTATTAGACTTTTTTTTTCTTTGTATTTTGACTGTACAAGTTTGTAACTCCCATCACCCAACCACTTTTGTTTCAGAAAATTATGACACCTAGTATTTTTTTGCGCTGCGGGCGCCTCACTGTCGAGTTCGAGAAAGTCTGGAAAGCCAGTACGACTATGAAAACTAGTTCAACCCTAACTACCTTCTTGTGTCAAAGCAAAATTGAGTAAACAGTAATAATTTTTATCTACATATGCACTCCTGTAGAACGAGCGCGCACGCGGACACACACATATAGTGATTTTCTAATGGTAGCTCACATGTGGCACAAGGCCGAAAGTATGGGGTACCCAGTGAAGAACAAACTCAATACTCAGTTGTAATTTTTCTAGCGAGACAAGCTTGCTAACCATTACACCGCCTCGAGGTGCTCCTATATATATATATATATATATATAATATTTATGCATCATTATCGTTTGCATATATAAACAGAATAGTTACAGAAATTCACGTTGCATGGTAACATCGTTTCACACCTTAAGTGACCATTAGACTATATATACATACATACATGCATACATACGTATATATACCTATTCTGCTAATATCTACAAATAATATAGTTAGCTAGAATGTATAAAAAAAATGACAATCCAGGATTATTTTAGAACATTATGTGGTTGATATCAAGATATAATGGTGAATTAAACATGTTCACTTTTCATACGGCAGTTTACCCGTGGAATTTCTGCCGGAATCTCCTGACGAGTGAATGTAATTACGCGATAGTCAAAATGAATAGGGTTAGTCGATAATTAAACGAATTTAAAGTAAATTTTTTATTACATACTTATATATATATATATACATATATATATATATATATATATATAATAAATGCAAATATTAGTGTGTCACTGTTCACACATTTTCAATTAAAGGGACACAGTAATTTAATTCCCAATAGCTCATTCTACAGAAATTTTGCATTACCAATTTTAATTACTGCGACGGTTTTCGGCGATTTTTAATGTGATTGTTATGACTAATTTTTTGTACGAAAACTATTTTTATAACTTGGAAATAAATTTGGTAATAATCGAAATTAATTGCGAAATCCAGTGAAAGTCACACATTCTAACTTGGCTCTCCGATTCCTCAAACCGAGCCGCTATCTATTTCTTCACCGCACGCGTACCTGTGTGTGTGTTTTGTGTGTGTGCGTCAGTTTGTGTAAGCTTTTATTATGCAAGATAATATCTTCAAAATAAATTTGTTTTGCAATAATTTTTGTGCTGTTATGAGCATATATATATGTATATATATATGAGTATATATGTATCTGTGTTTTTTAATCAGTTTTATAAACACCACAAAATCATCTATTCAATTTCTAAAATCTCCATATTCAAATGTAAAAAAATGGTATTATTTTCTGCTGGAACAGTATTAGCTTCCATAAGATTTTGGGGCATCGTAATGCGAGGAAACAATCTTGACCTGAATATTTCAAAATAAAGAAGGCAGGTCAAATGAAAATATCCGATGATATCAAAAGAACAAAAGGAGACAAAGGCAATGCATCACTTCCGGTTCTCACTACGGATAACTTTGCTTTCCCGTTGGTTTAGAGACTAGTTACAATGACGAACACACACAGACATATTTATATGAACATCGCTGAGTTATGCTGTCAAAAAACAACTTTATATGAACATCGATGAGATATGCTGACAAAGAAACAACTGTATATCAACATCGTTGAGATATGCTGTCAAAAAACAACTTTATATGAACATCGATGAGATATGCTGACAAAGAAACAACTGTATATCAACATCGTTGAGATATGCTGTCAAAAAACAACTTTATATGAACATCGATGAGATATGCTGACAAAGAAACAACTGTATATGAACATTTCCGATGTACTAGCTCGTATATAGAATGCAGTGATCGGTAATATTGTGTATGGTCCTGGTCTTAAGTTTAGTGTCAAGAATTGTGAGATTAGCACAATCTCTATGCATTTTTCTCACTAAATCCCTTTCTCACCTGATCAGACTGCATTTTGTCAATCAAAATCTTATTCAGATCTATTACGGTGAACTAACATTGCGATTAAAGTTGTTTCTCTCTCAGCACATCTCAGCGATGTTCATATAAAGTTGTTTCTCGCATATCTCTCTCTCTCTCTCTCTCTCTCTCTCTCTCTCTCTCTCTCTATATATATATATATATATATATATATATATATATATATATATATATATATATATATATATTAAAAATGACTGCCAAGGTAATACGATTAAGTTTTTATTTAATTTTTCATGAGTTTTGTTTATAATGTTCTTCTTTTCTGGATGTAAATTATATAATTGTCCAAATGATTTGTAAGTCCAAGCGCTTTCGGCTAAACTTTTACCAATTATGAAGGTTGCATTTTTTTTTAGTTTTAACTGAATATATCCATTGTTTCCTGAATGGATATAGTAGTAGTAATGGCTAGCTGCTCAGATTGAGGAATCGGTGAGCTGAATTTGAATTCCATTCGTATCCATTACATCCATTTACGTGTAAATATCCTTAGGAAATTTGAGAATCTTCTTTTCTTCGTAATTAGCTGTCTTCTATAGGCTCGGGTGGCAACCGGTCTAGGTGAAGGAAAACTCTGAATTCTGAATTGTATGTAGCCTTGACGTTACACATGCTATACTGCTAAAGAAAGGATCGTTGATGATTAGCTCGATTATGGTCGAATGATGATGATCTAGAATTAACGGAATGTTTTATTTTCCAAACAAGGTCAGCATATTGCAGCCGTGTTCAGAGTTGATATTAATAAGTGTTGGCTATTCCTATTTTTATGAATAAAGCTTCCATTATTTTATCCTTTTTTACATGTGGATGAAGCGATTATATTTGTATTAGCAACGAGTAAACCAAGCAATCAATGACATTCTTTTGTTTGGTTGTCAGAGATGATAAGTTAATTTAGTTTATTGGTCCACTTAATCAAAAACATCGCAACATATTTTCCTCAGAAAGACATTTGTCTTTCATTCCAACCTGATGTGCGTGTGTGTTTGTGTTTGCGTGCGTGTATGTTTGTGTTTGCGTTTGAGTTTGCGCGTGCGTATGTGCGTGTGTATGTACGTGTGTGTATTTATTTACGTGCATGTGTGTAACGTTTTAAATTTAGAAAATATCAATAAATAGCTAGATATAAATCTATCCTCAGTGTGGGTACAAATTAGTGTTCACAGTTTTCAAACTTCAAATCGCTTCTTACAAACAATTATTGTTTGTTTTTCCCTGCTTTCTGCATACATAAAAATCAACTGATTCCACATACAAGCACTCGCACACACATACCGTATATACATATACATAGATACATAGAGAGAGAGACGTGTGTGTGTGTGTGCGCGCGCGCGCTCGCTCGCGTGTGTGTGTGTGTGTGTGTGTGTGTTCTTGTGCGATGGATGTATGCGAAATCTTTATTTCGGCATAATCCAACCGAAAAGGAAATTTGTCACAATAGCCTGAAGATATTTTTGAAATCGTGTAATTTAATGCATGACAGACATTGAAATTACATAGACTGTTAGATGGCTAAAATGAGAATTTTGTGGAATTATTATTTCGCCATTATGCACGTTTAATAGAGTAACTAAAAAGTAATTCCGCCGGAGAGAGAGAGAGAGAGAGAGAGAGAGAGAGAGAGAGAGAGAGAGAGAGAGTGTGTGTATATATATATATATATATATATATATATATATATTATGTATTAAATATTTTAGGCTAAATATATACTAATATACATAGGCAAATTAATGACAAACTGCAATTTTTTGTTATGTGCGAGGCGTTTCGACCTTTAGGACTACAAAGAGCGATAGTAATTTATTGTTGACCTAATTATATTCGTATGAATGGGGGAGGTGAAATATAAAAACGCAAACGTAGCTGATTTTTACATACATCCATGTGAATGTTAATTGACGCGAGACTGCACAGTTGTATCAGATTGCGTTTTCATCCAACTTTTGCGAGACGATCCATGTACCAGCACACGTGAACTAGCATATCGTTCATCAGATAGTACCACATGGAGGTAACTTCAGTACCAGCTCTTGTATCTGTATCCTTTGCAACGAGGACAGGCTCTTTCACCCCCTGGTCACTGACCAAGGGAGAACTTGCGCTTATGGTTTATGTGTCTGTCTGGTAGGTTCATATGTTCTCCCAGCACGTCTTACAGGAGCTGTGTGTATCACACACGAGTAAAAATATCGGAAAAGTAGTTGAAAATGTAACCTGTCTCTTTTAAGAATATTTATGTAGAGAAACTTTACCTGTTTCACAGTTCTATGTTTTTCAAAATTTAAATTGAGATGGAGAGTATACATACATACATATATATATATATATATATATATATATATATATATATATATATATATATATATATAGAGAGAGAGAGAGAGAGAGAGAGAGAGAGAGAGTTGGATTGATGTGATCCTAGGTTTCACGCTATTTGCGATCGTCAGACAAACTGATTAATTTTTAAATTTTGGATTTATATATGGTTTCGTATATCGGTGTTTTTATGGATGTGGGAGGAAAATTGTCGTCGGAACGTCACTCATCCTTACGCAACATACATACAGGCACGTACACTCATTGACGTACACAGACACACACACGCGCGCACGCACACTCATCGGAGCTCACACAAACATAAACATATGTGAGCAGTGTGGGACTCGGCATATATGCCCTTATATGTGTCGTTGCGCGCATACACACGCATTTGGTCGCTGTATTCTATGTTGGATTGTGTAGCGAATATTTTTTGTTTGTTGCGCTGTCAACGCGCAGACAGTATTTTCTATTTTTGTCCGCTGAATAATTTTTTCTCGCACGTACGTATACGCTTGATGGGGTCTGTGTTAGAATTTGATAGGTAAAAATTGATATTATCCTTAATTTTTTAAGGCTGTTTTGCTATTATTTTAAAGCCGGTTATTTGCTTGTTTTTGGCGATTGCGCATATGTAAATGGTAGAAATTCCAATTTGTAATACTTATTAGTATTTATGCGGTCGTTTTAATTTTGCTGGGGGAGGAAGAAGTAAGTATAATTGTGGACAGATACAGTAATGGTAACTGTGGACTAATACGGCAATAGTAATTGTGATGTGGTAGTAATGGTGGGGGTAGCGGTTGATGACAATAACAATATATATATATATATATATATATATATGTTGGCGTGTGTGAGTGTTTTTTTTGTGTATATGTACCAGTTTTATCAGAAAATGTTTTTCGATATTTGCTTATATATTTTTAAATAAATACATCCTTAGAAGTTGAGGGACCTACGAATCGTAGCACTAAAATAACATAGTCATGGGATTAACATTAAACATACTCTTATGCAACCGATACCGTCCACTTTATGCACGAGAACATATAATGATTATATTTAATTATCTTGCCACCATTATCAATACTAATGCCAACTAGAATTTTACTGCCTATAGTACTATCCCAGAATACTACTCCACCTCCTCTAGTACTGGTTGACTATTTCCTATCTTCCATTTTTCCTGTATATCTACCTTCCTCAATAACAACGTTGGCGGCAATGATACTAAGGAGGCTGAGTGGGGCGATACTGGGACAGGTTTCTACATGCCTATTGATAGCTGAAGGTACATAGGTAAAAAACGGGCCAGCGATCTCAGGCGGTTATGCGATTGGATGGCGAAAACGGTAGTAGAGAGAAGATTGGTAGAAGTAGGAGGTAGTGGAGAGCCATGATTGTCCATGTCCTGAAAAGACACGGCACATAGAAGAGTTGAACTTTCCAAATATCAAGAAGCAACATCGCTTTGGGGTTTGTTTTTCAAAAAAATTTTCGTACTCCTTCGATCGACTTAAGTTCTTTGTGATATTTACTGAAATGTTCTGTTTTGTTTGTCTTCTTGCCCTCAGCCAATGTTCTTAATATTATATCTTGTTCAATATCTCTCTGTTTACGTTCGCAACGCCAGCCTCTTGAGCTATTTTCTCGTTGGTTGATTCACTTTTCTTACTAATGCTTTTTAATCTTCTCAAAACTGTTTTTTAGCGACATTCTTAGTAATTTTCTGATACATATGTTTTTAATGTATTCATTTCCTATTTGGATTCGTCGCTAACCTTTTCATCTGAATTTCCAAATATGTATTCCGAACGGTTTAAATATTTTGTTTCTTTTTAGCGGTTATAACTTTCTTACGGCAAATCACAATATTTATCTTTAAATTTAAAAAAAAAACATGCCGATAATTATACTCTGACATATATATTTTATTGAACCATACTAAACAACAGTCGACGATAAACTACATCCGCCTCCTGGGTAAGCCGATATACGACATCCGCGACCTAGGTAAGGCAATAAACAACATCCGCGTCCTGGGTAAGAAGATAAACTACATCCGTGTCCTGGGTAAGACGATAGATATATCCGCTCTCTGCGTAAGACGATAAACTACATCCGCCTCCTGGGTAAGCCGATATACGACATCCGCGACCTAGGTAAGGCAATAAACAACATCCGCGTCCTGGGTAAGAAGATAAACTACATCCGCGTCGTGGGTAAGACGATAGATATATCCGCTCCCTGCGTAAGACGATAAACTACATCCGCCTCCTGGGTAAGACGATAAACTACATGCGCGTCCTAGTTAAGACGATAAACTACATCCGCGTCCTGGGTAAAGCAATAAACAACATCTGCGTCCTGGGTAAAACTATAAACTACACCCGCGTCCTGGGTAAGACGATGAACTTTATTCGCATCCTGGGTAAGATGATAAACTACATCCGCATCCTGGGTAAGACGATAAGCTACATCCGCGTCCTGGGTAAGACGATAGATGACATCCGCGTGATGGGTAAGACGATACACTACATCCGACAGCAAGGCCTCTGATCAGGAGGTTTTAAGGAGCGTGTAACAACATCTTAATTGCTGCTGTTCCCAGGTTCACCTTGACTCGGAGTGGTAGCACCGGTTAGAGTCCCAGCTATGGCCAAATAGTTAACCCCAAACTGTGACCAAAACACTATGAAAGTGTAAAAATAGGTTTTAAACAACACTCGAGGTAGGGTAATAAAGATTCAGACCAATATATACGGTAGGAAATTTTTGAAAGACATATTAGAATAATCCATTACATTTACTGGAATCAAACAGCCTTCATATATACAGAAAGTTGGTTTACTGTGTAGAGCGAGACAATTATTCTCGCCAGAATCTATCTTACATATATATGTCTATCATTTGTCCATGCTTAGAATATTGTTGCCATATATGGCTCCGTGCTCCTGTTATTTACTTTGATCTCCTTGATAAAATCCAAAGAAGAATCATCAATATTATTAACCCTGATCTGGCGGCTCGGCTTCAGTTACTTTCCCAACGCCGTAAGATTGAGTCTTTGTGTCTTATATATATATATATATATATATATTTATATATATATATATATATTTGTATGTGGTTGTCAAATCAAGAGTTATTGTCCATTTTTCCAGTATCATATTTTTCTTTTGCTTTTAACCTCTTCATTATACATGCCGTTTTTAACTCCGCTTTTCTCATCTTCTTTTTCTTTGCTTTTACTTTTCCGTTTCTGATTTATGCTTGTTGTCTTTCGTTTTCTATTTTCTTTTCTTTCTCTTTCTTTCTTTCTTTCGTTCTTTCTTTCGTTCTTTCTTCTATTTGTCATTTATATTTTCTCTTTTCTTTCCTTCATTGTTACTGTCCTTGTTTCGGATTCTCTCATATTCTTTCTTTCTTTCTGTTTATCTTTTATTTTTTTGCTTTTCTTTCTTTTCACTTTTCTTTCTCTCTTCTTTCTTTGTTTCTGTTTCGTTATTATTTTCTTTCTTTATTTTTTCTTTCTTTCTTTCTCTTTTATTTTCTCCGTGTTTCTTTCTTTCTTTTTCCATTTCTCATTTATTTGCTTTCTTTGTCTTTCTTTTCTTTCTTTCTTTCACCTTTTCTCTGTCCTTTCCTTTTCTTATTTCTTTGTTTCTTTGTTTGATGGTTCGTTTCTTTCTTTCTTTCTTTCTTTCTTTCTTTCTGTATTTCATCTTCTTGAAACTTCTTTCACTCTCCTTCCTCTCTTCCAGAATGAAAACATTTAATTCCTCATATAAGTTATATATATATATATATATATATATATATATATATATATATATATATATATATATATATATATAATTATTTATTTGAATATTACAACATAAATATGTTATAAAATCACGACAAAAGTAGTCATTTTGTTTCAACACTTCTTGTGTCTTGTCAAGTGATAATATAGAATATAGAATAAATGGTTTTAAAAGTTTCCAATTAATCAACGATCCTTAGCTAAGAGTAAACGCTGTTACATAAGCTAGAGTGGCCAATCAAAAAACAAGTATAGGATGATTCGAAAAATTTGACAACTAAGCAAGGTTATCTAGATATTAAAAGATTTATAAAATTTGAAATTAAAATTAAAATTAAAAGTAAAAAATTAAAAAATTAAAATTACCTATTTAGAAATCTAAATCAGATCTCTATTAAGTTTTAAATTGTAGAATTACCAAGGAGAAAAAATATAAAAATAAAAATAAAAGATATATATGCTATTTAATTTATATTTTCATTGAAATTAAGTTGAAAGTTGTATTCGGAATCCCAGACAGAGATGTATACATTTTTAGTTTCATATATATATATACTTTTGTTTATACCTTTATTTTTTTTGTCAGAATAGGATCCATAAAACAGGACAATTATAGCCCCACATATAACAAGTATGTTCCTTCCTGGTTTACTTAGTGCAGATAAGGTATGTTCCATTAAAGACAGAATCTCATATATTCTTGTTCGTTTCGCTGACAAATAAACCAAACCTGCAACTGACTTTCGATCTTTAACAAAAAAAGTAACGATAAGTTAATCAGAAAAGAACGTCACTCTCCAAGAAATGTCTCCCCAAAATGTGACTTTTAGTTTTGATAGAACGATCAATCGATTGATTAACTCGACAAATCGATACGTTCGATCAGTTCGCTTTTAAAAGTCTTTTTACAAACTCTTTAGCTCCAGTGAAGAAAAAAATACAATAACGGAAGTGTGAAGTGACTGGCAAGGTTATTCGATGATGCCCAGGCAGAAATGAGGTTAATGGATCATTATTCGAGATAGCAGATGATTGACAAAGTGTTTCTTGCTTTATCGACTGTTCTAACTTGTTATACGAAAGACATATCTAAAAATCGTGTGTGTGTGTGTGTGTGTGTGTGTGTGTGAGTGCATGTGTGTGTGTGTGTTTGTATGTGTGTGTGTGTGTGTGTGTGTGTGTGTGTGTGTGTGTGAGTGCGTGTATGCGCTCGTGGGCATCTTTGCCACACAATTTCGACAGGGATATTAGTTTAGCATATTTATTTGAAGTGTTTTTTTCTGAATCGCCACGAATAACAATTTTGGAGGCAGTCAATCAAATTTTGAGAGCGGTGTTTTATTATTTGATCCTCCTCTATTTCTGTCCTTATTTGAATCCTACTAGGCGCACTGAATAATGGGAGACTGCGATCAGAAGCAGAGTTGCTTGTGTGAATACTTCTAACGCCGAATTAATAATTCATACTTTCTGTGATTATTTCTGGATTCGGGGATCTCTTTAAAATTATATCGAAAAGGAAGATACAAAAGCTATAGATGTTTTTTGTTTTTATTTCTCCAGTTTACTTTGATAATACCTTTCCGTATTTTACGGTGGAGTAATGGATAGCGGCTCGGATTGGGGAATTCGAATTTCAGTCGAATCCAGTTACATTCACCTTTTACCTTTGGGAAAGGTATGAATTCTCTTTTTCTCCCCCCACCCGCCGCCAGCTATGTATAAATAGCAGTACAGACCAGGTTCTATAGCCATTGATGGCAACTGGTCTACCGCAGAAAGAAATGGCAAACTACTGCGGGAAAATCTTCCTCGTCAGTCATATATCGAAAGATATATGATTGCCTAAGCGTGCACCACGCATGGTACATAACTGACTGTTTTTACTTAATCGAAAACTCGTCCATGCACTGTAGTTCAACTAGTATATATATGCAGTAATACAACAACAGACATGTACTTACGAGGAAAAGATAACCATTTTTAATTTGGTTTTCTTTAACGAATATTAATTTTTAAAAAAAATTGCTATACGGTTATGACACATTTCTCTCTCTTTCTACGCACACACGCAAGGATGTACACACCGCACGCATTCGCACACACACCTATATATTTTTAGCGATTTTCCAAGGCCGAAACTATGGGGCACCCAGTGAGGATTGAACTCACTACTCAGTCGTAATTGTTCTAGCAAGACACGCTTGCTAACCGTTACACCTCTAAAATGATTTTCCAAGCGTAGTTTAGATGTGGCACAAGGCCGGAAGTATGGGACACTCAGTGAGGATCGAACTCACTAATCAGTCGTAATTGTTCTAGCAAGACGAGCTTTCTAACCATTACACCGCATCGAGGTCCTCTAAACAAGGGTGAAATTAGGCGGCATCCAGTGAGAATCGTACTCACTATTCAGCATTAACTGTTTAAGAGAGACAAGATTGCTAAATATTACACTACGCCGAGGTGCTCCCACGTATAGATTTATATATAAATATGTAAGTTTGTTTGGAGTCGAATATAAGGTCTTTGTATTATGTTTTGTTTTTCTTCGGTTTGGTCATTTTTTAAAAATTTCCGATGGGATTTACACATGAATTGTACAGTGAATTCTAAGCGCTTTCGACTTTCATTTGTCATTATCTAATTAATATTAATCAAGCTTTATTAATATTATAATTTTATTATTATTAATCCGAAATTCTCCTTCAGAAGTTAGTGAAGGAAAATCAAGTTCAAAGGACTAATCTTCAATTGCAAGAAGACTGAATGCATGTTTGTTAACAAATGAATAGCCCAACATGTAAATTACTAATTGGACATGCATAAATCAAACAGTTGAAATAATTTAGATATCTGAGAAGCGTGTTAACAGCCGACGGAATGTGCTGCATAGAAGTCCAAAGGCGCATTGGGAAGCTGAGCAAAGTATTAAGAAACAGAAATAATATCATTAAAAAAAGAAACGAGTTATGTAATATCAGTCCACCTATATGGCAGTGAATGCTGGATGATCTCCTCACAAATGAAGAAGAAACATGAAACAACAGAAATGTGGTTCTACAGAAGGATACTGAGAATAACATATAGTGAACATGTGAGCAACGCAAAATTCTAGAGACAATATCAACAAAAAGGTCATTTCTACTTAACATCAGGAAGAGGCAGTTGACATTTCTGGGGTTGATAACGAGGAAAGATATCTTGGAAAATTCGATACTCACAGGGCATATTGAAGGTAAGAGAGACAGAGGAAAGCAACGCATAAATTACCCGGCGAGCTTGAGTCAACGGATGGTGGAGCAGGGTTTGGGAGAGACGCCAAAAAAGACAAAAGCTATTAAGAGCTATAAGGGACAGGTAATTGTCGAGAGCCATGGCAGTCAACACCGTGAAGGGACACGGCACATAGAAGAAGAAGATTATTTTATTCATATCATTATTTATATGTTGACATGGCTGTGGCTGTAGTAAAGATGTCTACTAACTGCTATATAAAACTACAAATAGATCGCGCTGAATTATTGTGATCTTGTGCCAAACTATGTTCTAATTAATAAGTATCTAACTGAGTGGCTGATCATGGCTTACGCTCTTGTATCCATTACAAACATTTACTATCGTATCGAATCCGATCTTGAATGAAATTTACTGAATACTGAACATCAGTCATAGTTCGTAATATCTACTAGCTCCATATACGAGCTTTTAGTTCTTTTGCTCGAATTAATTGAGATTTATACAACAGCTCTTATCTGATTTCTCGCTAACATAAAAATTCCAAATGTGTATGCGTTTCAGCTGAAATGTATGGAAATTAATTAAATATATAAAAGTGGTTACGTGTGGTTGTGCGCACAAATGCTACGTACGACGCTTACGTCAATTAAACACCGGTAAAACTAGCACACACCATTCTTATATCTTGCCCGTCTTAGTAGATCCTTCAAAAAGATGATTAGTTCAATTCTTTTAAACCTACATATATATATATATATATATATATATATATATATATATATATATATATATATATATATATATATATATATATATATATATATATATATATATATATATCAAAGAAAAGGCTTTTTTGTAAGTTTGTGCAATGCTTAGGGATTCTGAACGAGAAATCGGCAAGCTGAGTTCGAATTCTAGTCGAGTTCCATATATTCTCTTTCGCCCAAATACCCTTGTGAAACATATGGTACTATCTCTTCTCCCCACCCGATATAACTATGGGTTAAATAGAAGTACGAACTGGACTCTTAGTCGTGGTTGTCAACCAGTCTAAGAAAAAACAAACTTAAAATTCAAAACCGTATGGCCAAGCGGGATACGTAATTGAACTGTAAGTAAAATCCGCTCAGCATATATAAAACACATGCCGGCTCTCTGAGCAGATGTGCTGAGAAACGAACAGCTAAACTGGGAATGAGAACTCACGCTGATTTGAAATGTGCCTTCAAGACGAAACAGCTCTGATGATGAAATCTTTGTTTTTTTCGGTTGTTATCTTTTAGGATCTTTAGAAATCGGAGTATTTTACGACAGGCTCAAATCTCCCAATCTTAGAAAGCACTGCATTGCTCAACGAGAAAAATAACAGGGATTTAATCCACACAACATCTCGTTTTGTTACTAGTTTCATTTAAAACCCTACATTCCGGGTGCTAGTTTTCAAAGTAGACAGCTTCTACTAAGATAAAAGAATGACAGTATCTGCCTATATTTCTGAGTTGAGGTATTATGTACACTATTTACATAACGTAACGAAATGTTGTAATAAATATGGCGACAAAGATGAGGACAATAGTCCGAATAATGTAAATAGTGTAAATGAATGACGCATCACAATCTTCATATTCATTATTTATTAGACTAAATTTACCTATGTTCACATCTACACCAACACATGTAGAAGTCATTTTAGAAGAAAAAGCTTGTTTATATACTTTATATAAGCAGATAAAAACAATTAGTCGATGACTCTATACATTATATAATACTGATTTAATAACATGTTGATTGCTTGTTCGCTCAACATTATAACCACAGGAAAATATTGTATATATACGGACCGTATTGACCCTTACGTTTACCTGATGATTAATTGGATAATGAGAGAAAAAATGTTTGTATTTATTAGGGAGCAGTGTTGGTTTTTAATAACAGTGAGTGATTAAGATATTGTAATAGATTCTTGACAGCGCAATGATGGGTTTTCGTTTAAGTTTCAGCTTAGTAGATAACAATGTGTTTTTGAAGACTTTGATATCAGTTTCAACCACAAACGTTTATACACATGCGTTTAATGTAGAATGAAATAAGTGAGCAATGAAAAGGAAAATTACACGCATACATAAATATATGGATATTGTGAAATTAGCCGCTTCCATACATCGGTTGAAATATATAAAATGTTTCTCTTAAAATAGTTTTAAAGGAAATTAGTCCTCTCAAGTTCACTAATTGTTATCGTTATTTCTGGTAGATTTTGCCTTCTGAACATTTTGCTTAAATTATTGTGGAAAGACAACACTGATTATATCATTATGTTCACTTCTACTTACATATTTTAGTTGTTGTTGTTGTTGTTGCTGGAAGATTTTAAGTTACGTGGCTTTCGCTATTTAATAAAACACTGTAATTTTCTAGCGCCAGTCTCTTGGTTCCTAATGTGTTAATTCGCCTGAAGCCATTTTTAATCAGGTTTGTATTATATTACAGTGTTGAACAGAGGACATTCTAGCGTAAACTACTCTCAGTCTAATTTCCTTATATCCTATACAAAATTTGTTATAACCGATCTATTCACCGAGGTATTTGAAGTGTTTAGAATTTATTAATTCCACTTCCTGAAATTTATGATGAATTCAGCGACGGTACCACCAGTGCTTTTCTTCCAATTTTAGATCAAATTTTCCATTTTGGGAAGTTTGATCTGGAGGACTACTGTTTGGAACTCTTGGTAATAAATGTAGATTTGTTATTGCGTTATTACTGCTCATGATTATCTGTTTCAGTTTTTGTAAGTTTCGGAGGATTTTTCTCGTTTTCAAGGGAATATTCAGGATATGAAGACTGAAACATAATGTCACATTTATATTTACACACACACACACACACACACACACACACACACACACACACACACACTGTCTCTCTCTCTCACACACATACAGATATATATATATATATATATATATATATATATATATATATATATATATATATATATATATATATGTAAATGGAAAATATTGATTAAATGAAACAGAATGATTAAATAAGAAATAAATAGGAAAACGCTTATAAATGTTAAAAGTTTAACTACTCTTATAGTAGATTCATCAGAAATGTTTACTGAGAATGACGGGAACGCAAAAAATATTTCAGTAGTTTTCCACCTTTTCTTTCTTCCACAAACATTTTTTGCTGATGATCAGATAAAAGCAGGGAAATGTGTCAAATTTATCAAGTTATACCTAATCGTGACATATATATATCATTGTTCATCTTCGCCATTGAAAATCTACGCCATGCACGTGATATAACATCATCGCGTCTTTTGAATTTAAAAGGAATTTAACGTTTTTAGTTTGTAAAAAAGTAGCAACATGATTACGCTACAAGATAATTGGCAAATGTTTGTTTAAAAAAAAAAAAAAAAAAAATTTTGACTAAAATATTGACCCTGAAGATGAACAATGATGTTCGAAAGCGCTAGGTCATCGTATGGAAAATACATATTTCGGAACTATTTTCAAATAAAAAGTCTCATTAGAGAATATGAGAAAATTCAAAAGAAAATATGTAAGACTATGTTGTCTTTAACATTCAACACTACATGTTTGAAAGAAAAGTTGCTGCCAAATTACACACATATATATATATATATATATATATATATATATATATATATATATATATATATATATTATAAAAATCTTGGTAATCCGTATGGATAATCCCAAGGAGGATGAAATCCGGAGATCTCAATGTTCAGTCAGAGCGAATAATTTAATTTAAAGAAAAAACAGACAACTGTACGATCGATAGAGAGAGAGAGAGAGGGGGGGGCGATGGAAAAATTGTCGTCTAAATTACCCTAAAAGGAAAATAGGATTGATAAGATTATATTTACCAACATTGCACAAAAAATATCTGGAAATAATAAAGAGTAAATTTATTCAATAAAATCGCCATTAGCTTCAATCATGGCCTCCAGACGACTTCCGAATCTCCTGCAACTCTTCTGGACGGTCTCGTTTTATTCGATAAAGGCTACCATAATCTTTGCTTTCAGTTCATCTTTGGCGTTACAAGGTGTTTTGTTGGTCGCTCGCTCAACTGCGCCCCACACATAATAATCAAGGGGATTGCATACTGGGGAGTTAGTTGACCAGATATAAGAGTTGATGCGGTCGCAGAAATTGTCTGCCAGCCATGACTACGGTCACATGCTTGTGTGACATGGTGCAAATTCCTGTTGCCAGATACAGAGACTTCCAACAGCCTATCTCTCTCTCTCTCTCTCTCTCTCTCTCTCTATATATATATATATATATATATATATATATATATATATATATGTCTGTATAGGTACATGCGTATCTGCATGTGTATGTGTTTCTCGTTACCTCAAATGTTATATTTAGAGGACAAACATATTTGAGTAGATATACCCATAATTTTAACTGAGTGGTTTATAAACGAAATGTTCACCGGCCTAGGGTTCGAGAAATCCTATTAAAGTAAAATAAGTCTCTTGATATAATCGAACCTGTACTCGCATTCTCACTCGGAAAACACTTTCAGGTTAAGTGTGCCTTACCAATTTTATCTACACGTGCCACATTTTGCGGATGTAATTTATTTTGCTTCATCTTTCAGATTTCCTTAGTTTTCATAACGTTCTTCAGATAAAATTATATTACTTCATTCTTATGAACGGAACATGATGCAAAATTTAGTGACGTTAGCATTCTTTACTCGCATTTGATAAAATTTGATTGGTCTCTTGCAAGGCCACGTGTACGGTTCTCCTAAACATGATCACACTCACTAATTACTAGTAATTATCAACCAGTTCACAAAAAAACGTATCCTTTTATATTTCTACCTCGTCATACAATCTATTCCAGATGCTGATTGATTTTCTTCACCCCTTCCAACAAGCCATTTTACGAACTGTTATCTTCAACTTTAAGAAAATGCAAAACAGATAAGAAAATTTATTTAGATAAGAGATACCGATAAAAGTAAAAGGCGGACGAATGTGTAAAATAATTAAATGGCCAAATGAAAATTTTACAAAAGAAAACATATTTAAAAATATGAACATCTGTGTTTCCATTTTTTTTTTAAAGGAGACTATTATATTTTTTGCCTTTCTCGCTGCGTCCAGTGAAAGCAAATACTATTTTCACGAACTCGTTCTGAAACTACTGACACTATCGCCAGTGCTAGTGATGCATCTGCTCCTGCGAGAGTCACTTCCCAAACGTTTTTACTTTATTTCTGAGGTTTAAATAGTGTCTATACTATCACATCCCACCCAGTCAAAAGAACAAGCAACTTGAAGCCGACATAAAGATAACTCACCTTAGTTTAAACTGACTGGCTTCAAAGCAGCGTTGGTTGTTGAGCACTGGGGGACAAGGTCGACTCACACACTACTTGCTAGTATCTAGCGACCACCACTATGTCCTTATGCCAGAATATGATATGCTTAGGTGTTTGACTAGATTAGGCGCCTATCGTAAAGCAATGGATGACAAACTTGTCACGAAAATCACTTGCTAGATGAGTGCATTCGATTCTCATTGAATAATTCATTAGCATATCTTGGGGTTAGCAAGCTTGCCTCGCTAGATTAATTACGACAGAGTAGTGAGTTCGACTCTCACTAGGTGCAATCCACACTTTCGGCCTTGTGCAACATCTAAGCTACTTTTAAAAAACATGTAGGGCACTCCGATGTGATGCAATGGCTAGCAAGCTTATATCGCTAGATCATTTAGGAGTGAATAGTGACTTCGATTTTCACTGGATAGCCCTTATTTTCGGCCTTGTGCCACATTTAAACTAAGCTTAGAAAATCAAGATACCTTTGCGTTGGGTAATGCTTTGCGAGGGAACTCTGGTTGTTCATTATTACTCTATAATGAGGTTGATCCTCACTGAGTGCCACATACAAAATTTGTCATTCAATAATCTAACAAATGTTGAGATCTATAATCGTCCAACATTTACAGCCCTGGTCAGTTTAAATGCCAAGATTAGGAAAGAAAGAGATTGGTTGTCTACCATACTGTGATGTTATATAGGCTTGTTTCGAATAACTATTGGTAGAATAATGAATTAGATTCTCACTGTATGAACAATGACTAAATCCTTGAGTCTGATTAAGATCAACTTAAGAATAAACTAACTTATGCCCCTATTATAGATAGATATTCAGATCGTCTCGAAGGCCATAGACTAAAATCGTGTCTGATCCTCAATGACAGACTCCATAAAATATAGTCATTTTTATATAGTAAAGTTTAGAGAGATATATCTGTCTGACCATTATTAGTCTACATGTATTTCGATCCTCATTGGGTGACCCATATAAAATTCGACAAAAAATGACAAAAATAGCCGCTTATTCTGAAAACCTGTTAGTTGAGTAGCGCGGTCGAGACTCACTGC
>OZ038508.1:43776934-43786934 GCA_964036315.1 Acanthosepion esculentum | reverse complement strand
TAAAAATTTAATCAACATGGTTAATAGGAATTTAATTGCAAAATAATCAACTTGCATAAAACAAATGTGATTTCGGTACTTATTCGGGCATTTCTAAAAAAGAAGAAAATAACAGAAAATGTATGATAAAATAAGACACAGGTTTCCTTTTATTATCATTTAAACAGTCGATTGTTCCAAGCGCAGCAAGATTTTATCTCTCTCCGTGCGTCTGCACTCGGGGCACACTTGCTAATTAAACTCCGCTTCAAAGATAAAACTCGCACCATTTTAAACGTTTTCAATATGTAAATAGACCCTTTTCTTTTTCTCATTCCTACTGATTTCTTTTATGTCTGTACATTAAATAATTCAAGCGCAGCATCATTCAACACTTGAAAAGCGTTTTCTTTATTCATTACAAATAAATCACTAAATAGGTTGACATTTAAAAATCACTTTAACTAGATGATAAAAAAATAGAACCATGTGATTGTAATAATATTTTAACATTCCAAATTGTAAGTTTTTACATTAAATACATTATTCGGACTGTTGCCCTCTTCTTTGTCGCCATATTTATCACAAGGTTCGGTCGTTGTACGTTCCAGCCTTCTTCAGGTGGTTAGAATGTCGAACTGAACCCTTTATTTCTTTCTAGTTACACGTCTAATGGATGTCAGTTACCTCCTTTTATTTCCCCTCTCCAAATTCTTCACCGCCTTAACCAGGTATTGAACTCACGCTCTTTGGGTTCTGTCACTTGATCTCACTAACGCCTTTATCCACTCTGCCATGTGTTGTGGACATCTGCGTATGAATTTCTATGTATTATAAAACTAATGTCTTCAGCAATTTTTACTAGTGCTCATATTGCAATTTTTGCTGTTATCACATCATGTTTTTACCAGAGCTCATATTGCAAATTTTGTTGTTATTATCGCTTTTCTCTGGCACTCCTTATTACTGGTTCCCATATTGTATTCATTTCTATGCTTGGCCGGCTTAGGAGATTTTTGTGGAGAACTTGGAGAGTTATGGCGATAGACAACAACTGTACATTTTATGTTCATTGCAAAATATTAAAGTTTTTCAGTATGTGTTTATTTCTCTCCGAACCACATGTAATCTGTATTTTAATCATTTTCGTCAAAGAGAGAAAAATTGACATTTATGCACATGTCGATTTCTGAGAATAACACACTTTGAAGACATCTTGAAAGATTTCTATCAGAGCCAAGGTTTTATAAGGTTAAGTATCTCTGTCAAAGTAAAAATTACAAAGGCCAAAGAAATTAGTTATATTACGAAATCATTTATATATAACTCGATTGATTATAAACTAACCAACTCCGATTTGTATATTTTCAATGATATTTCAGGTGTTTCACATATCACTCAGTTTCGTTAATCTTTACTATAAATATTACGATATTATTTAGATCACGTCATTTTTTAAAAATATTTGTCATGTTAAATTCGTCTCTCTTCATATTTTCTAAAGAAGACTCTATTCCGAATGGTCTGAGGATTGTTTAATAAAACTACGGGGTTAATATTAATCTCCAAACAGCTTAAGGATTTAACTACGATAAACCCGCTGGTGTTTTCTTCTGCATTTCTGTTTTCTGTTTCTGCCTGAGGTTTTAGCGTGAGGAAATAGGCATAAATGTGTGCAAATTGAAAGGTCAAAGCATAAAAGTTTGTAGAATGCATGGATTAAAATGCAAGTGTATAATTCGCGTTTAAAACTTAGCAACAATTAACGACGACTGCATGGAAAAGAGAATGCAGAAGAGTGCATCAAGCGAAATCGGATATAGCCAAAATGAAAGAAGAATAAGTATTCCTAGAATAATCACTCACGCTTTATTTCACATTTTCAGCAAACGTTTAAATGGCAACTTACGAAATATACCTATTTATATGAAATGTTTAAAAGATAAAATATGTGATTTGATAAAAAAAATGGAAAAACTTCAAATATAGACGTATAATAAAATATTCCAAATATTTTATTATTTTTTAGTAAAACTTCCAAAATATATGTAAGGTTACTTGACACACAAGCTGTACAAATTTGGTAGGCCTGAGTGATAAAATTATACACACACACACACACACACACACACACACACACACACACACACACACACACACACACACATAAACACACACACACACACACATATATATATATATATATATATATATATATATATATGTATGTATCTTAGAGGTTAATGATAGTCGTGTGAAGAACTGTTTGAAATAGACTAGACCTATGGTTAGGTAATTTTTTTTTCTTTTGCTGTGAATATATATATATATATATATATATATATATATATATGTATATAAAAATAAAAAGAAAGAACAGTAAGATATAAAATCCGGTGTTCTTATAGATATTTTTATTTTTACACAATAGTGCTCAATGTAAATTAAAAAGACCATTAATATTATAAATTAATTGATTTAAAATATGTTTTTTTTGCTACACAGTGATAACCATGTTTCAGAAATGGAAGCTAAAGCCCCTGAATTTAATTTTGTTATTAAACCAAAGACATTAGTTCCATTTCCTCGTCAAGCGAATTTTGGAGTCTTTTAGCTTCCATTTCTGAAACATGGTTATCACTGTGTAGCGAAAAAAAACATATTTTAAATCAATTAATTTATAATATATATATATATATATATATATATATATATATATATATATATATATATATGTATGTATGCATGTATGTATGCATGTATGTATGTATATATGAGGAAAACCTTTTGTGCCAACGCATTTTATACCTTCAGGTAGTTTATCAAGAGGCTGGTGTGAAAACGGCATTTGATAGCCTATAACTACACACATAAGTAACCTGGCTTGGAGAAGGAATTATATGTAACTTTTCGAAGTTGGAATTCGAGAACGCTCCAAAATTTTTGGAAAACTTTAGTGTAAGGAAAGGTGAAATTTGAAGCACACTAATTGACGTCAATTATTGGCTTATTAAACCAAAGTTAATGTATTTGTTATTATTCATTGCTTTACGTATGTATGTATGTATGTATGTATGTATTTATGTATGTATTTATGTATGTATGTAGCTATCTCTGTCTGTCTCTCTCTGAAAAATCATGCAGTTACCTACAATGTTTGATGTATTATGCTGAGAAGAAATAGTAACTTTAATCGAATCTCTAGTAGAAATAATTTCCACTTTAGAGAAAAGACAGTAAGAGAAACATATATATTTGTTTAAATCAGGAATAATAATAATAATAATAATAATAATAATAATAATAATAATAATAATAATAATAATAATAATAATAATAATAAAAATCGTAAAAATGTTGAAAATTTCTACAAAGATATGATTTCGCTATCAGTATATTTTTATTATTATATTATTTTTTTATTTACTTATTTCGAGGTCTTTTCTCGTAAAATAGACAAGTGTACACAAATCTTAAAAGATTAGTGAGAAAATGCGATTACACTTTCATGTTATCTTTCTAAGCGAATAAGTTTAAATTCGGTTAACTCGGATAGAAGGAAATAATACCATTAAAAATGCGAATAATTTGTTAAAGTTAGAACAAAAAAAATCGTAGTTTCGAATAAACCGTTAAATTCTTTTGATTTGATTGTGTTTGTACTCCATACCATGCCACTTCACAATGAAATGGTAGAAAGTGGTTAACAAAAGGGGTAAAATAATCAGCGACGAGAGACTGAAATCCAACAGTGGCTAAGAGTGCTAACTTTGAAAGTAAGAACTTGGCAAACGTATGATTGCATTAATGCTGACGTTAGGTCAGTCGCCCCATAACTTGCAAAGGAACTCGTCAAGATGATTGATGTGAAAACATTTGATTGTAATAGAAAATACACAAAAAATACCCACCATCTTAGGGACGAGGATATTTTAAGACTTCAGTATTGGAGAGAAAATTTATATAAACGGACAGACAGTTAAAAAGGTGTAAAGACTGGAACAGACTAGATAGATAAATATGTGTGGGCTACTGTACCCTTTGAAGCTATATATATATATATATATATATATATATATATATATATATATATATATATATATATATATATATATATATATATATATATATATATATGCATATCATACAAGTGACGGAAAAAATATATATGTGTGTGTGTATGTTTGTGTGTGTGTATGTATTTTAGAATAGAGAATTTCTTTTTAATACAACTAATTTTTATCGACATAAACTTTATTTTTAGTGGATACTCGAATTTAAGTTAGGTGCTCCGTTTATTTATTAAACATAATATGTATTTATATTCGTCTACAGACCTAAATGCTGTGGTACTCATGGCAGAGGGTGTTACTCCTTAGCCCGGTACGTCCTACAGACTTGGTCATGGAGAAGTGTTGCTGAGGCGAGGCCAAATTTCGTGCTTTCAAGCGAACTTTCTTGTGCGCAAAGTACCTTTATAGAATGTATATTTTATTAATCCGTGACATTAAGAGACAGGTCCTTTTTATTTTTATTAATCCGAGAGATTAAACGGTAGCTGCTTCTCTATCTCCCTTCTTATCTCTCTCTTTCTCTCTCTCACTATCTATCTATCTATCTATCTATGCACACACACACACACACACACACACACACACACACACACACACGCACGCACGCACACACACACACACACACACACACACACAGACACACATATATAGTCACACATACACATTGTAAAAAGAAACATAAGATATCGGTGGCAATTAAAACAAAGGGACCCACACTCAACAAAATTACATTTCAAACCAGTCACAACATATTAAAATGCATTTAAACACATGATTCTGTTTGTAACATCTCACGTGGCCACGTACGATGACATAGAACATTATGAAGTGGGTACACATGTTCCAGTTGCTCTCTTTGTTTTTTAATTTAATTTTATTATTTTCTTACGGAGTGGTATGTGCAACAAGTGCCTTTCAACTTGAAGTTCTACTAGTGAAAACTGCTACCAAATGAAAAGTCGTAACAATGGAAAATTGAGCCAGCCGAGAAAAATTGAAATGGTATCATATTTTCAGTCAGGGAAAACTGCTCCAGTAACAGAAACGGGTTGTTACCATTTTGATCACGGGTGGATATTAATTTCGCTCTTTAAGATGGTAAATAAATAAGCATAGCAACTGAAACATGTACACACATACACATATATATATATATAGTTTTTATAGATAATAAGAAATAAGGTCGGATTAAAAATCTATTCAAATATATATATATATATATATATATATATATATATATATATATATATATATATATATATATATATATATATATATATATGTATATATACTGTTGTGAATTCCGGGAGGAAATCTAATATCAATAAATAACAAACACCAGGAATATATAAGGAAAATAAATGTATTAACGTAATAATACAAACTGGTAATACGGGTTAGTAGATCCAGGAATGCGCGTTAGAAGCAATGATATATATACAATCTTGGTATTGTAGTATCCCGGTATGATTCCTTACTGAGTCTAGGTGCTGTGATGGTGACTCTTCCGTTACCCTCCTCTAATACTACTCTGATACTACTCAGCGTACTGACTTCTCGACTGTCTTAACGTACTCCAAACAGTATTTACTGCCCCCCTACTGGGATAGATGTAGCACAAGGCCGGGTTTAAAGTGGGGCATTCCTAAGCCCGTAGGCTTGGCCAAAAATATCCCGTAGATCCCATATAAACGGTATCGGGTTGGTCAACCACCCCGAACGAGACTCTGCCCTTCGGTGGAGCCTCATCCGGGTTCCTCTCTGCTCAGAGGCAGAGAGTTCGACCGTCTAGCACTTAACGTGCTATAGACTCTCCGGGTATTCACTGGTAGTAATGCATGTATACCTCGGTTGAGTCCATTTGGGTAAAAAGGGGAAACCCCTTAACATATACAAATATTATATATATGTGTATGTGCGTGTGTGTGGTGTGTGTATGTGCGCTCACGCGCGTATACATGTATCTATGTATTTAAATACACAACGAACAATTTATATTGATATGGTCATTTACTAAGGTAATATGTTTTGGAGCTCAGTGAAAATAATGCAGCATCCGGTAAGCGTGAAATTAAATATACGGTCAAATTTGAAGAGTTAATTTTAGCATTAACACTGTGTTATAAGACAAAATTATTCATATGACAATAAACAATTATGGAAAGAAAGTGATAAAAACAGACTGTAAATCATGATATTAAGGGATATAAATTTACCGATTGTTATATATATATATATATATATATATTCCAATTTTCGATTAAGTTTCCTTTCTTCGAATAATCAAAATCAAAATTGGGAATAAACTGAAAGAATTTCATGAATTTTTATATATTTTCTCCGAATACTTTCCACCGTTTCAGACATAAGCATTTTTTCTAGTTGCTAGACATGGTTTTGTTTTCATTTCAGGACCACTGTATTCGAAACTCATAGATAGGTGTAACGTATAGTGGCATTATTTGTAGAACTGTTTGAAAGAGCCGATGGCACAGTAAAGTGACAGTATAAAAATGTCCATGGCATATATTCAAATATTAGAAACAAACCAAAAATAATTAAAATAAATCGATTGAAATTAACAAAACGTGTTTGCATACATGGTAATGGTAATATTAGCCGTGTCAATGGCTGTTCAAATTTATAAAATCACTTTCTTGAAATAACATATTACAGGAAATTTGTTTCTCAAGTCCATTAGATGTTATAGGACATTCCAATATTGGTGAGAGCTTCCTTCCCAACCTTTTGTATGAAGTAGTGAGGATTGTCAACATCTTGATTATGTCATTATTTTCACTTCAAGTACTATCCATTTCGGCAGTTGCTGAAAATATATATATATATATATATGTATATATATTTATATATATATATATATATATATGTGTGTGTGTGTGTGTGTGTGTGTGTGTGTGTGTGTGTGTGTGTATTTTCCAGCAATCCTTCTTTCATGCATATTTCATTAAAAACGACTGACAAGGTGCTTTTATTTAGTTTTTTATATAATTTCTCGTGCGATCTAATAATGTTTTTTCTTTTCAGATGATAAATTTTATAAAAAACTGTCCGAATGTTCTTTTTATCCGAGCGCTTTCGGCTATACATTTAGCCATTTTTTAATTCTAACAGTTGAAATATAATCCTTGAATATATAAGTATGCAAATGCGCACACACACAAACCCACACGCTCATATATATATATATATATATATATATATATATATATATATATATATATATATATATTAGTAAATTATTTTCAGATAGTATATCTGTAAATGATCAAAATGAATAAAAAGAAATAACAGTATGTATGTCATTTCTTATTTTGTAATAATAATATTGTTTATAAGCTGTCAATTTCCTTTAGGTTTAATAATGTTCAATTATATATATATATATATATATATATATATATATATATATATATATATATACATGTTATATATAAATATATATATATATATTCATATATATATATACATGTTATATATAAATATATATATATATATATATATATATATATATATGTATGTATGTATGTATCTATATATGTATGCATATATCTATATTATATATACATGTTGTTTCTGATGAGGGGATATATATATATATATATATATATATAAATATATATATATATATATATGTGTGTGTGTGTGTGTGTGTGTGTGTGTGTGTGTGTGTGTGTGTGTGCACGCGTGAGTCCTAAATAAATAAAGATGTCAAAAACTTTTTCAATTCACAAATGTTTAAGAATCTGCACAATCGGCGAGGCTAATAATTAAATAAATAAATATGTATTTCATTTTGAAGCATTCTGACAACCTCATAAAGAGTAATTCTTGCCTATGTCACAGCAGATTTATCCCCGCAAGACCTTCCGACTGATATATGTATATCTTCACCGGTTTTTATTTATTTGGGGAGTAATAAATGGTCATGAGCTGTTTAGCGCTCGATGTATTAGATATTGTTATCATAATAAAGATATCCGTCGTGTAACATTATTGACCACATAAACTTCTATCATCGTAAATCCGACGAGAACAGGATTATGCAGTTCAGTGCAAATTGTTATTGATGTCAAGATGGCATCGCATTCCAACGGATGTGGTTCAGGTTTCTTAATCAAAATGAAGGCTGATACAATATTTGCTAACATATTCCCTTCTTAGATATAGCTCGCACGTTACGACGCCTGCTTCAGAAGAAAGAAAGCGGAAGTTCATTACCTCGCTTTAAGCAGGCGACTGATTTTATTTACATAGAGGACCTGTTTAGTGGGTTTCTTTTCATTATTTACAGTCAGAACGATCACCTCTAATTTGTCGTCAAGACCACAATGTTTCAGATTTTTTGTCATTCGTCCTTCGTCACGTGTTTAATGACCATTGGTTGATTTTATTTTTCGGCTTATAAAACTTTTGCAAATTATTTAAAGCCAGGGATTTGTTGGAATTATTAATGGTTTTACTGATACAAGTCTTACTAATTAATCCATAATCGATGCGGGGAATAGATGGATTCATACCTTTCCCAATGGGTATAACGAACCCAAATGGAACTGGACCTCTGCTCTCCGATTTTAAATTACGAACAGTTATCGATTATATCACATGCATATCCGCGTTTACATCATCTGGTATTCCCAAGCGGTTACTCGTCTAGGTACTGACCAGGCTCGAGGTTGCTTAACTTCAGTGATGTTACAACGTGATATGGTCGTATGCCGGAAAAGTTGAAACTAGCCTTTACACACGCATGCATACACGCGCGTGCGCACACAGAGAGATAGATATTAGTGAGGGCTGATTCTTTTTTATTATAAAATCTGATGATTAATAATGTGGTCAGTTTATACCAATATGTCCGATCATAAGCTTTTCAGTTTTACCTCGTATATCAGTATGTCTTTATGTCTAATTGTGTAACTCTGTGTCATATTTTTAATCAATATTTTACATACATATTACGAATATTAAGGCTACCAGAAATGTTCATATCCACATCGATTATATATTATAGATAAAATCTTTAAAATCAAAAATCAATTAAAACGTTAAAACAAAGCAAAAACAACAAAAATGAATGAGTGTTTATCATAATCTCGTAAAATACATCTATTGAATGCTTTAGGATACATCATCAGTGATGTTTTTAGCCGAGGTTCATTAGGGGTTTCGGGTCTTTCAAATGGATTGAAAATCAATTAAAATCAAAAATCAATTAAAACGTTAAAACAAAGCAAAAACAACAAAAATGAATGAGTGTTTATCATAATCTCGTAAAATACATCTATTGAATGCTTTAGGATACATCATCAGTAATGTTTTTAGCCGAGGTTCATTAGGGGTTTCGGGTCTTTCAAATGGATTGAAAATCAATTAAAATCAAAAATCAATTAAAACGTTAAAACAAAGCAAAAACAACAAAAATGAATGAGTGTTTATCATAATCTCGTAAAATACATCTATTGAATGCTTTAGGATACATCATCAGTGATGTTTTTAGCCGAGGTTCATTAGGGGTTTCGGGTCTTTCAAATGGATTGAAAATCAATTAAAATCAAAAATCAATTAAAACGTTAAAACAAAGCAAAAACAACAAAAATGAATGAGTGTTTATCATAATCTCGTAAAATACATCTATTGAATGCTTTAGGATACATCATCAGTGATGTTTTTAGCCGAGGTTCATTAGGGGTTTCGGGTCTTTCAAATGGATTGAAAATCAATTAAAATCAAAAATCAATTAAAACGTTAAAACAAAGCAAAAACAACAAAAATGAATGAGTGTTTATCATAATCTCGTAAAATACATCTATTGAATGCTTTAGGATACATCATCAGTAATGTTTTTAGCCGAGGTTCATTAGGGGTTTCGGGTCTTTCAACATAATAGTCCCTCTCCACAGTGACCGATTCGATACTGATCGGGTATC
>OZ038508.1:43651934-43771934 GCA_964036315.1 Acanthosepion esculentum | reverse complement strand
ATTCACACCAGTCGCAAGCAACCAATGTTAATAACATTGTATGATTTACCGATATCTATAATAACAATGTGAAAATAAGGATGAGACATCGAACCAGATTTTAAGAAATCTAGAAACAAATATGGGGTGGTAAGTCACAGATTTTAGGTTAATAAAAACAATATGTACAATAGTCCGAATGGAAATAATGATAACTCCTCATTCCAGAAATTCAAACAGAAATTACCTATATTTATATGATAAATATAATTAGTGAATTTGAGTTTTTAATAACCGTTTTTAGTAATATTTACAACTAGCAGCCATACAAACCAATCGATCAGAAAAACCGTTCAATTAGAATTGAGAAAAAACAGCATCATGTTTAGTTGCAACAGAGTCTGTCTTCTTCAATTACCTTAAAGTACTTTCATTAAAACATTTTGAATTAAGGCAGTTACTGATATAACAGAAGTCATCTGTATTTATTCAATCGAAGTTAGGCGAGGACGTGAAGGGGTAAAACAGGAAACATGAAGACCCATTTTACACAATACTTGTTTGGAGTTTTTGAAATTCAATTTGTCAGTGGATGCAAATGAAGATACATTTATAAAGCAATTCTTAAGTTTGATGAAAATTAGTTGAATATCAACGAAAAATAAGAAAGAAACCAGTAAAAATCGCCATTTTCTCTATTTATGCAGGTTTTCACGATATGGGTGGACTCAATTATCAAATTAAATTACTGTTAAACAATCAGCTTGCTGTTCGCTACAGTTAAGTGAAATTTGTATTAGATTGCTTGAAAATTGAGGGAGGTTTTAGTATAAAATTTGTGTTTTTAGCGGTTTTTCGCTAAACGCAGTGGCGTAGAAATAAAAAATGAACAATCGTTGAGCCTGTCATGATGTATGTAATCTACGTATTGTGTTTGAATGAAATCGGAGGAAAAAAAGATGAATTTACCATTTTTTGATCGGCTTTATCAATTACTGATTTTTTTAAATTATCGATTTTTTTTTAAATTATCGATTTTTACGCTAGAAACATATCTATTACATTGTACAATTTGTGTGTCAAGGTTTGTCAAAATCTGTTGAATGGATCTCGAGTGAAAAGGTATCACATAGACAAACAGACAGACAGATATCCTTTGTTTTAAATATATAGATAACATGTTTTGGTTGGGGAGATATTATGATACAATGTTAGTGTTTTTTTCATATTGTAAATCCCCCTGTTGTGAGTTAAACAGTAGGAATTTAATACGGAAACAATCATTACTCTCACAAATATGTTAATGCATTATTCACTCGCAAAAGTAGAACAATTCATACAATCTAAAATATATTTAAGCTTTAAATAACTCATAAAGTAAAATCAGTAAAAAAGAAATCATATTTTAAAAATATATGTAGTACAGTGTAAGCATTTTAGTTAAGATAAAATATCCCAAAATTATGCCAACTCATAGATTCATACTTTTTCAGTCACTTATCGTAATTCTCGAGAAGAATGATGGCAACTTTCCAAGAATCTGACATTATAGATAATAATATTTATTTTCTAATAAGTCGCTATGATCAACCCCTCCTGTCCGTTAACATCAGGAAGTCTCCTTCCTGACAAATCGACCCTGATGAGATTCGAACCCGGGTCTCATGGTCAGAACGTTCTAACCACTCTGCTTTACATTCATATATATATATATATATATATATATATATATATATATATATATATATATATATATATATATATATATATATATATATATATATATATATATATATATATATATATATATATAGAGAGAGAGAGAGAGAGAGAGAGAGAGAGAGAGAGAGAGAGACATATATATATATGTATATATATATATATATATATGTATGTATGTATGTATGTATATATGACTTGTTAATAAGATCCTTCAAGGCACGGTGTAAGAAGAAGAAAGTAGAGGTGAAGGGATGGTCTAATTTATGTCTGTTGTTCCATCGTAGAATAGATAGGCATGAATTAGATCAACGCGCTGAGAGAGTCTAAGAACGGAAAGAGATGCCGGAAGATGGTGGCCAACTCATTTGTGGCGGCTCTACAATCGGCTCGATAATGAGACTATGATGATGACGATAATTTGTAAAGGCATTTCCTGGAATACTCTTTAAATTTTATTTCTGTGGCGGAAAGCTATACGCTCGCATAGTCACCAAGCGAAGAATGGTTCCTACCGAAGTTTATGCCATTTCTATTTTACTCTCAGTTCCCTAATACTAGGCTAGACATTAATAATTGTGCTGGAGATGAATGTTCTTCGATAGTCAGTAAACGGGTTATAAGCGCGGTATCTTAATCCAATAGGTTTGGGAAGCCTTTAAATAGTGTACATGTTTGAGCCCTGCGTTCTTGAACTATTTTAACCATTCTGCCTGAGCTCCTGAGTCAAAATACGCAAATAAATAGTATGTAATGTTTTACGGTAGCTATAAAAATATATACAAGTGTTTGTGCAGCGTTCAACCTTTTGGCTGGGCATTAAGATATTTTTCTCTACCGCTGGTAAAGCGTTAGTCAGGGCTCAAAGTGTTAAGCTTAATAAACGTGTTGTATCAGCGTATTAGAAAAATAAACGTCTCCAAATACCTAACAGTTTGTTTTTTTCCTATTCACACCAGAAGTTGAGTGCATTGATTTTCTAAGCGTGGCTTAGATGCGGCATATGGCCGAAAGTATGGAGCACCCAGTGAGGATCGAACTCACTATTCAGTTGCAATTAGTTTTAGCGAGGTCAGCTTGCTAACCATTACACCACGCCTAGGCACCCGCAGAAGTTGAGTGTATACCGATGGGTAACATCAGATTATGTTTTCAGCTCGCCACAAGAATATTTCCGTATTCGAGAAAATAATACACCACCATCATTGCTATAGACTTCACTTATATTTTTTGAATCCATTTAATCTTGATACTTATATGGTAGCAAAAGGATAATGAGGAATATCAATCAATCAAGAAATACCTCATCCCAAGATGTTTTGGAGCGACATGATCGTCCACATGAGGAAACATGGCGCATAAATGAAGGATAATCCTAATTCTGGATAAAGGGGTAGCGTATCGGTTATTTGCGCGGTAAATAGAATGGTCGAACCGATTTCAAATTGCCAATGGATCTGTTACGTTTTCTTCGAACTAAAGCTTTTAAGAAAGATATGAATTCATTTGTTCTCCCCTCCCAAGCTATAGGTTAAATAGTAGTGTAGACTGAGCTCTGTAATATTAAATGGCAGTCATTTTAATAGAACTCTGAATTGGCAGCCAGTTTATGACACTGAATTCAAAACCGCGGAGAAAGCGATAAGAAACACCTTCTCTAATTTCCCCAGCAGTTAAGGTAACTCTCAATTAATAAAGAAAAGTCATCTGTGGAAAATTCAGCTCGTGAATGTATAAGGTATTCTAAAGAAATTATTCTAAAGAAATTATTCTAGAGAAATTATTTTAATGTTTTTGGCACGCTTATAAATATATCAACTATTTCTAGCGAAATTTGAAAATCTCTTTCCTCAAAAACATTGACAACGTTCTAATTTTTCAGTTTATTTCGTCTTCGCCTCGTGATCCGCAACTAAAGCCACGTTTCTGTTCCCTCCCAAATCCCCTTCTCGAATTTATATCAACTTGTTAGCCTCGATATCAATTCTAATATTCTAATATTCTTTAGTTTGAGGCAATATCATTTGTTTTATATGATGCGTCACAAGGTGTTTCCACAGTGGTTTTGTTTGATCGGTGTTTCTTTTTTACGGTTTATCAACACGTTGTGGGTTATTTGAAGATTAATTTGTTATTGTAATTATAATTGTTTTGCTGATTGAATATTACATTAAGAATATTTTGGAGAAAACAAAGATTTTTCCAGACAAAAGTCCTACTATGTAACCCGCAGTATGGGTAGAAAAGATGGGATCATATATTTGCCAAAATTATTTGCGCGTAAGTGAATGAAACGAGCTTGACTGGAATTCGATCTCGGCTCTTCGAGTTCTCTTCCGAGCCGCTATCATTTACAAGACCCGCACATTTTGTTTGCACGGTGACTGTACCTCACTTGACATGCCTTTTCTCTGTTTTCATTTATTTATTGAGCGTTCATACCGGTAGGGACTGCTGGCTAATAATAGAGATTAAGTGACAAATTCCCTCAAGATACCAGTCCTCGTCTTAATAATCTCGTTTTTCACGTAATCCTACCTTCTGAAATTTCTCGATTCTTACCTGACATCCAGTTACACAAAACTTCTATCTTTTCTGTACCGTTCCTAGAACACTGATAACAACTGTATCTCTCATATTCCAGAGACTTCCCGGCGTTTGTTTATACTTAAATATCATTGCATTTTCTTACAGATCTACTGTTTGGTTTCCTGGAATCTAAAAATATCAGATATTGTGTGATAACTGATACGTTTTTATGAGTTTCCTTTTCAGTGAGAGATTGTAAACTGTGGTCGTAATATTGGGCAATATCGGCAAAGTTCCATCGCTTACAGAATTAAGGTTTATCAAAGTCCACTGAATATCAATCAAGAAGAGAAACATAAGGTATTTATGGTTTATATCACTAAATTTACCTCACACAAACAGGATTATTCTTTAAATATGTCTGGGTTATTTGAAGGCGCACCGTATCATCTATATATCTCTATAGTCAATATTTTTTTTAATTATTTCACCCCAAATAAGGCGGGAGTGTTACTAGCACGCATGGGGTTACATAGAGTAACAGTAAAGATTAAAGAGGGGTCTTTGAGGAAAGGATAAAGAGAAGGACGGGGATCATGATCGATTGACGTCACATGTCAGTTTTTGAAGATTATAGTTATCAGGGAAACAAGTAAGAGGAAGGACATTCCACTGTCTGGAAGTGCGAGAGAAGGAACTGTTGGAGTAGAAGAGGCGGTTACATTTTCGAAAGAAAAAGGGTGGGTAGGAGATGTCAACCTAGTAGCACGCTTACATTTATGCAGTTTGGGCACCATTGAAAGTAGCTCGTCAGAGCAGCTGAGATGAAAATATTTGTAGAACAGACAGAGAGAAACCACATCATGTCTTTGAGAAAGTGTCTGTAGACGAGCTGCCAGATAAGGACCTATCACATTGCATATTCCTCTCTGTATTTTTTCTAGGTCCTCGAGATTTGAAGATTTTGCGGTTTACATCACAATTCTATATCACCGGGTAATATTTTCTAAATATGTGGTTTGAAGTTTCATGCTTATTCCTACACAGTCAACATTTGATGATTATGTGGTTTACTGTTTCATGCTCACTTGTAGACAGTTCAGATTTGCTGATTATCTGGGTTACTGTTTCAAGCTTATTTCTACAGAGTCCACATTTGCTGATTTTGTGGTTTACTGTTTCATGCTTATTTCAACACAATTCAGATTTGCTAATTATGCGTTTTACTGTTTCATACTTATTTCTACACAGTCCACATTTGCTGATTATGTAATTTACTGTTTCATGCTTATTTCTACACAGTCCACATTTGCTGATTATGTAATTTACTGGTCCATGCTAATTTCTACACAGTCCACATGTGCTGATTATGTGGGTTACTCTCTCATCAATACTGATTATGGGTTCACTCATGTTTTTCCCCAATATGTATATTTGCTGATTACGTGGTACAATGTCACGTCCTTATTTCCTCAACCTGAACATCTGCTGGTTACGTAATTCACTGCCTCATCTTTACAGTGTGTATGTTTACTGATTACGTCTTTTACAGTAGCATCTTTATTTCCACAAAATTCTACATATGTTATTTACGCGGTTCACTGTCTCATCTTTATTTCCACAGTTTGTATTTGCTGATTATGTAATTCACTATCTCATTTTTGTTTACACAGTGTGCACATTTGCTGGTTACGGGGTCGAGACTCCCACTCTTATTTCTTGCTGATTACATGGTTCACTGACTCATTCTTATATTCACAAAGTGTACATTTGCTGACTGGTTCATTGATTCATCTTATTCCCAAACATGTACATTTGCTGATTATGTGGTTTACTCTCTCATTATTATTCCCATACAATCCACATTTACTGATTACTTGGTTCACTGTCTCATCCTTATTTCCACAATTTGCATGTTTGCCGATTACGTGGTTCACTGTCTCATCCTAATTTCCACAAGGTGTACATTTGCTGATTACTTGGTTCACTGTCTCATCTGTATTTAACCAATGTGCATATTTTCTGATTGCATAGTTCACTGTCTCATCCTAATTTCCATAACGTGTACATTTGCTGATTACGTGGCTCACTGTCTCATAATTTATTTCCTTATTTTCAATATTTGCTGATTTCATTATTTTCACACTGTTTAATTTTCCTATTTTCTTTAATTTACAGATTTGGACTTCTATCGTTATCACTTTAGTTAATGTCCCTACAAGGTGCGATACATTTTCTCTATCTGAAGATTGTCGAACGTAATCATTTCAATTTCTGTACGATTCCTTTACTTTTTTTCCCTGAAGTCTTCATATAGTTATTTTCTTCTCATCTCTTCATTTCCCTATGCATCTGGGTTTCTCTTCCTTCTCTTCTTTGATTTAATGCATAGTTTCCCATTTACAAACTGCCCCTCCTTTTGCTTGTATACAATTGTTTTCCTTTGAATAACATCTTTAAAAAAATCCTTCGTTAATAATTAATTTATTCTAACCTTAACTCTATTGACGCCATATCTCACTTTGTGTGGAAACTTTTGCATTGTCATCATGTTCCTTATTTATTCCTTCATGTGTCGGTTGTAAAATTTAGTCTTTAGTATATCATCCGTAAATATTTTAGCTGAGGTTTATTGATTATTATTATTCGTAATAGTAGGAGTAGTAGTAGTAATCGTATTGTAAAACTAATAATATTATTAGTTTGACTCATGACGAACACATTATAGAATAACTAGAGGAAAAATGCCAAACAAGAATTCAAAACTTACCATGAAAAAACCGTTATAAATAAGAATAAGAAAAACGAAAACGACTGACACCACTGCAACTTATACATACAGAAAGACGTAGACACACACAAACGCACGCACACAGACATGCACACACACACACACAAACGCACGCAAACACACACACACACAAACGCACGCACACAGACATGCACAATTGTATGAGCCAAAAAAATCGACAAATCAGGAGAGGAGCGTCCATTCACCGCTTCTCACATCTTGACCTCCTCAAAGACATCGATTTTCAAACAAACCTTACGATCGATCTGATCAGCCAAAGAAAAAAAACGTAGAACTATCGCCGATGTTTCTCTTTACACCGCCATATTTTTTCTGCTTTTCTTTGACATCCACGCAGAACTTATCTCATACGTCAAAATAAAATGAGGCCGGCTTTGCTTATGTATAAATGGAGAGGTCACTCCTCTCTCTGGCTTCAAATTGTAAAAGATTGTGAATTACTGCTAACACATTGCCGTTTCTCGAATATCAGAAACTGTGTAAGCGAGTAAACTTGAAATATTTCAGTATACTCCGAATAGAGCTTAGCCGTTAAAATAGGATAAAAAGTCAATTTTCGAAACAATTGTCTGAACATTAGTATATATAACTGGATTTATCCTAATCATTTTTGTTTTTAGCAAGAAAAAATCAAATACTTTTGTCAAGATATTCCTCGAAATTGTCAGAAATGTTTATTGAATAATATCTTTTGATAAAAAATGTTCCCTATGTATTCCTTTACGTGTCATCGTATAGTTTAATCTCTATTGCTGATTTAGCTTGATATTGTATTACTGTTGATGTGATTAGAAAAATAAATTACACAGTTTTGTTCAAAGATATTTATGACATTAATTATAAATAGCAATTGTCGTTATTCTACAAATGACATTTATTATGTTTTCCATGTTTTGTTAAAATCCACAAATCAGTTCAGTGGCAAATTAGGGATGATCAATTTATATTCATTTTTAATCATTTCAATCAAGCCACTATGATTTGGGGGCTACTGATGAGTGTGAAAGAATATAAGAAGAAGAAAGGTATTATTAAGCAGCAAGAACAATAAAAGAACAGAAATTAAGAAGACAGAAGGTAACGATTGACATTTCATTGAAAATTTTGAAGATCAAAATTGACTGAAAAGCAAGAAGCCGGAAGTGAGTTCCACAAGCGATACATGTCAGAAAAGCGGGTAGGTTAGCCGAATAAGGGATAAGGAGTCACATTTCTGTATACGTGCGTGCGTTTCTGTGCCTGTGTGTATGTTTAAAAATTGGGATGTAACTAAAGATATATGTGTAAAATAGCCAATATGAATAAAGACAAGAGGAAAAACCTCTGAGCAGACACGTTTCGTCTTCAGATCAATCTAAATGTAAGGATTTTATTTTGTAAATAGTATTTATAAGCAGAGGTAAAAATGTCATTAGTTTTTCAATTTTTCTAAAATTTATGGATGTTCTTATAAAAATACCTTATTCGTATTACTACAATGAACTGAAATGCACCAGTATATTAGAAAAGATGGCTTCAAAAATTCATATAAAAATTATAACTGATACATTTGACTAACGGAAGAGATAATTTGATTTAATAGTTAGAGCTTTTTTAGAACCAGTTAGAGATGTCAAACGGTCTGATAACTAAGAAATGGTGATAATGTGCAACAAAGTCAGGAAAAACACCTGAAGATTGAATTTAGTTTTCCTTCTTCTAGACCTGTTGACTACCAAGTCGAGAAAACCATATCTGACTTGTGCTATGTTTTTCATAACTAGACGAATGTAGATTCATGCCTTTTCGACGGGTATTAGAGTGGAACGAAACAGAATCGACCAGATTTGTAACTCGGCTCGGTGATTTAACTTTATGCGTTTTATAAGTTCTAAAGAAGAGCATGTTTGATTTTTTGTGATATAGAAAAGCTCTGACGTATATTATATGACTATCACGTCTCTTTGGAGTTCTGGAACATTTTCTCTCATAAACACTATTCTGATTTATTAATATTTTCCTTTTTTCTGTTTCACATAAATTGCTATGATATCATTTCTTCCATAGCAAATTCTTTTTTAATCCTTTGATCACACTCCAAATCTGAGGTTTTATTTGTGTCTGAAATTCTGATTAATGTATGCTTTTATGACAACTATTTGCTAAATAAACTATTTTTGTTATTTTCGTGTAACTCTTTCATCACTGATTTAATAGTTTCTAGATTTGCGTATAATATATATATATATATATATATATATATATATATATATATATATATATATATATATATGTATGTATATATATATATATATGTATATATATATATATCTATATATATATATATATATTACATATGTATATATATATATATGGATGACAAAATTTATACATATATATATATATATATATATATATATATATATATATATATATATATATATATATATATATATATATATATATATATATAACGCTCCCGTGTTTTCAAAAGCGACTGTGAAACCAGGAGTCAGCCGTGGACAGTTGAAGAGATTCAGTGTCGTGTAAAGACGTTCCTCGCATTTTGTTCCTCAAGTTGCCGGTCTTCGGTGTGCTGTGGTTTCTGGGTAATTATTAACTTATTTACCCCATCTTCTTTCCTTTCTATGGCTGTTAGACAGAAATTCTTAAGAAAAAAGATCAGTTATGTTTTTGAACCCAAATCCAACCGCCAACACAAAATTGTCTTATTTTACAATAATTACATTCTGCACATCCAAGATCTTAGCACCTGCTATTACCAAGCAGTCCTCCATCAAGCCCGATGTTGGTTAACTTCAGTCATCTTAAAGGAACTAGTGTTTTAACGTGATGTGACCGTCAGCCTTAATGCCACAAGGGTTATATATATATATATATATATATATATATATAGAGAGAGAGAGAGAGAGAGCGAGAGAGAGATAGTGAGAGAGAGAGAGAGAAATATAATATTAGTGGTCAATGTATATACATATATATATATAATTATTTATTCGAAAATTATAACATAAATATGTTATAAAATCACTACAAAAATACCCATTTTGTTTGAACACTTCCGGTGTCTTATCAAGTGATGGTGTTGAATGTAGATTAAAGGGTTTTAAAAGGCTCAGATCAATCAAACACCCCTTGCTAGGGGAAACACTGTTACATAAGCTGGAATGACCAATCAAAATGCAAGTATATAAGATTTTCAAAAAACTTGACAACAAACTTTGCTTATAATAATTAATTAATGCTTTAATGTTAGGGTTAGACTAAAATAGAAATAATTCTAACTAATTAATATTAAATTTTACTATAAAATTCAAAATTCAAAATTACCAATTTTAAATTTAATCTGTATTAATTTAAAAAATTATAAAATTATGTAAAGAAGTAACTGAGGAAAATATATGTTTTGTTATTCATCTTGTTTTTATTGAAAGGCCAATCTACATATATATATATATATATATATATATATATATATATATATATATATATATATATATATATTTGAAGACATTTTTAAGTTTAACTTTCTTTTTATAGATACAAGTATTTAAGTAAATGCTATGTTTATAATAAACAGTATTAAATAACATTTATCGGCCTGAATGTCCGAGAAATTTTCATAGAAAATATTCGTCCTCCGACAGGATTCGAACCTTCAATCTTACTTAAATACTTGTATCTATAAAAAGAATATTAAACATAAAATGTCTTTAAATAATTGTCGGACTTTGTCCATTTCATAGTGCGTGACGTCATTTGTTTACATTTGATACGCCATGAGCAGTTATGAATGTACGTGAGAGATTTATGGAAGATTCAAGTTTATAAGCAGTAAATTCGACCTTGCCAACCGAACGATCGTCAGTGGCCGAATCGGTTAAGGCACGTCAGGCTATATGACGGTTCCGTATAGGATACAGGTTCGAATATTTTCTGTGAAAACTCTCGGACATTCAGGCCGGTAAATGTTATTTGATACTGTTTATTATAAACAGAGCATTTACTTAAATACTGGTATCTTTTTTGGTTTTAATCCAGAAGTATTTTTTAAATGTACTAATTGCTTTGGGGTGGGGGAGGAATAATAATGATTTAGGGAATCAAGTCCTAGTAAGTATAGGTGGATCGTGTTAGTACAGACGCAAATTGGCCCTGAGTCGCATAAGGATACGTCTATGAAAACTAGCTACATCTGGGTTTTTCTCGTTAGCAGCAGAACATTTTGGCATCTCCGGATACGGGTCTCTTTGCAACATGTCAAAATTCAGACCTTTGTCAAAAAAAGCGACTGTAAAATTAGCAGTCAGCTGTAAGCAGTTGATGGGATTCGGAGTCTTGTAAAGTCGTTCCCTTTTTGCATTTCTCCCCTCAAGTTAGGTCACCTCGACGTCCTCTGGTTTCTGATTATTATTTTATTTCCTCCCTCCTCTTTCCCTTTTATGTTTTTAAGACCGTAAATCTTAAGAGAAAAATCAGTTAAGTGTTTCCCCCAACCTGAACACAAAATTTGCATATTTTACAACAATTACATTACCCGCCCATCCAAGATTCTAGCACCTGATATTCCCAAGCGGTCGCCCCATCAAGATACTGACCAAGTCCGTTGTTGTTTAACTTCATTCATGGAACTAGTGTTTCAACGTGATGTGGCCATGAGCCTTTTTACGACAAGTTTCAATATAATGAAAAAGCCTAGAGCTCGTAGATGACATACTACAAAGTCTCATATGTCCCAATTTGTAAGTTAGAACTCTTTGAGAATGTTTGACTTGTGGGTTGTGTCATCAAATGTCTTGACGGATATTTCAGGGTATTGCTGCCTACATTGAACGTGTAGCGTCGCTTTTGTTTCCATCTTGGCAATAGTAGACAATTGAATATTCTTCTATCTGTGGACCAGGTTCTACCCGATCGCGTAATAGGAATGCATGTCAAAATCGATGCATTTTAAGAGCAACAATGACGAGACTGCACGGCGACCTGCATTTGGATCATGGTATATGTGATCCAAGGAATGTCAATACAAATCGTTTTTAATCCTTCACTTACATCGGGAATGCAGGTAGATAGGCGTCTAGACGGACTTTCACTGACACAAAACCACCTTAATGCGCGTCAACAGTGGCATTTGTGGATCAAATGGAATTCAGTTGTTCTCCGTGATTAGATCAAGATTAGGCCGTCATGCAAGTAATACTCGTAAAATGTAGGCTGACGTAAATTAGAACTTTAGTCAATTTGGATGGATCGCTGAAATCGATGCAGAGTAACGTGGCGCTCCGAGGGATTTGATAGACTATGACCACTGAATAGCGTGCTTAATACTCACAAGAAGCTCAATATTTCTTCCTTTAGGTGGTGTTGGGCTCTTGTTGGGGCCAGAAATAAAGACACAAAGAGAGGAAACAAGTCTATTAATAGGAACAGTAATATAAACATATACAAACGAGAGTGTTACAGCAAGAATGTTCGGTTCGACTCTCAGAGCTGACTGCTGGAAATTTCACTCTCCAACGAGTCGTACCTGCTCCTATTTATAGCTGTAATAGCCCATGCGTGTGTGGGTAAATTACCATAACAGGTAGTCAAATAAAACTGAAACTTTTCCAGATAAGAAAAGGCTAATATTACCATTCCCATTAAAAAGAGCTTGGCAAATTATTTATGTCTACCTTTCCGTGTGTTAAAATAATTTTTTTATTTATTTATTGTATACGTGAGGTGTATCAGAGATTGTTAACTTAGAGCAACTCTTCTTTCTCTGATAATAAACCAGATATTTACCAGATATCCGATATTTTAGCTTTCTTTGTATTAGACTAATATTTGCAAATATATCTGTAGGCTACACTATGGAACCTTGCTGCAAACATTCATCTTGCAAACCAAGAATAACTGAGTGGGTTCATACAGCCAGGACTCATTATTCCGTTTTCCATGCCGATAAAGATTGTGCCACCTAAAATTTAAGTTTTAAAACTATTGACTCCAGGGTTAAAGGTAACCTGTCTCGGATCCAGAGACACATCCAGGGGCATCTCACTCCGTTGGAGGAAACCATTTCCTCGTTGAGCATTTCTTTTAGCGGGTGTAGTCGTACTCACCACGCTTAGCCAGCAGCGATTTGTTGTGCCTATTTAACTCAGAGTTTGAGATTTTGAATTCAGAGTTGTCTTTCTCTTAAACCGGTTGCCACCCATGTATATAGAACACAGTCTATCGAGTTGTTCAACCCATATTTGGGGAGAAAATATCGATTCATAAGTATTTCAACGGTTTTTGCACGTATGTAAATATAACGAAGCCAACTGGAATAGTGACCTTATGCCAGACACACACATATAATTACTTTATCACAATAGCTATACTCGCAATTTAGAAATATATGAACTGAAAGATGCCTTAACGGGATAAGGGAGACCATGTTCAATAAATATGATGTCTTCGAGAGATAGAAACTGTGTAAACATTCGCGTCCAACTCGATGTTTACCAACAAATAAGCAAGCCCACATACTTGCCACCATTTTGATTTGATCAATGCATATGCCGTTTTTCGGTGTAAACAAAAATCTCGCGAAATCATTTGGATTTCGGTTTTTATCAAGTGTCTTGGCGTACGATACTTACCTTCAGGTGGGTAAGGCGAAACCGTCTGCTCATTGATTAGACAATGAAAATCAGAAAGACAGGGAAAAATAGGTAAAAAATAGAAATGGAAAAATCAGAGTAAAAGGAATTTCAAAGAACAGACGACAGACAACTAGGCAGCCATTTTGAAAGCGGTAGAGATATTTGTCGATGTTGATAAGTTTGTAGGGATCAAGCTCGATAGGATTTACTGAGAGATAATTTGTCTTGTTTAGGTTTGTAGAATTTGTTTTGAAGAAAAAACTAGTGTATAGTATTGAAAGGGTTCCAGGAAAATTTTCAATCGAAGGAAGAAAAATCTTTATATTACAACGTCTAATCTTAGATTTTTGTTCCTATCTTTATAAATATCAGTATTTTATTCTGTATCTTAGTTAAAAAGTTTCTTACACACAATGTTTTCATCTATGCATTATAGTATATTTATATATCTCTCTCTTTCTCTCTCTTTCTCACTCTCTCTCTTTCTCTCTCTCTCTCTCTCTCTCTACATGCATGTGTGTGTGTGTGTGACACAGCAAGGAAACACAATTAGAAATCCGACAAATGCGTCCTACTAACACAAATTAATATATAGCATAAAGTCTATAAGAAGTCTTCAAATACTAGAAGCGTTAAAAATAAAACAACCCACCATCAATGAAATTGTATATAACCCAAGAAAAGACACATTGAAAATGTTTCAGAAATAAATAAGAAAAAAGTACCTGATAAGACAAACTGGGAGACGAAGACGCACTATTTTATAAATGACGACATTAAGTTAGTTTCAGCATGTTTATATATAGCATCATAACGATTTATGTCGTCTTTTATAAAATAGCGCGTCTTAACCTCTCAGTTTGTCTTATCAGGTCATTTTTTCTTATTTATTTCTGAAACATTTTCAATATATCTGTTCTTGGGTTATATATATATATATATATATATATATATATATATATTATATATACACAGGCATATTATATATATATATATATATATATATATATATATATATATATATATATATATATATATATATATATATATTTATATACATATATGTGTGTGTGCGTGCGTGCTTTTATGTGTGTGTATATATATTCATGCATATACACATACACATATTATATATAGATAATATATATATATATAATATAATATATATATATACATATAGATATATGTCTGTGTATGTGCGTGCGTTTGTGCGTGTATGTTTGTATATGCATGAATATATATATATATACATACATACATACATACATACATATATATATATACATATATATATATATATATATATATATATATATATATATATATATATATATATATATATATATATTCGGGCATATACACACACACAAATGCGCGCACACATACACCCACACACAATCACGTGCAAAAAACATCTAAAGCACACATCCTAAACACACACACACACACACACACACACACACACACACACACACACACACACACATATATATATATATATATATATATATATATATATATATGCTTTAGAAGATTTGTGAATGTTTTCAGCCGGGACATTTATTTATTTTGATAAATTCCAAACCCTAATCTTATTTAAACTATGGCTCCCTTACTTCAATACTCCTCTTTGAAGCGCTCCCACCACTTATTAAGTTCTCCTTGTAGCCCGCCAAATGCATAGTGTCAGGGTTTTCGGCAAGTTCACTTTCATTTCCCGCGCGTCCTCTATATATCGATCTATGAACAGTCATGATTATTTCTTAGCTTTCTGTGGCATTCTTGCCGGGCGTAACACCAAACGAAATAACAACGGATGAAACGCTACAAGAGCATTGACACGATGCGTCCTTATTTTGAAGGAGATTAGTTTTGTATTACTTTCAGATATATACATGCCGCTTCATAAAACTTCCCCAAACTTCTGTAGTGCAACTTGTATATCTGTCAGCTGGAGTGGCTCGTGTAGAAACGTAAATAACTGTTAATCGTAAATTAAGCTGACTAATATCCTTTTCTTTTCAATCTCTCCATTATACCGTTTAACTTTACATCCTTCCTTTTTCTATTATAAATATTCAGCCACTTTTTTCTTACGAATAAATTTTTGACAGTGGATATTTCCTATGATTTCTGTTTTTATCCTTTAGATTTAGCGTGATTCTACACCTAAACAAGACGAGGCGACACTACTTGGTTTCAATATCTAATAAACAGGCTTTTACATGGTTGGTGATAAAAAGCTCACATACAACTAGTTTTGAATTCAGGGTTGCCCTTCCCATAGAATTGTTATCAACCAAAGCTTGAAAACCCAATCTGGTCTTCTATTTAACCCATAGCTGGGATAAAAGAGATTTACACATTTCATAATGTGTATGTGTAACAGTTGACACAGTGGATTTGAACTCGGCACATCGATTCTCTTTCCGCGTCCGTAATCGCCTTGCTACACTGAGGTCTATTTCTTACCTACATCTGCTTGTTGAACTTTTAAAATCTACACGGGTTAAACTCTGGTTAGCGACAAATGTCCGCCGATAAACGAAGCTGTTTTTTATCGCTTTTATACTGCGGGAATTTGTCCCATTTCCAAATTGTTTGTCTGGCGTGACTCGTAAAATGGCAAGTCGTTTATTTGTCTATCGCATTAATTATAACCTGTTTTTCATGGGTGTGTGCTGTTTCTTGAATATTTGCTAATCTCTCGGCCCGACTGGCAATTGGGTCGACAGAAACATAAAACGTAATAACAGTTTCATTTATTGCCTGCTTATTTTTCAAAACAGATGTCTGTTTCTTGTTCTTCGAGAATTATATGGTAGCCTTTGGGGAAGAGAACACTATGGCAAATGTGCTGAATCAAGAAGAATACAGAAAGGGAGAAATGAAAGAAACAATAACAGAAGAAAAGAACAAATGAAAAGAAGAACAATACAAGTATTAAAGGAGAAAGACATGAAGAACTGGAATGAAAAAGTAATGAATATAAAGAGACTAAAGAAGCAGAAAGAAGAAAAACTGAAGAAAAGAAAAGATGAACAATGCAAACTTGAAATAGAAAAATAAGCAGTGAAATGAAGAAAGCCTGAAAAAAGGCGAAATATGAAAGAGTGAAAAGAAAAAAGAAATAGAAAGAAAAAATATGAAAGAAAAAGATAGAATGAAATAGAATTAAGGAAATATTAATGAAATCTCAAAAGGAAGCTGGGAAAGTGAATAAATTAAAATATTGTTTTGAGTTAATTTAAAAAAAAAAATTAAGTTATCAAACCCGTCGCGGAAACTAAATTAGAAAAATCTGATGCATGCTTGTTAGCAAAAGGTGCAACCGAATATAATTTTTGCACAACAGGGACGGCTAAATTAAGTAGAACTCCATCTATGTATTTATTTGTTTTTATCAATTCATCCCAAGCAAGGTGATGACGCCACTAAGATGCAAGGGGATACTTGCAATGAAATTCTTTTAGAAGAAAACAGTAATAGTATAAATTCCAGAGTTTAGGCGGAGACGTTAGAAGTATAGAGATGAAGTATGATGGAAAGTGGAATTCACATATCTCCAAATTCACAAAAATAGCAAAATCTGATTTCAGTAACCGATCACTGTAGCAAAATCTACTGACAACCTGCATTTGAAATTAAAAAAAACCTGAGTGCTGGATTTCTATCAATAATTCTACCAGACCTCAAATTAACACTTGCCACCTTTACTTTCCAAACATTTCTGCCCTCCATAACTTCACCCATTCCTTTCTTTTCTTCCTTATGTCAACTGCGTGTTGATCGATCAAAGTGCTTACTGATCAACTTCATCATCTTTTTCCTAAATTTGGTATGTTTGTCTTAATTTCAACGATTCTTCCTAAATGCGACCTGAATTTCATGATAGGACGAAGTATGAAATAATTTGAATCTAAGAGCCAGCTGTTTTTAATGGTCAGTTGTTTCAGTGATTTCTGGAGTTCATAGCCATTTTACAGCGCTTATGTCTTTGTTGAAAAATAAAATAAAATAAAATAAAATAATTTTTTTCAATATTCCATTAATTTTTCCGAATAGTCATCTAATCTTTGTTGTATATCCTTTCGAGTTTTGTCAATATCCGAGGATTTATTTGGATTAATACCCTGATTTTGTTGATTTGACCACTCCAATCTTGCAAACGTCATCTCAGGTTTGGTGTTAAAGTATTGTCAATAATAACTTATTTTTTTTTAAAATTCGTATAATTTATGATGAAGATGAAAGAAAACATGAAACTTTCAAAGACGAATAACGATGAGAAAAGCATGAACAGTAAAGAATGAGAATAACAAAATAGTGTAACAATTCACAAAGAAAAAGAGGAATATTCAGAAGAAAGTGAATTAAGACAAAGTAAACGCAAATAAATGGTTTTTAAAGCGTCGATGTAGAACAAAAATTATCCATGAATTTAAGAAATAATATATTTGAAATCTCGGTTTGAACCATCATTGAGAAGAATGCGTTGAGAAATTTTAATCCAAGATAGGCCGAAGTAAGAAATAATTTGAATCTATGAGCTAGTTGATTATACTGGGCAGTTATTTCAATGTTTTATTGAGTTTATAGCTATTTTACAGCGCTTATGTCTTTGTAAAATAAAATACAATATATGTAGTTCTTAAGACTTGTTTGCCAATAGTTGTATATTCATGAACTTGCAAAAAATATGAGATTACATATTTTCTATCTACAGCTTCATGTATTAATTTGGGGAACGGAAATGATTTTCATTACTCAAATGATTTATATTCATGTTATCAATGAACATCAAGAAGTTATAAAATTGTAATCGACAGAATCATAAAATTGTAGATATCCATTAAATTTTCCGAAGTTACGTTTTCCGTCTTTCTTTGGAACTAACGCAATTATATTTTAATGTTCACCCAAGAAAAGGCGCAATAGCCCTTGTAGGTAGAGAGTTAATGTTTGGGGTTGTATGACCATGAGAAAAGGCAAAAAATGCAGCTCACGAATTGATGTATTAAAAACAACGCTTAACCTTATCCATAAAAATATCAAGATTGTAATGAATGCGAAAACATGCTTCGGAAGAAGGTGAGCGACTGGAACTTTATTTATGTTAAAGAGAAAAATGAAAGGAATTAGGATGATTCATCCTCGTTTATGTGGCCTGTTGGGTTTCATGGTCAGGGCTGTTAGAACCAAGGAATGTAGTTCCTTAGAACACTTCCATAGCGATAAAGCAGCAAGAGAATTTCAACGTTTTGTCTGTGTGGAAGTGTGGAAAATAATTAATCAACCACAAGGCCGCGCAGACGCTTCTGAAAATCTCTGTCAAGACAGACAAATGAAGACTAAGTAATTCCAGCCCAGATATAGCAGCAATACTCCATTTTTGGTCTAATCTGACATTTGTAAAACTAGAGTAAATCTAGCAGGGAAAATGAGATACTTACTAGATCTGTACAATAAACCGCCGAATTTTCATTAGCTATTGATCGCATATATGGGTTCCAGTAGACATTCATTGCTAGGAGCCTCCTTGAACGAACAGCCATCCATCATGATAAGTGATGGTGGAATGTAAATAGTTTACTGTTGGACGTATTGAATTTAAGCCAGTCCTTCCTCCATTGAGAGGCCATGGTTAGATCAGAGGAAAGATCAGCCGCTAGTTTATGGCCATCCAGATTTTGGGAGGTGCACATATAAATTGTTTATTTGCGAACGACTAGAATGAGTTTCCTCCACTTTCGTTTATTCAAATCGCCAACCTATATTGTCCGAAGATCTGAGATTAAATATTGACATCGGTCCGTAAACAAATTTCAGTATATTTGTCTTAAACTCATCGAACTCTAAGTGCGATCAAATTTTAAGATTCATACCTTGTCAATATTCCATTAATTTTTCCGAATAGTCCTCTAATCTTTGTTGTATATTCTTATGGGTATTGTCAGCAGTTTTAAGATAAAGTAATGCCATTATCCAAGCATCCATTGCTCTAATATCAACGCCTTTATTGATTTGACCTCTCCAGTCTTGCAAGTGTCGTTTCCGGATTTGAGTTTTCCGTTAATATTGCCTTTAAATACCTTGGTTTTATCATCACCAAAGATGGACGCTCTACAACAGAGATCAAGACGAGACTGTCTATGGCACTATCGACAATGGCAAAACTCACTAAGATTTGGAAGTGCAAAAACAGTAGCTTTCCAACCAAGATGAACATCGACAAGTCCATACTGCCCTTTGGATGGGAAATCTGGACTCTGATAGAAGAAACCACCAAGATAATCCAAACATTTCAAACGAAATTCTTCAGACGCCTTCTCGGGATGTCCTGAAGAGAACACAAGACAACTGACTTTGTACACAGCCAAGTAACACAACGCAGGCTCCCAGTATCCCCTCTTGGCAATAGTAAAGAAGAGATATGTCATACGTCAAGACGGTCTTTCAAGGTACCTTGGAAAGGGTTATATGTAGGAAGAGGTAGTCCAAAACCTGGGTGAACAGCATCAAAGAATGGGCCAGAATTCTCCCTGTGCATCCCACATATGTTGTATTCTTCTCACCTTAGCATATATTTCGGGTACCACAGAGAGAGATAAGTCTTGGTGAGACTAGTATGTTTGATTATTATTATTGATAAATCCGTTCGATTCTCATCTGGTGATCAATTATTGTGTACTTGAGCAAAAGAATGTTGAGCTTTGGATGTCTCCGCTTGGGGGTAATGTTTAAAGATGTTAGTCTGGTTGACTATTACGGCCGAAGTGTTTGTCAAACTAAACTAAGCTTAGTACTCCTTTTGGATTCCTCTGGGTGGGGTCATAGATAGTGAGCTAGTCTATGTGACCAAGAGTAGTGAGTTCGATTTCTATAGTATGCTTTATATTTGTGCCAAAACCTTGGAAAAAAAGGACTTCTTCGGACTGCCAAGAGGTCAGACATGAATTTTCCGATGAATGAGCTGAACTAGTGTCTACATTGATGTCACATTCCACATTTCCTTTTCGTATACAAAGCTTCCTCCAGTAGATGGTTGGAGAGTCACTCAAGTGAGAGGACTATTGTTAAAATAATTATGATTAGTTAGGGTTGCTGCTAAAATGGTATGAATTGAGGATTATGCGGATAAGGAGGATAGATAACGATTAACCCTTGTGTTAAAATGTTAAGATGTGAGTTTTCACAGAAGCACCGCTGCTGTTGTCTATTGCACAAAGAAGCAATTCTTGGGAAAAAACTGAGTGGGAATATCTTCTTAAATTCTTAAATGTTGAATATGTAGGAAATGGGTGTTTATCGTGTTGCTTTTAGCCTTGACGTCATCTATTGTCATTAATACACGAATTAATCGTGCGTGTGTATTCAGAGTTTTTTGTCTTGAACAAAAAACAACTCATGGATTCAAGGATTTTTCGTCTTCAATTTTGAGACGAAACATTTTCGCTTTTGTATGAATATCTTTGCTGTCATGATTCTCTGCAAGATATGCTACAAATCAATTTCTAAAATGATACCTGCTACATACAAGTAACATTTAATATAAATTTAATCAGAACTTTAACAATATTCATAATGATACTATGGTCTTTATATTGTTTCGATATGTTTTCGTTAACCCATTTGGATCTTATTGGCACCATATGCATAGCAGAAGTAATGTGTCTAGAGCAATTTAAACGCAACCCTTTTCGGGCTAGTTTTGATTTCAGAAGTTTTTCTCTCTTAGACTTGTTACCAAATTCACTGTAAGAGAGTCGCGTCAGTCCTTCTATTCCGTCCATAGAGATGGGTTCGCACCTTTGTCAAGAGTAATTGCTTCGAAGTGAAAGCAATTAACACAGTCGCAATTACAATCCAGCTCAGCTATTTCGCTTTCCGAGTTACACTACCCGCACATCATTTCAATATTTTGTCGTTTAATATATAAAATAAATGACACATGGCCCAGTGGATAAAAGCGTTGATTGAAGTATTCTAGTGACTTGACCTAAAGAGTTGTGAGTTTGATACCTAGCCATACCAGAGGGGAACAAAAGCTTGCAAATATCCAGAAAAGGAATTGCACGTAGAAATAGAAAAATCTACCCTCGTGGTTCAAAATTCCAACGTATATCACCTGAAAAAGGCCGGAGCTTACAACAGCCGAAACGTTCATGACAATGAAGATTAGGACAACATTTTGAACGATATAAATAGTGTAAATAGTTACATTACAATAGTTATATTACCTCATTTCAGAAATATAGGCTAATAAACAAAAAGAAGCCCTATGCGATAAAATAATTGTCAGCTTGATTATTATTTTTTTAGTCTATGGTTGGCCAGGAAAAAGTATCTACACCACGAGTTACATCTTCGGAGAAAACTTTGGGTAAAAATTTTCACATTTCGCCGAAAATCTTCGTCGCGTATCACCTTTATTTGTGTACAAACGAGTCTGCATAAACACGGTTAACATCCGCAGGGAAAGGTCTTTGAAGAAAGCGAGAGAGAAATGTTAATAAACGTAACGAGACTAGTTAGAGTTGCGATTAGAATTTCCTCCATTTCTGAAAATTTTGTGTGGAAAGCAAAAGTAAAAACGTAAGGATTTTCGTGTTTACGTCGTCGACGGTTAAAAGAATTTCGTCTTAAAATGTTTTTGATTTGTTTTGCGAAGATTTCGATAAAGTCGAAAATGGTGTTTGTCAAGAATAAAAACAAGAGCAGACATTAATATTAAATTGTCAAACTTATTCCTTTCTGTTTTGTTTTATTAAGTATCTGACATTTAGTAACAAATGTGTGCGGTTTTCTTGTATACACATACACATTAGACATATATATTTATACGATTATGAAGTCATTTGCAAATACACACAGAGACACTAACTCCCCCATATATATATATATATATATATATATATATATATATTACTTTAAACCTTATCTTTAAAGACGCTCATACATATTCATCAGGTTAAGTGAAATGGCTAGGCATTTAGACCTTAGATTACGTTATTGTTTATGGATACCCGTAATTGATTAGATGCCCCGTTTAATTAAGCATAATTTCGTCTAGCGGTCGGAAAACTTATTAAAGAAAATGCCGATTTCACCATTTACATCATTATGAAGAACTGGATATTGTCAATATATTTTACATGATTTTACTGCCTATAGCAGAATGTAACAAAGAATGTACTTCTTTTAAAAGAAATGGAAAATACCAAGATAAATAAACAGAGATTTTGTCTGTTGAATTTAACATATTTGAATGAATTCTTGCTCGAAAAATTAACCTTACGCATGCACACACACACATACACACACCTATATATATATATACATTTAATATATATATATATATATATATATATATATATATATATATATATATATATATATATATATATATATATATGTATGTATAAATTTGAAAAGAAAACTATCTATGAACACAAACGAAACCTCATAAATAACAATTTAACAATTGCACTAGTTATATACAGAAAGAAATTCGACCGAACATTTGATTTAAAACATTTCACAGTCATGAAAACCGAGTAATTTATCAGAAGGAAAATCCTCGACAATGCCGCCATTTCAAGATTTGGAGATGTATAACACAAGCCTCCATCTAATACATCAATCCAAACTATGTTCTTTTTTAAAAAAAAAAAAACAGTCTTCTTTTTCGAGTATACTAAATGACGTAATCTAAGGTCTAAATGCATAGACATTTCAGTTAATCTGATGAATATTTAAGAGATTCTTTAAATTTAAACATTTCTTTCGAAGATTCTAACTGACGTAATCAAAGATCTAACAGCTAAATATGTCAGTTTACCTAATGAATATTTATGAGCGTTTTTAAATTGAAAAGTTTTGAGCAACTGTGAAATATATACTTGTTGCAACATACAATCATCACAATTGCCTTAATCGGCTAGGACTAAGCAGAGTCTTGTCTTTTTTAATTATTTTGTCTCTTCTACAGATATACTACATCTGAGAATATTTAGATAATATATATATATATATATATATATATATATATATATATATATATATATATATATATATATCTTTATATACTGAGAGATAGATTTAGATTGCTAGATATACCGACATATATATATATATATATATATATATATATATATATATATATATATATATATATATATATATAAATTATGGTGGGGTGAATAATCATAATTAATTCTTCGAGTATAGAAGAATCCTCAACACAATGCTGAAAGCACTGGATAGCCGGTTCGTCCTATTTTTAGAACGAAATAAAATTGGACGAAACGGCCGTCCCGTGCTTTGAGCATTCTTTAAAGGATTCTTCTAAACTCGATGAATTAATTATTTATTCGAAAATTATAACGGAAATATGTTATAAAATCACTACAAAAATAGCCATTTTGGTTCAACACTTCTGGTGTCTTATATAAATCAACACCATCACTTGATAAGACACCAGAAGTGTTGAAACGAAATGGCTATTTTTGTAGTGATTTTATAACATATTTATGTTATAATTTTCTAATGAATAATTATATTTGCTCTACTCTTTATTGAGCACGTTTTAAGAATAGTATTTTTTTAGTTATTGGAATTTATTCTGTATACATCACTCCTATACTTGTATGTATATATATATATATATATATATATATATATATATATATATATATATATATATATACATACATATATATACACACATATATATATATATATGTATGTATATATATATATATATATATATGTATGTATTTTCAATCAATTTTCCTTTACTACCTGATTTGTCATTATAAAAGTGACTGTAGTATTCCTTCCCGTGAAATCTATGACGACATTTATGTCGTTACGCAAAACTAAGCAATTATCGAAAGAATCCCTAATTGTTCGTTTCACTTTCCATTCAATATCACTCATGTTAGAATTAATATCACGTTAACATGACAGAAAATATTCTTTCTTCAGTTTGCTTTAATCCTTTTGTTTGGTGAGTGGAGTTTGTCTGGAGTTTAATCTTCTTGTGTACCTTAATATATTTACATCCAAGGACATCTTTCTTCTCGAAAGCAACATCGCTTGTACTTATATCAGCCAGTCATTATAGCCACTCAGCTATAGCTATTTTTTATTAGTTTTCTATCTACTTTTATGATGTTGTTTACACTCTGATACGATCCCCTAGATCGATATTTGCTATTCTTATCAGTTTTGCCTTGACATTTTAGTCTACGATAACGAGTTATTGTTTAGCTCCTTTTGCTTGTAAGGAAATTCATCTTGTATGTGCCGGAGACATATACGTAAGGAAGCCATCTTGTTTTGGAACAAGCTTTTGCTTCTAGAGAACGCCGAGTTATTGAAAGATAAACATTTTAGTTTGTCATGGAACCAAATGGCAACAATACTCATCGTGTCGAAATTATTCCGAATTGCTTAACTTTATGACGTACTCTTTCCTAGTAGTTGATGTCAGTTGGTAGTTTTTGAATATCGCATCCAGAATAGTTTGCCTGTTGGTTAATATCGTCAAAATGGCGTCCAAATGACGTTCAAGGAAAGTCATATTAGTGTTTTCCAGAAACAGGCATAACTGATAATCATCCCTTTCCTATTACTGTCTGTCAAATCGGAATCCCGTTTCCCTTACTATATTTTTATGGTAGCATTTATTTTATTTTGTTAAATGATACTAGATGAACGTCATGGTATTGACTATGTCCCAATGTTATTAAATCTTTTTTGTTGACAATCCCGACTATGGCAGTACTATAATCATAGGAGTAAATCACTTTGAAAACTGGGTGATCCAATTTTACTATCCATCTACACAAGCTCGCCAGGTAGTATACTCACTGTTTCTTCTATCCATCATGCCTTCAGTATGGCCTGTGGGATTCAAATTTTACAAGCCCATTTCCTCATTTTGTGCCCCAAACCTTTCAATAATTAATTTTTCTCTAAATAAAAATCTACTTTTTGTTTTTGTCTTCCTTAAATTTTCCTCATTACACACATGTTTAGTCCATGAATGTAACGAGGCGATTGTCCAGCATTTACTGCCATATTGGAGGACCGATATTGTATAACAATTCAAAATTCATCTTCTTGTTTCTAACGAACTATACAGCTATACCGGTGTCAGTAGTCTACAATTCCGACTATGACAAAAATATAATTTTATAAATGCTAGAGTTTTGAACATCGTGTGTGTTTCACTGTTGTTCTTAAAGTGGGGCTGAGATTTTGTCATCTATCCAATCAGCACGACGACCAAGATGTGTTCTACGACTTCTTGCTATTCTTATTTAGTGTGATCCTCTGACATGACCGATTTAATTGGAGCTCCCGCTAGAAATACCCCCACCGGTATAGCGGTTTGTGAACCTCCCGACCACATATAGGCGTCAATCATTGACCGAATTATAAAAACTCAATTACGACTAACATATTATTAACTTGTACTTTAAAATTTACCTTGGCTAATATTCTTCTTTCATGTGCTGTGTCCCATCACGGCATAAACGATCATGGCTCTCCATAACATCTTTTTCTATGTAGTGTCTTGCCAGAGGACAGAAAACGTAACATCACAATCCGAAGGCGCATTGGAATAGCCAAAGTTGATTTCCTAAAACTAAGTAAAGTATTAAGAAACAGGAAAAGTTCGTTAGAAACAGAAAAAAAAACTTAAACTGTTATGTAATATCGGTCCTTCAATATGGTAGTAAATGCTGGACATTCCCCTCGTTAAACACACGTACTGAACATATCAGTAATGAGGAACATTTATGAAAGACATAAAACAAAATGGCACTTTTACTTAAAAAAAGAGACTGTTGAAATATCTGAGACACAAAATGAGGAAAGAGAGATTGAAGAATTTGACACCCACAGGATATACTGAAGATAAAAGGAATAGAGGAACCAGTGCTTAAAATGGCTGACGAGCTTGTACAGATGGATAGCAAAATTGGGTACGGGAGGGATTGTGAGTAGACAGGAACATAAAACATAAAAAAGTACAGGAAGATGTGGAGAGCAATTATCATCCACGTCCTGGAGGAACACGGCACATAGAAGAAGTGTCTTCCATTTACACAAACTTGTTAGTTTAGTTATTCGCCGTTTACTTCTGCATCTTTTGTATTCAGTTTTTCCTCTGAGTGTCAAATTCTCCATACCTATTTTTCTCATTATCTGATACTGAAACTGGAAACTATAAGTATTTTTAGATCTTCCTTTTTCATTAAAACTTCATCGTTATTTAGATACTCCGTCTATGATATTCTCAGTATTTTTCTCTTTATTCTTGTTTCCTGAAGTGTCATCTTCATCTGTGAGGAAATTGTCCAGCATTCACTGCTATATAGGAAAATCTATATTACATAGAAGTACAGCTCTCATTTCCTTGTTTCTAACGAAGGGATGTGGTCTTAAAAAAATTTTACAAATCTAGAAAATAATCGTAATCTAAATCTTTCGACCATATATCATCTATTTTCATTTATTACTTTTGATAATTCTAATTTCCATTCATTTCATATTTATTTCTTTTCTTTTTGTTATAACTATTCATTCATCACTTTATTTGTTTGCTTCCTTTTATTTTTACTTTTCCTTTAAGCATTATTCTTTTATAAATTATTCTTTACTGTCTCATTTCACATGACATTTTATTCCGTGGCATTTTACATTCTGATTTATTACGCTTTTTCTTTAGTTTATTTTTATTACATTCTTTACACTATTGATTTAAAACTCTGTGTTATTAAATTAACTAAATGATAAGAGACGGAGGACGCAAACCAAGTCCCGAATCAATATTGTTTGTCTTTAGATAAAAACAAATAAAATATTCTTTTTGAGGAGCTCAATACAAGAAATAGGGTATATAAGGAAAAAAAATAATTCGGTAAGCAGCAGAAACGAATTATTTCGGTGTCAAAATAAAACAGATGTCACGAAAAGAAGGAGTAAAGATAAAATGATATCAGGACAGCATAACGGGGAGAAAATAGTAAAGAAATACAGCGAAAAACAACATCACATCTTGGCTTTGAAAAGTTTTGAAGGAAAATTGAATGAATTAGAAATGAAAGAATTACGAAAGAAGTACAATGGTCGATATAAGTATGCGGGATCAAATCCGTTCGGAATAAAATCAGAGGAGTGAATGAAAAAAAATTCGAAAGGACTCAATCAAAAGTTTAAAATAAACACATCTAAGGAAAAAAACACATTATAGAATGAAATAAAAACTCACCTTCAGTCACCTCCCCACACACATAACGTATTTTCCCTGTGCTTTTTATATAAATACTGTCATGGTAATTGTTTTGATGAACTTTCTCTTTGAATTATACATATGGCGACTAGTTAGGACATCGCGCTAATACGGTAGATCTAGTAAGAAAGTTAAGGAAGACGGTGTTATTTTGGTGTTAGGAATATTGTGGAATGTTTTGATCAGTGCCTGTGGATAGCTAAGTTTAATGTTAAGACAGATGAAGACCTTTTTCTCATTCTCCCTATTGTCCTTGTGCCACATTTTGTATAATCATGCAAATAAATATAACATTCTCTATGTAAATATTCATTATGTTTCATTTTTAAATGTTGTTCTTTTTATTCCAACCCCAGACAAATTATTCATGTAAGAACTAGTTAGAACTACATAGAGACTTGAGGTATTGTGGTGGCTGTAGTAAGAATGGTAAGGAAAATATTTTGTTTTGGTGTAAGGAATACTGTGCTATATTTGCGTCAGTAATCCTGGCTAGCTAAGCTTAAGACAAACTGATGACTAGCCTTTTCGGTATCTCCATTTTTGGTCTTGTGCCTCATATTTTTATTTTTCAAAATAAATATTACTTTCCTCTCTGTTGCCTGTACTTTATCAATTTAAGCGCAGTACTAAATTGGCGGCAAGGTCTCATCACCCAACGGTTGAAATGGCTTGATAAAATCTCATGTTCAATTCATGCTTATTCCATCGCACCTCTAGCTTGTGGGATTCTCTTACGACATCTTAATTTCTAGTCAACTTTGATCTTCAAAATTGTTAATGCGATGTCCAATCATTATCTTCTGTCTTCTTAATTCTTCTTCCTTTAATGTTCTCTCTGCTTAATATTGTTTTATTTTTTCTAATATTCTTTAAAACTCAGTAACACCCTTGTGTCTTAGTGGCTTTATTACCTTGCTTAGGGTGAAATTAATTTTAAAAGTACAAAAAATACTTAATAAGCCTGAAAGCACAATTTTTAGTGCTTTATTTTGTCCACATTCTCTAAACCTCAGTAACCCCCTTGCATCTGAGTGGCTTTATTGCCTTGCTTGGGGTGAAATTATTAAAAGAAAACGTAGAAAAAATATTTAATAAATGGAACGAACATTTTAGCCAACCCTGTCGTTAGCTAGAGAAAAGGAAAGGCATGAACTAAAAAAGTGAGGCAGGGATAAAGAAATTATCATGAAATAACAAAATAAATCTTTATGCTAATATTATTTTCTTCTTTTTAATAGTATATATCTTCCGGAGGTAGGCGATCATAGCTCTCCACAACCTCCTTTTCCTTTTAAATAACTGTGATTTGACATGATTTTTAGGCATTATTACAGAGAGATTTCGGGATCGTAAACGTATATTCATTCGCGCACTGCAGTATGAAAACACTTCTGTTATGCATCCTATTGACATATAACTTTCGCAAATGAATTACAGCAAAAATGCACTCAACAGAACAGGTTGGAATATGAACTCGCCTCTCTAAATTCTCTTACTACGAAGAATAACACCTATACCCTTCTAAAAATACGAGTGACTGTTAAAACATATCTTTTTATAATGGTGTTCACCCTGTACAAGGGCATGGGGATCACTTGAGGTAGAAGGTTACAGAGTAAGAAGCACAGCTTATGCGTTCATGTGTGGAAGATAAAGCTTAATCCTAGACTTGAACAGGTTAAAAAACTGTAGTGATCAGGGAAGCATCCCCTTGGGACTCGGTTCTATAAGGAAGTGGTCCGTATGAGGATGCTGTTCGAGTGGAATTCTATCTCGCCAAAGGAATACGAAGGGAATGAGGGTGGCTCGCTACAATACCCGTATCGTGGCGGGTACAAGGTGTTAAAGTTAGGACTGGTGGAAGTAAGGAGTATAGCTCATCTGAACACTTCCTATGGAAATAGCGATAGACTGTGTGTTATATAGAACTGTCTCTGTCACATATCACCAGAGAATAAATACAGGCGATCCCGTTTTGAATAAGTAGATCTTCTTTCTTTTTATGTGCCATGTCCTTGCACGACGTAGGCGATCATGGCTCTCCATCTCCCATGTCGATCTCAACAAGTTCCTTCCATCTGCAACCTCCCCCAGATCTGTCACAAACTTGCTTTAGCCCACCAGGTATGTCATGCGTTGTTTTTCCTTGTCTATCTTTCCCTCTATTCGATCCGTGAGTATCAGATTCTCCAGGCCCTCCTTCCTGATTATATTCCCCAGCAACTTCAGACGTGATGGTAAAGGAAATGTATATATGGGAATTAGCGTGGCGTCTAAGTGATCACTATACGGTTTACTATTCGGATCACTTTACGGTGGTTACATTTAGAGCGAGCATTATCGAACAAATACTATTAGTGCGTGTGTTATTGGAAGGCGTCTGACAATGGTATTATTCAAGGCGTTACTATAGTTGTATCGGCGATTACAAAGTCTCTAGTGTAACGAGCATTTCGAAAGTGACAACGATTATTCGTTGACAATACAAAAGTGGCAACGAATGTTCGTTAACATCAAAAAAGTATGCGATAGGCTTGCGAAGATTCGTCTGTGAGAAAGAGGTTGTAGGGTGGAAAATAATTCATCACCCACAAGGATGCGGAGACGCTTTTGAAATCTTTCGAGAAAAGAAAATGAAAAATGGGGAACTACTGTCCATATATAACAACAGTATTTCATCTAACAAGGCAAAAGCGCCTAACGAACATTCAGTAGATTAATAATAATAATTTTATATGGTTGCGTTTTATTTTCTGTTAACTGTACAGTTGTAATTCCGTCAATAAGAGTTTCCATTATGGTACGACTTGCTTCTTAAGCCACAGGCGATACGAGTCCGAGATATTTCCAGATTTTTTTTTTTATTTCCGGTTTATGCTATTTAATTAGGATGACATATATTTTAATTAGAATTAGAATGGAAACTCTCTCGAATCCCGAGTATATGTCTCCTCCCTGGGCAAAGAAGTTATTGAAATATTTCTACCCGAGAAATTCTCATTCTGACCTAAGTATGTATTTATATTAACATAAAATTGTTTTTACGGAGACGCATTTTTTTTAGTTAAGAATAGAACGTTATATATTAACATTTCGTCCACCGGCTACCCGCCCCCTTGCATACGGGACTCAAAAACAGTTGCAATGAATAGCAACTGAAATTAAGACGAACGTGCTTATTTAATGCTATATCCCTTCAGGATATAGGTGACTGTAACTCTCCATAGAATATATTTTTAGTTCTGTGAATTGCTGTTTACTTAGAAATAATAAAATAATATAATAATCCCGTGTTTCCTACACAGTTTCGGATTCAGTTTTCTTCTCTAAGAGTGTTTTTACACAAGGCTAGATGCCCCAGTATACCCTACTATTTATTCGATAGCTGGTGGGGGGAAAGTGTCAGATTCACACCTTTCTCAGGGGCATTTTTTCGAAAGTGAACGCACAAGACGAGCTCGGAATTCATCGCTTATTTTGAATATGACACTCACTGTATTTTCCAGAAATATAGATTTCTGCCCGACAGCGATATTTATATATAAAATAGGTCGAGGTCTGCAATAAATCTGTGGCTAGGAAATTTTCTCGCAGATTCGTTATTTGTGTGTGTGTGTGTGTGTTTGTTTGTGTGTGTGTGTGTGTGTCTGTGTGTGTGTGTGTGTGTGTTTGTGTGTATGTGTGTGTCTGTGTGTGTGTCTGTGTGTGTGTGTTTGTGTGTGTCTATTTGTATGTGTGTGTGCGTTTGTTTATTTGTGTGCGTGCGCGCGTGTGTGTGTGTGTGTGTGTGAAATGTATCGATCCTTACTTAATGCCCAGGAAAAATAAGCATATCTTACTAATTTAGACATTACAAAATTCTTTAAAAAATGATCAGTTTTGTCTTTGTTTAAACCTAAATTTTCCTGTTTCATAATATTTTTCTTAGTTTTTGGAAGGCATATTTTGCTGTTCCAATTTGTCTTCGAATTCCTGCGTTATATTTTCTACCGTTTGTTATAACACGTAGTTAAATGCATGGATCGACTTTATTTTGACGTATTCAATTCGTCGCTCGCATTTAGGGCTGACTCTCTTTTTAATGGCTCTACATTCTGTTTCCATACAATTGATCATTAGTCATTTTTTCTCGCTTTACTTTGGACAAATTTCTTAGATGAAGAGGAGGCTTGAGGCAGCAGAGTTGTAATCCTACAGAAAAATGCTAGGAATACCCTGGAAAGAGCATATGAGCAACGAGGAAGTTTTAAGGAAATATGGAAAGAAAACGTCATATATGCTAAGGATAGGAAAGAGACAGCTGAGATTCCTGGGACATATAATGAGGAAAGTTGGCTGGGAGAATTTGATACTCACAGGGCTGATTGAAATAAAGATCGGCAGAAGGAAACGGCGAGTAACCTACATAACAATTTTGTATGGCAGAATGGCATCAGAAGAGTAAATCGACAAATATTGCTTGGCGCTTCGAAAGATCGGAATTTTTGTAAAATCGTGATCACCCAGGACCTAGAGGGGCACGGCACATAAAAGAAAATATTTATAAAATAAAAAGGAGTTAAAAAAAAAATAACGTTAAGAACATCACAAATTAAGAAAAAGCCTATTTGGCAATAAATATGCAGTCCTATAGAAGGAAACTGAAAATACTATGGACTGAACATGTGTGTGACGACCAAGTTTTAGGGAAAACGGAAAAAAAACGTAGCTTGGAAAATTTGATACACACAGGACATATTTTAGGTAAAAGGGATGGAGACAACCTGTAAGCTACCTAACAAGCTTGCGTAAGTTGTTGGAAGAATATGGATTATGAGAAATAACAAAACTCAAAACCTAAGAGCCACAAAGGGCTCGGAAATTTGCAAAGACATTATCGCCCATAACCTGCAGGGACATGTACATAGAAGAAATTATTAAAACCCGAAGAGGATTAATGTAGAATGTTGAAATAGTAAAGAAAATCTCTTGAGGCTATGATGACGATGCAAAATTCTAAACTAATACGACAAAAAAAAAAGCTGTTTTCACTTCTTAATTGTCACTGTTTTTCCTTTTCCTCTGGCAAAGCAATATGTCTTTCATGTATGGTTTATGGCTTCCGTTTTTGTTAACTATGTTCTTAATACGAGATTTTAAAAAAAATTGCGTCTGTAGTTGCCATTCATTTAAAGTTAACAGTCGTCTTATGCTTGGAAATAACACATAATGCCTCGCGGGTAGATTTGGACTAACAACCTCACCTCGATTGCTATTAAATCAATATTTCGCTTTGTTTATTTGCTAGCTCTCACGAGGTGAGAACATTGCATCAGGATTATTTTCAATGACTCACAGACGAGTTTAGCCATCAACTGAACGAGGACAGAAAATATAGTTGTCAGCAAGAGAAAAAAAACCTGTGATTCGAACTACGAATTGGGGATATCAACATTGAGTAGCTATAGAAGTTTAAATATCTGTTTTAATAAAAGATAGAAAATACGGCACCGAAATCCGAACGCGTAGGAATTGGACAAAATACATTCCAAAAGCTAAAAAAAAGTACGAAGAAACAGGCAAATTTTGCTAGAAATAAAAATGTACTGAACTTTTATACTCTTTTATGGCAGATGAAGAGGAAACTGGAGGCAACAGAAATCTGGTTCTATATAAGGATATTGAAAAATTCAATGACCGGAGGGTAAGCCTCGAGGACGTCTTAATGAAAATGGAAACCAACAGAACATTTATAGCTAGAATCAGACAACGACAGCTGAAACTTCTTAAAAACATTATGAGAAAAGAGTGTTTGGAAAATCTAAAACTCACATGTCAAGGGCAAGATAGATAGGTAAATCAGCAGGCCACATGCGTAATGAGCTTATGTGAATGGACGCCGTTATGGAAGATTTGCCAAAGGAAGAAATGTCCTTAAAGACCATGAAGGATTGAAATTTATGCAGATCCATAACACTAGCTAACAACAATTCTTTTTTAAATAATGTCGAGACGTCAGGCATCTTTTCTTTTTTTAGGTAATTTGAGGGCGCTGAATTTGAAAATGACTTTACTTTTTCTTGGTTAGCTACCGTTTTTGCTGTTCTTTCCAACTGAGAAAACAAAATTTTCTCAATCTGCTTGGTTTCTATCCATAGTAAAGGGATAATCGTGATGGGATAAATTTATAAATATCAAACAGAATATTTTAGGGTGTCATCTTAATTATCAGGTTTATTAAAGTGTATTATTGATAAAGTTTATCAGTTAATATGAATTTTGGCAATGAAATGAAAAAATTCGATACTTCTATTTTTAAATTTTTGACTCAAAAATACTTTTTTCTTATAAAAATAGTTAATTTCAAGTGGTTGACATAGATTGCTGGTCCGAGCGGAATATTGATGGGTTTCTACGACCTTTGTTAACTATATTTTGCGATCAGCCAAGATAGTAAATTGATCTTTTTTTTCCAAAAGTGAGCAAATGAGCTAACCATAAAAAAACTTACGTCATTTTCGGAATCAGCACCATCAAATTAATTACAAAACGTGTTTTTTTTTCTTGACACCAGATATCGTGTTGACCTGTATAATTGCCTACTTCCTAATGAACACGCCTTATAGAAAAATATGTTTCGGATGAATAGATCTTGAAGTGAGAGTTTGTTTAGTACAAGCATTTTTATGCCGAACAAGAATGCATATCGCGTAGAGTCACTTGGACAAATTTTGTTCTCTTATGCACAATTTTCTTTCAATAAATCACGGCTCTACGCAACTTCCTGTCCGTTGTATTCCTAAGTTACTTTTGACTGTTTACCAAACATCTTTGTCCGTGTTCTACAATTCATCCGCACAGACTAATTACTTCGATAACGTCCTATTTACCCGGCATCTCATGTTTTCAATATGTCCCAAATGTGTTAAATTCTCTTTGCCTTATCAACTTCTTGCTTTCTACGCAATGTGAGCTGTTAATAATTATTTGTAATGCTATGTTCCTTCAAGATGTAGGCGCTCATGGATGTTCACAGATTGTTTTTTTTAAATTTCAATGTCCAGAGATGAAATTCCAAACGTCAACTTTGCTCATATTCTCAGCAACTTTCTGTACAACCAGATCTCTGTTGCTTCAAGTCTGCTTTTCATCGGTGAAAAAATTGTCCAACATTGTCTGTCTCATAGAAGGATTGATATTACATAGCAGTTCACCCATTCGTCTGTTTCTAACAAAATTTCCTTATTTAGTAATAAATTGTTTATATTTTAGAATGCATCGTTCGCTGTTCCAATGCTGCTTCGGATTTCTGTGTCACATGTTTCGATATCTGTTAAAACACTTCCCAGATAGTTGAATTTCTCTGCTTGCTAGGTGTTGATTTCTTCAATTCGTTGGTCGCGTCTTAGGCTGCAAAATTTGCTAATCCCAATATACTCGTTTTTCTTAAGATTCAGGGTTAGTTTCTTTTATCCCGATTAGTTTGACAAAACGTGTAGATCTTAATTGAGGTGATGTTTATTTTTAGTGAATAGACAATGTCTACGTTAAACTGGATATAATGGCATCAAACAGAGATGCCGATCACAGACATAAGATATGCCTAAATGACAGAAAGTCACTAATCCATTAGATTCTAACAATATCCTAACAGATGTATTATCTCTCTGAATTTAAAATTAAACATCACTTACAGGAATTTGATTGGGCCGAAATTGAACGGACTTGCTGCTTTAAGGGACAAATTCCTAAGTAGATACTTCGCCGACAGGCACAATCTTACCATCTTCAAGTCCAGGCTCAACCCTTATCTCTTTATCTCCTTATTTTAAGCTCTTACATCACTCTACCATAAATAGGTCCAGGTTTTGTATTGGATGAAACTATTTAAAAAAGGCAAGGCATGATAGATTTAATAAAAATTCAAGGCGTTTTTGTTAAACTTAATATATATATACACAAAGATTTACCAGACTCCATTAGAAATATACTAGTAGAAAACACAAATATATTAATTGTTTCCACCTGTAAAAAAAAGGTTAAAAATAATGGAGGCTTTAATAATAAAAAAGCCTATGCATAATAATATTAACTACGAACAAAGCCACAGCGTGCTAACCGTAATTGGAAATTAAAACACCCCTACTACACACTAAGACATACACATAATGCACACACTCAATTAGGCTGAAAAATCAAATCATCCTTGGTAATGGCTATAGCCGAAAGCGCTCGGAAAAATAAAACATTTGGACAGTTCTTACACACCCTTTGTCCAGCAAAGAAAGCTCTTGTTCGTACACAAGAAAAATTAAATAAAAATCTTAACCGTAGTACCTTGTCTGTCGTTTTTAATGACACTTGCATATATATATATATATATATATATATATATATATATATATATATATATATATATATATATATATATATAAAATTTAAAAAATAACAGCATCCCACTTTCATGCGCATGTGCAACCGGAAGAACCTCAGAAATTTAGTCCGATGCTAAGCGTTTCGTTTTGAAAAAGAACAAGATTTCAAGACATCGAGGAGAATTCAACAAGACAAGTGCTCTATACCCCCGAGAATTCGTTCCAGGCATGCTTCCTTCCAAGGAAACAACGCTGGATGTAGTGTGTGGCTTCAGAATGGAAGTACATCGAAGGAGATTAAATGTCGAATTGCTATGCACGGTAGTTTTCATTTTATAGCACAAGACGCGATACCTTTTGATGAGATCTCGTATAGATAGAGTAAATAATTTGAAAACAAATATAATGTACAATGACATATCTTTCGACTGCGATTTTCGCAGAAATATATCCTCTATTCATAAGAAAGAAAAAGCAATGGAATTTATTATCCTATAAAATATATAGTTTTAAGTGCACTGCGTAATAAAAATGACAATTAAATAAAACAGTTAATACAGTAATTTCTCCTGGATTAATGGGAATATTTAATCCAACATAATTCTATTAAAATTTATATTTATAGGACAAACGTGTTTGAGTAAGACGTCCTTTTTCTGTTTTAGTTTTTAACTAGTGTGACTAAGTATTGGGATGGCCAAGGACGCATTCCAAAGGCTGAGCAGAGTATTGCGAGACGGGAGGATATCATTGGTGACAAAGAAAAGAGTACTGAGCTGTTACCTGACATCTGTCCTTTTTTACAGCAGCGAAATTTAGACGGCCTCCTCAAAGATGAAGAAGAGACTCGAGGCGACGCAGGTATGGTTTTACAGAAGGATGCTAAGCATATCATCGACCGAGCGTGTGAGCAACGATGAAGTTTTAGAGAGGATGCAAACAAGGAGGAAGCTTATACTTAACATCAGGAAGAGGCAGGTGAAATTTCTCGGACACGTGATGAGAAAGAAGACTCTGAAGAATCTGATAATCACATGTCGTATAGAGGGAAATACAGACAAGGGAAAGAAGCGAGTGACATACCTGCCGGCCTTGAGCAAGTGGATGAGAGAGAGTGATCTGGGAGAGGTGACATAGAGGCGAAACTTATTGAGAGCTACAAGGGATAGAGGTAAGAGGAGAGCCATCATAACCTACGGCCTGAAGGGACACGGTACATAGAAAGAAAGAACTGGCATTTATTGGCCTGTGCAATCGAAAGTCCTACGAAAGAAAAAAGTCATATCAAAGAAATCGGCTTGGATCAAATGCAAGGTGCACTTCACTATGGTAAAAATATTTAAGCATTGCTTTTCTGTGAAATTTCATGTAGCAGAGCAATCAAAAGCGCACTTGGTCTAACTTGATTTTCCCCTTGATAATGAAGATGCAAGTTCAATCCTTGACGAAATGTATATCATCAGATTTATGTCTTATTGGTGAATTTCTATTGCTCAATCTTGTAGACGTAAATTACATTGTTAACAAAAACAAAAGCGATAAAGAGATTGCTAGTCAAATACGTCTATCCACTAAATAATGTGTTTATCATATATAAATATATATATATATATATATATATATATATATATATATATATATATATATATATATATAAGAAAGAGAGAAACAAAAAACAAAACAAGAAGGAAAGAAAGAAAGAAGAAAAAAGAAAGAAAGAAGAAAGAAGGGCGAACAATTCTAAAGAAGATAATATAAAGTTATGAATAAAAAGCAGACCGAATTGAAAGAAAGAAATTGAAGATAAATAAAAAAAATTATAAAATTTAAAAAATTAACCAAAATTTAGTATCAGTAATGGATAAAAGTTAAATGTTTTAAAATGAAAGAAAAATAATTAAAGAAAAAGTAAACCTTTAAAAATAATATGCAAATATAAAACAGACCGAACTAGAAGAAATAAATAAAAAAGAAACATATATATATATATATATATATATATATATATATATATATATATGAAGAAATATAGTCTTAAAGTGTGCTATATTTATGGGATAAAGTGCTCAATATCTGTCGCTTCTAAGTGCTGACTTCTATGTTCACTTTGATATATATATATATATATATATATATATATATATATATATATATATATATATATATATATATATATATATGAATAATATTTAATAAAACTATGTTACTGTCATTTTTAGCCTTTTCTAAATATGTTTTCAATTTTACAAATTGATGTCCATTTGAAATTAGGACCAGAAGCCGGGAAAACAAGAGAACGTCATCTTTGATCCATATAGGAGCAACATCAATATAACGCAGTCTTTAAAGATTACGGGGGCAGGCGGGTTCACTGACCAAGCTCAAAATTCAAAATAATAACATTGAGTCGACTAAGAAGCCGTCTCTCCTCCGATAAATTGTAATCGTCAGCCTCATACACCATCACCTGATTAGTGAGTGGCTGGGGCAGAAGTCGGTGATTTCCGAATTGTAACAGGTGATTGGGAGTGGAGTTTCTCTGATTTTCTTTGATGTTGTTGCCAAGCTAAATCAATTAGTGCAGCTAGACGCTCAAATCTGGCAAGACAAGACCAAGGGGATCTTGATTCTGACGGGTTAAGATTAAGCGGACGGGAAAGATGGGTTGAGGTTTAAGAATTACTCGAACAACAATAAGAGCAACAAAAAATGTAAGTGTTATGAGAGTGGGAGGGGGACAAGGATCAGAAGGAGGGAGAGAGAAAGAATGGGAGATTATTGCTTTAGGTGTTAAAAGGAAATTAAAAAGAAAGAAAGCAAAGAAGAACGAAAGAAAGAAAAAGAAAGAAAGAAAGAAAGGAAAGAAAGAAAAAGAAAGAAAGAAATGACCAAATAGGTAAAAAGAAAGAGTAAAAGGGAAAGGAAATAATCATTTTTTAAAAGTTATAACATTATGGGCAAATTAAAAGAATGTGTGTAAAATAAGGTGCATACATGGCTACTTAGAAAGAAAGAAAGACAGTTAGAAATAAAGAAATAAAGAAAGAAAGAATGAAAGAAAGAACAGTTTAAGAAAATATAAGATATGAAAAAAAGAAAAATAATATTGTAAATACAAAACAGAACGAATTGGAAGAAAGATAGAAACAATAAAAAAAGAATGAAATAAAGAAAGAAGAAAGAAAGGAGGAATAATTTTAAAGATAATATAACGTTATGAATAAAAAGCAGACCGAATTGAAAGAAACAAAGAAAGAAAGAAAGAAAGAAAGAAAGAAGAAAAAAGAAGGAAATAAAGAAAGAAGGAGGAACAATTTTAAAGATAATATAACGTTATGAATGAAAAGCAGACCGAATTGAAAGAAAGAAAGAAAGAAAGAAAGTAAGAAAAATAAACAATGAAAGAAACCTAATTAAAGAAAAAGGAAACAATTTAAAGATAATATGAAAATATTAAAAAAAACGGAACTAGAAGAAATAAATAAAAAAGAAACAGACAAAGTATCAATCAACCAATGGAAAAAGAAACAGTAAAAGGAAAAGGAATGAACCAAATATGAAAAGAAAATCATATAACATTATTGGAAAAGAAAATAATTCGTATGAAATAAATAGTAGACAGGTCTATTTAGAATGAAAGAAAAAACGAAAGAAAAAAGAAAGAAAGAGTGAAAGAAAGAAAATTGAACAGAATAATTGAAAAAAGAAAGAAAGATAGAATGGAATAAACATTGAAGGCGTAAATGATAATAAAAACAGAAAACAATGAGATAAGTAAAGGTGGTGGTGGTGGTGGTGGTGGTGGCCAACGTGGGGTGAAAATGTGGAGGGCGTCATTGTTGTTCATTTTACTAACGCATCCAATAAAGCTGATCAATAATTTATGTCGTATAACATATTCTTTTCTTTGTGGCTTTGATCGGAAAAGCTAAGTTGATTAACAGAAAAGCCTCCGAAGCCAGTGACCCAACCCATACCTACGAGTGCGTAAACAAAAGACACAGCGCCTCTGCTTTGCCCTCACTTTCATCACTTCCTCGTCCTGTCGATTTAGAAAATCGTCCAGATTGGATAATGGGTGAGAGACGTTCAGCGAAGATTCGACACCGAGAAAATACCTCCCAGTTGCACTGAAAATAGGCGGTCAGATCGTTCTTCAGATATTTTTTCATGTCATATATATATATATATATATATATATATATATATATATATATATATATATATATATATATATATATATATATACACTAGCCGCATGACCCGGCGTTGTCCGTGCTTGATTCAAAAATCGTACGATTCATATAGCAATCGCTATCACTTGACTTAAAATATTTTTGCCCTTCCTTGCCTTTAAAGGAGTGCACTTTGCCGCGCTGATGTTGCTACATGCCTTATTTCTTGCTTATCTCACACTGCGAATTTTTTCTAAGCTCTATGCTAAACAATAAATCTGTTACGAAAAAGGAACTAAACAAAATGAACACAAAACGATCAGCTTTAAAAAAGGACTCGTAACTGGAAAAACCAAATGAAAAAAGAATGTTAACAACAAATACTTTTTCACACCCAACACAGTTCTGCGGAATCAGAATCAACGCTGAGCTTAAGCAAGCGAATGAGCCAATTGGAGTAAAGTGCCATGCAGATTTAAATTTTTCCCACTTGTGAAGAATGCAGCTATCGATTTTTTTTGCATGCTAGCATGCTAGTTAACATTCATGTCAGTCAGCTGATGTCTCTCACGCTGGACAATAGAATCTTCCTGCCCAATCGTGGCAGCCAGCTATAGGCTCTCACTCTGACCGGTAGAAAATGGCCGCAAACTAAATGAAAACTATCGTAGAAGTATGACAAAATCGATTATTTCCACTATCGATGGGAATTGGGAAATGCAAGGTCGGTCTTGGCCTAGCCACTAACTTGGAGCATGTGCCTGTAAATTTTGGTGCAAATCCGTCGAAAATTGCGGCCGTGCATTCATTACACACACACACACACACACACACACACACACACACACACACACACACATCCTGCCTTTTATATATATATATATATATATATATATATATATATATATATATATAGATATATATATATAAAATTTTGTATGAAGTTAAGATAGTAATCTTAGTAATTTCTGAGATGAGAAGTTATCATAAATTCATTATATACATCCGATTACTATCCTCACCTTTGTTGTTGTCCCACCTGTGCCCTTTCTCAGGTATCTGTCGGTTGGCTTTGAGTAAATTTGGACTGAACACTGAACTTAATCGATTGTCTTAGTGCAGACTGTACTACCCTGAACATGAATAGAACTCATAATTAAAAATGTTACCAGTGTGTCCCGGAATTAAATAGATGTTTCGTGTATTTGGTGATATAGTTATTGTGAGTTCATTCTTGGGTCGTACAGATTCTAACTCGGTGGGAACAACCCGAGAAGTAAGTGAACAACTCTACACATAAAGAAAACGAGATATCCCTAGCCACTGACAGCGGAAAAAGAAAGATCTAATACCTGTAGATTAAATTAATGAGCATAATTCGAATTTCACTGAAAGTTACGTGTATCAATAAACCCATGAATAAGGTTACAGTACATAGGGAGGGAAATCGTGTAGTAATAACGACAAAGATGAAGATAATAACCTGAATGTAAATAAAAGTACTTATTTTCACGTCCTGTAAAAATGGAAGCATACACTCTGGACGTTTATTTATTTGATGATTTTCTCCAAGGCAAATAACGGTGATGTGTTGCTGTCGTTTGGGAGGAACTGTAAGGGTGCAAAGAGCGATTATCCCCCATTGGTTATGATGCAGTCACGAGAGTCACGTGGGTACTTGTGATGGAGGTCAGTTCATACAGTGATGAAGTGTAGTTTCTACTTATCACGCCTGAATCAAGATGGCACTCCCCACGCAAGTTTCTATGTAGGCCACGGAGAAAACAGACGTCACAAGCCCGCAGCGGTATAGTGAACAGAGGAATCCACATGGTCTCACCAGTTACAAAAAGGATACCACCGTCTAAGCTTTTTCCCCGTTATTATAAGTAACATCCTTTCATTTTGTTATTCTGGTACCTGAATCCATGCACAAATATTTGTCTTTTAAATTTGAATCTCCGTGTAAATTGATCGTTTATACTTGGGATTTGGATATTCTTCGTTTATATTTGAGTCCATGTGAGAATGCAATTATATTTGAGTGCCTTGGCAAAGATTAGCCGTGTAAATTAGAGATTTTAGGTAAATTTTCATTATTTATTTATCGATAAATAATAGTCGTTTATCTCTTAGCCTTTGAATCGGGGCAAGAAAATAGCGGTCGCTTATATTTAGGTATATGAGCATTTACAATTTAAGTGCTCTATATTACAGGGTAGTATCATCTGTGTGCAAATTATACAGTCGGTATGTCCAACGAGAGGGTAAGCCAATGACATGACATTTTTCCAGGTTGACTGGTAACAAGGGAGATGTATTCTAAGAAAAACTGAAATTATGTCAGTTTATTCCATACTGGTAACCGACTATATATATATATATATATATATATATATATATATATGAATGTATGTATGTATAAATAAAAAGAAAGAACAGTAAGATATATAATCCGGTGTTCTTATATATATTTTTATTTATACAAAATAGTGCTCAATGTAATTTTACAGAGCATTAATAACTAATAACTGATACAACAAAAGTTAATAAAAATGAACACGCTACCGCCCCTCGTCTGAATGATTGGACTTCTCTGTATCCTTGGGAACAGTGAATTATGAATTTTGCCGTGCCTTTAAAACTCAGTAAATTTAAAAATCAGCATCAGGAATGGAAATAGATTTGTTTTTTACATCCAGGTAATAACGGGACAACGAAAGTTTAGATGTGATCCGAAATATATTTTTTTAGAAATGTGTTATTGTTAACGGTAAGAAATTTTGGAGCGTGCGGTCACAACGCTGAGGTTAAATTTCTGTTTATTTTTTTAAATTTAAGAGTGTGCGTTTTTTTTTTTACTACTATGGTAATAGGAGAATTCTTTTGTTGTAGTAATTTTTTTCAGTCGATGTGGCATGAACTAAATTGTTCAATAAATAGAGGAATGTGGCAATTATTATCTGAAAGTTTCACGTCGGATCAGTTCTTTTGATATCAAGTATATGGTGCAGTTCAATTTATATTACATGAATCATTCATACAATATATATATATATATATATATATATATATATATATATATATATATATATATATATATATATATATATATCATGAAAAGGTAAGTAGACAAAGAATTAATTAGGTTTAAATTGTTGTCAGATCTGACACCAATTTAAACGTAAGTGTCGCGTTTTTCAATGAATTGTTAGTAAGTTAATGCCTTATTAAGTTTTGTTAGCGAAGAAGTTTCGCCATTACTTACAATAACATTGCTAATTAATTCTTTGTATAATTACCTCTATAAGACATATGTATATATATATATATATATATATATATATATATATATATATATATATATATATATATATATATATATATATTAGTAAATAACTAGTAAGGTAGCATTCTAAAACGGCTTACCGGAGAAGAAAGCTCAGTGGCAATGTGGCAGATAATTCAAATGATTTTCTTTACTTATTTCCATGTGCCTGTTACTGGACTATAGCTGTTAGTTTCATTCGTTTACAGGAACATTTCCGTTAGTCGTCTACTATTTTTATTGTGAAATGGATATTTTATCCCGTTCGGCTTTTCCAAGTTGTTACAATGAGGTTATTTGCTGTGCACATAATATGTTCACACCAACTCTATTTACCGAAGCGAGGCAAAGACCCTAGGCAAAGGTGGAAAAGCCAATTTTAATTGGGTAGAAAAATCCAACATCAGAATAAGTCAGAATATACTTTAAAATGCTTGATAGCATGACGGGAAACAATGACCTCATCAAATTAACATAAAGTAGATGGTTCGTTTGGTGGGGGATTTGTGGACCCGGGATTTTCAAGCACGCTTTAGCTTTCCGTATACCGAAGGCTCTTCAACGTCGATTCATCTATGAACAAAGTGTATTTTCCTTCTTACTAGTGTGCGCTCTATTTCCACAAATCTCATCGCCTTCAAACCGATTAAACTCAAACAATTCTCTTGTTTATGCTGTCTTAGGCGTAAAGAATTTGCATTATTATTATTATTATTATTATTATTATTATTATTATATTTCGCTTGATTTCTAGTGTGTTCACATTTATTTTCGGTTCCCGATCAGAGACCTAAGGTCAAAAATGTCATCATGACATTTTCCACTGACCAATTCAAAAACACACGCACACATATTTTACATAGATAAAGCCGTACGTAAGGTTTGGACTCATATGTAGTGTTATACCATTCCTTCATTAATTAATGTTTGGTTAAAGGCTACAAATATGAATGAACTTGTGTCAGTAACTATTCGAATTAATAACATTACAAAAGTTTCGATCAAGCGCTTTCGGGTTTTCTTTCAGCCATTATCACAATCTAAATGTTTAATGTTTTGGAAAAAAAAAAACTAAAATCGGAGATGCTGATTTCAACATTATTAATTTTTTATTAGAATCTCTGTCATCTGAATATTAATTATTTTTCACGGAGTTATTCAATCTGTAGCCATGAATAAACAGCACTGATGAAAACTAAAGAATAAGATCGAAGCGTGATACGGACTTCTATTTCTTTTATCTCGAATAGCCTCTCAATTTATCGGCGTTGCTCTCACCTTTCTGATTATTTCCAATTTGAGTTACGCATTGACGACGACTGGTTGAGGATCTGCAAGTTATCACTGAAAAACAAGATAAAAATTAAGATGATATAAAATACGAGTATAAAAGTTGATAATGGTTGACAGTGATCCTTTTAATAAAAGTTCAAGATAATATTACTATTAGCAATGCATCAGGTTTACATAAAACAACTAAAATAAATATAAAAATTACAATCCAAAATTTGATAATGGTTGACAAGCTTTCATCTAATTAAAAAAATAATTTTAACAAAAATTAAATTTAAAAATGTAAACATAAATTACTATAATTAATATAAAAGAGATCCTTGTCTAAAAGTTAATAATGGTTGATGTTGCTTCATTCAATGAAAATTCAAGATAATACTACGACTATTCATGATTTGTGTGTACATAAAGCCAGTAAAATAAAGCTAAACAATTTATATGTGAAAATTAATAATGGTTGATAATGACAATCTGATAAAGATTCAAGTTAATGCTGCTGCTATAGACAAAGCTGGTAAAATTATGGTGAATGTAATATTAGCTAAAATGAAAGCATATTTAAAAAGGATCCATGCAATAAAATTGTAGATTATATATATATATATATATATATATATATATATATATATATATATATATATATATATATATATATATATGTAAGCAAATATGTGGATGTAGATCCGACGGTATGATGAAAAATAAGGAAAAGACAAAACAAAATGCGAATATGCAAGTTTACTGTTTTAATCTTTTTTTTTCTGTCGACGTCAGACGTTTCGGTCTAGTCGACTTAGGATTAGACGATATTTCAGTCAACATGACCGAATCCCCAAAAAAGGAAGGCTGACTTTAGAATTTCATTTGTTCTGTTTCTGATTAGTCTTGTGTCTAACGTCTTTTTCTGTTGACTTAAATATCGTCTAATCCTAAGTATGTTTCTAATAACCAGGTCCTGAAGATGGTCTACGAGACCGAAACGTCTGACGTCGACAGTAAAACAACATTAAAACAGTAAACTTGCATATTCGGATTTTGTTTTGTCTTTTCCATATTTTCATCATATATATATATATATATATATATATATATATATATATATATATATATATATATATATATATATATATATATATATATATATATATATATATATATATATATATATATATGTATATATATATATATATATATGTATATATATATCCGTATAGGATACAGGTTCGATTCCTGTCGGAGAACGAACATTTTCTATGAAAATTTCTCGGACATTCAGGCCGGTAAATGTTATTTAATACTGTTTATTATAAAACAGAGAATTTGCTTATATATATATATATATATATATATATATATATATATATATATATATATATATATATGCGCGTGTGTCTGTATCTGTGTGTGTATTTAAAATGTGTTCGATTATGTGGACATTATTTTATTATTATTATTTGAAAACAATTATTCGAAAAATATTTATTCGAATTATGAATTGTTTGAATGAAATTAATCGAAAGGACAATTATACTAATTGATAATTATTCGAAATGCAAACTTCGTTATTGCCATGAAAATGTACAAATTAAAAGAGAAAATAAACAAATGATAATTATTCGAAATAGTAATATCGTTAATAAAACAATTAATTAGAAAAAAATCCTTATAACCTTAAGTTATATGCGTTACTTGTTGATGCCCGATGATGGCGAATCAACATAAAAAGTATGGCGAAATGTAATGAAACAACTAAAATAAAGATAGGAGCACACGTTAAAGGATGCCACTAATTTTTTAGGTTTTCGATTTACGCCGAGGTTTTTCTTGGCGCTCTTGATATTTTGGCAACCTGTTTTTACTTTCTCTGTTCTCTTTTAAGAGCGTCTAAGTATTTCCATGTTATGGATGATGGGATGAAACTTTTTGCTAAAAGATCCCTATGCTATCCTTTAAGGGCGTTATTAGTTTTAGGTAAATCAGTATTGATTCTCTCAAAGCAAGACCACATACGTATTTCAAGCATATGTTTTCGAATAATTATCATTTAGTATAACTGTAGTTTCGACTAATTTTCATTCAAACAATTTACAATTAGAATAAATGGTTTTCGAATAATTGTTTTCAGACAATATTTTTCGAACAATTTTCTTGATACGATGTGTTCTCTTTATAGAATGAGGTTCAATGACAGGGACAGAACATATGTAGATATTAACAAACATAGACATACAAATCAACACTTCGTGGTGATTGTGTCTGTTACGAATTATATTATCTATCATCGTGCTATCATCAATCTATAATATTTTAAAATCATTTCACCCCAAGCAATGCAATAACGTCACTATAACCTAAGACGGTTACTGAGTGATAAAGAATATGAGAAAAAGAAAAATAAATATTAAGGAGAGAGAACAATAACAGAACAGAAATGAAGAAGGCTGAAGATAACGACTGATGTTGGATTTAGATTTTTTTTAATTATATTTAACTGGAACTTAAGGAGCCAAGAGCTATCTACAAAAGTACCAGGGAAGAAACTGTTAGTATAGAACTTACGATTAACTATTTTAACTAAAATGATAAGATTTGGTCGCCAATTTAGTACCAAGGCTATATACTTAATGTGTGGGTAAGAAAGTGGAAAGGTCATTGCCATAAACATATTTACAGAAAAGCCACAGGGAAGCAATGTTAAAGTGGTGGAAAAGTGGCTGAAGACGAGATGACAGGTTGGAACAGATAACATTGCAGACGCTTCATAGTATTTTAAGAAGAATATCTAAATATATACCAAACGCATCATGCCAGATGAGCAGGGATAAATGATAGACTGATAAACGTGTAAGACAGACTCTTGCAAGAAAAAAAATTCTAGAACGACACCGTGAACTAAATTTCGTGGCAGCAGACCTAGTAATAGATTAAATATATATATATATATATATATATATATATATATATATATATATATATATATATATATATAATAGAAATTATTAGGAGGATTTGATAATTATATTTAAGTAATTCATCGAGTCAACATTCATCGAAACCTCAACAGAAAGCACTGGACGGCCGTTTCGTCCTATATTTGGGACTCAGCAGCAGTGCGCATCCACTACCGAGAATTGAAACCCTGACAATTAGGTTGTCAAGCAAACATCATACCAACTGTTCCAACGGGTCTAGTCGATGAGGAGGTAGCAAACCAGACTCAATATAGTGCCGCTCGCTCACATATTCCGTGGTGGAACTCTACTGAGATTCTCTCCACCAATAGGATTGTACACCCTGGAGCCACGACTACTATAACCAAGCCGCTCACTCTAGAGCATTAGAAGATCGGTTCAAGCAATGATATACCCATGATAGAAATTATTACGAGGATTTGATAATTATATTTAAGTAATTCATCGAGTCTAAAACCCCAACAGAATGCAGAAAGCACTGGATGGCCGTTTCGTCCTTTATTTGGGACTCATCAGCAGTGCGCATCCACTACCGAGAATTGAAACCCTGACAGTTACATATATATATATATATATATATATATATATATATATATATATATATATATATACCCCTCTGTGTGTGTGTAGGTGTGTGTGTAATGTTTCATTAAAGAAGATACAGGGAACATCTGCTAGGTCTTTTGGTTAGATGTTTCTAGTGTTGTAAACAACTTCTTGTCGATAAATCGTTTTTCAGTTTATCCGCAATGGATGTGGTTTAATAGAGGCTCGTTACCAGAAACAAGTGAAAAGAGTTTATTCCGTAGACTTTTGCATAAATGGTCTTTGGGAAAGGTTAGAGTCCATCTCTTCTTCCAACCAGAAATGTGTCAAATACTAGAGCAGAACTGGGCTATTTAGCCTTCGTTGGCAATCAGTATATAAAATGTATGGATTGCCAAAACCGACAGATCGAACTCGTTAGCGTGCGAACACATATCCGTCTGCGGGAAACCAACCCATCTTCATTGTGCAGTGCTTGGGCATGGGATCAATAACCACATCCTGCGGAACATTTTGATTGGAGAAATCGCACCAAATGCTACAAGACACTAGGCAGAGAGCATACCAATACCAGCGTGTCCGTATTCAAATGACTTCCAAATTTGAAATCCGTGAAACTCAATTCTATCTCACAGTAATAGTATTTACTCCCACGTTTATTTCAAAATTCAGATGTTTCACAACATAATTGTTTCGCTGTCTATCGTTCGATATATTCTTTTCTGTCTTTGTAAACGTGGCTGGAAGTACCCAGGACCTTACAAAATAACGTTAAGTTTGATTACAGAATTCTATATAATATCCGAAGATTTATTCAAAATTAGTAGTACCTAAAACTTCTTTTCCTGTGTTACAGAATGCGTTAGCCTAAATAAAATGAGAAAACCCTACAATTTTTATTACAGAATTCTATATAATGTCAAAAGACTTACTGAAAATTAGTAGTACCTAAAACTTCTTTTTCTGTGTTTCAGAATGCTTTAGCCTAAATAATAAGAAGAAACACTACAAGTTTGATTACAGAATTCTATATAATATCGAAAGACTTATTTAAAATTAGTAGTACCTAAAACTTCTTTTCCTGTTTTACAGAAGGTTTCAATGTCTATCCTTCGATATTTTCTTTTCTCTCTTTGTAAACATGGTCGGAAGTACCCAGGACCGTACAAAATAACGTTAAGTTTGATCACAGAATTCTATATATTATCCGAAGACTTATTCAAAATAGTAATACCTAAAACTTCTTTTCCTGCGGTACAGAATGCATTAGCCTAAATAAAAGAGCAAACCCTTCCTGGTCAGATCACTGATGACCCGATGTGATTCCTTTGTTGAAAGTTTTATACAATATTGCATATTGCGTGAAAGCAGTTGGTAGAGTCCTGAAGCAACAGAAATGTGTTTCTACAGTAGGATGCTGAGAATACTATGGACCAAACAGGTGAACAACGAGAAGGTTCTCGAGAAATCGGTAACAACAATTAAACTTAAAATCAAACACAATCACTTGAAATTTCCAGGTCAGATAATGAGGAAAGAGGGCTTGGAAAATTTGCTACTCACAGGACAGACTGAAGGTAAGAGGGAGAGTGGAAGACAATGCATGACATGCTTATTGCGTTTGAGTAAATGGATGTCGGAACCAGGTTTAGAAGAAATAACAAATACGACGAAATTTACGAAGAACTACAAAGGACAGGACATAGTGGAGATCTATGATCGCCAGTCCTGAAGGACACTGCACATAGGTCAGACTGCTTCTAATGGTATCGAGCACTCTTAAAATGCTCCTGTAAATGTTTATATTTTTGTGATGAGGTATTATGTACATTATGTAAATTATTCGGACTATTATCCTCACATGCACACGGCCGAAAGGTTGTAATAAATATGGCGACACAGATGAGGACAATAGTCCGAATAATGAAAATAGTGCTCTTGTAAACTTTTTCTGGTATATTTTTTCTCAACATAATTTTGAATTTACGGCATTTTCATCTTGCACGGACGGGGATTGTTCTTCTGTCCCCACCCATCCGTAAGTTTGGTTGGTGTGTGCATGATATGCACGCAACAATTGCACTTTTAAAATCTTGGGCTTGCTTAGGTGTATAAAGTGGCGATTTTCATACATGAATGTTGCCGACCGCCTGATGAATGCATGAAAAGGCATGAAACTGCTAGCCATGGTCTGTCACGGTTCACTGGAAATATAATTAAAATATATTAAGACTCTGACGGTTAACATGACAGTCATCTCTCTTTCTCCGGTGATATGCTTAATTTTACACGCACACACACACATGCACACACACTCACTCACTCACAAACACACACACTCACACTCACACGTGTGTGTGTGTGTGTGTGTGTGTGTGTGTGTGTGTGTGTGTGTGTGTGTGTGTGTATACCGGGTGTAGCACCAAAATTATCTAAATCGTGTAGCAGAAATATTGACCAATTTTTAGATTAAACCTTGAACCTTTTGAACCTTAAAAATTGACTAACGGTATTTTACAGCAATTCTCCGAAGTTTTTATAACACTACTGGACTCTACTTTGAACAATAAGAATGTATTTAGCTCTAAGTTGATGATCCATCTAATTGTTGTGACCTCTTGATCCAGTTTTCCTTTCTACTGTTTCTCTTTTTAAAACTTATCCACCGTTCTCTTCATCGTTCTTGAATGAACTTTGAAGACGGTATTCAGAGTATGAATGTTGGCACTATTACTGAAGGCGTGAGTGATCGTTTTCATATCACCATTGCTCAGTTGGGAAAAAATAGTGTCGCTGAATGACACAAAATGATTTAAAACTTCTAGCTGATTAGCGCAAATGGTTTTTCAGTGATTTTTACGGCAGTTGGCGTCAAGATGGCTAAACATCTTATCTTAAAACCTGGAAAAAGAAAAGTGAACATTGAAGTCAACACTCAGAGGCGACAGGCTGTTTCATGCTGGACGCAATCGTCAGGCCACGAATCGATTGCATCCAGCATGAAACAGCCTGTCCCCTCTGAGTGTTGACTTCAATGTTCACTTTTATATTTATATTTACATACGCTCTATCTCTGGTATTGAGCATTTTAGCCCATAAATATATAAATAAAGCACACCGTAAAACTATATTTCTTCATATATATATATATATATATATATATATATATATATATATATATATATGGCTGTGTGTGAGGTGGTTAGTGTATGCGTAAAGGGAGGTAGAGATAGATAGATAGATAGATAGATAGATAGATAGATAGATAGATAGATAGATAGATAGATAGATAGATTTAGTGTTCCATAATTCACTTTATATCTTGGATTATTCATATGGTCTTTAACGGCAATTTATTTATTTTGCTTTTATTCCTTAACTAAGAACATATCCGCAAATTAATTCATAACCAGCTATATGATCTTTTCTTTGGATTATGTCCCTCCAATGAAACACTATTAAGTAATATTGATGGTGGCAAATTTCGAATTGAATCCTTTCCGAAAATAATTGCTCGATATCAGAATGAATGCAACGTACGACCAACCAATTCAGTAACTAGCCATTACCGACATTCAAGGAGGGACAATTTTCTCCATTAAGACCTTGAAAGTACATAAAATCCGGCAACAAAATAGCTTGGGTCACACTGATAGTGATATATATATGCAAGATCTTTTTTTCTGGATAGTTAAAAGGGTAAATGGAGAAATATGAAGAACCGGACGCCATCTTTCGATGTGGTTTAAGCTTTGAAAAGGACATTGCAAGATAGAATGGTCACTGTAAATTGCAAAAGAAGATGGCGTTGGAAACAGGAAGCAGAAGAAGAAATATTCTGTCGATGGCGAACGGATGGATGCAATCAACCACTATGCATAGGAAGTGGGTGTTTTTAGAAGCGGCCTTGTACCGGAAGATGTTATGGGTTGTTTTATAGTTCCAATCAAATGGGACGAGTCAGTGAGAGAGGAAGATAATGGTCGGTGAAACGGTAATGTGCGCACATTTGTAAGTTTGTGAAGAAGGTTTGAAATAAGAAAAGCTTTGGCTGGAGGTTCGAGAAATCGAACAAAAAAAAGAATTCTCACGTTGAGTAATGGCAAAAAACAGAGAACGAAGGGTTAAAGAAAGAAACGAAGTACGGCAAAATAGAAAAATAAAGATTACGTTATAAAAATCAATGAGAGAAAAAAACATTGAAAGAGCGAAGATAAATATTTAATCTAAAGAAAGAGATTGACCAAGAGGAATATTAAGATTGACAGAGAAGGGCCAAGAAAAACTGTAAAGTAAATTTAATAAAACTGAAGCCAAAAGAGGTTTAGAATACAAACGGAACATTCAATGGAAAAAGGAAAAAAAAAGGTCATGATTTTAATGACAAATAAAAGATAAATGATGGCTGTATGCAAAGAAGATGTGACTGATAGTGTATCATGTCTCGTTAAGACGTGAGAGACAACAAAAAGCTACAACATTGGTCGTGATATTAAAATCAACTGCAAACATATCTGTGATATTTGCTTAAACTTTAATAAAATTCATGGATAAATCTAACACGAAACGATTTATTTCATTTCTTTTGTTGTGTGTTAAATTTATCCATAATATTTTACAACCTGCTATCTCCAATGGCTAATGAGATATTGCGTTGTTATGGTGTTACGAATCATGTTCGTTTTTTGGAGTCGTTTTATAATAACAATATAAGGTCTAACTATTTACTGTTTTTACAATAGCAAGATACTGTCAAACTAGGAAGGCTTATGGCCATATAACGTTGAAACACCAATTCTCGTACGATCAGCGAAGTTAAGCAATGTCGAGTCTGGTCAATACAAAGATGAATGACCACTTGGGAATATCAGGTCTTCTAAGTTTAGATGTGCGAGTAGTGTAATGGTTAACGAATCGGAATTGGAAATCGGAAAATCGAGTCCCAATTACATTCGGATTCGTTGCATTCACTTTCGCACAAATACCATTGGGAAATGTAAGATTTCGCCATTTCTTGATTGTAAGAATCTGCCATTTCTTGAAGGTAGAAATCCGCCATTTCTTACCCACAACTCACTTAAGGCTTAATTAGAAGGACTTGTATCAGTAAAATCATTATTTTCTCCCACCCAAATTCTAATAATCTGAAAAGAAATCCGGCTTTAAATAACTTGCAAAATGTTGTTAACCTGTAGAAATAAAATCAGTCAGTCAAACAAACTAGGAAGATGATATTAGTTTGCCTGATCGATAAATACATGTAGTCACATTCTTGTATTGCCGACAAGATAATTTATGATTTCAGGGTTAATGATAATGACAGCGTAATGTTAATGCTAATAATAATCGTCTCCCTATAAGGAAACATTTAGCATTCATTGACCGAGCAGACAATTTTGCTGTCGGTTGAAATTTATAAAATCTTAAAAAATGTTTCAGGAAGAGATGTTTTTATTTCTAGTAGATGTTATCGCTACTGTTACGGCCGAAACGTTGTGAATGTGACAATAATGGTGAGAGCAAGAGTTTGAACAATGTAAATAGTTACGATGCCTCATCTCAGAAATATACACAGACATTAACTGTGAGATTAAAAAATTCAACAAGGGAAGATTAGGAAAAAACAGAATACAAGTTCGACAAGGCTGGAATAATTCGACAAGAAAAGAATTCGATAAGAGAAGAAGAAACAGAAAAATAAAACAAGGTGAGGTAACATGAAACAATATAAGAATATGTAAACTTTCTCGTTTTATTTGTCGTATTAACTCAGTTGTGATAGAAACGAAGGGCAAAGTTAATTCAACTCATTTCGAGAAAAAGGTCACAATCATGAAAAAGAAAACTGGTTTCCATAGTTTATTTTTTCTCCTAAGTAGGGGCATCCATAGAGAAGAGAGGGGAAGCAGAAAGAGAGAAGAAAACGACGATAGAAGCTTATTAATTGAGCAGCATAAGGTGCACGTCTTTAACAGGGGCTGACGTTAATGACGGAAGTCAGATATGAAGAAGAGCCAGTATCATTAAGCGAAAAAGGTCAAGTTGTGCTTTTCCATATTCCTTCCCTAATCATGGTAACAGATTATTCGCCAACGATATATATATATATATATATATATATATATATATATATATATATATATATATATATGAATTACACAACTCAAAAACAAATTGGGAAGTCACCCCGTCCTCAAATTCAAACTTAATATTAATAATAAAATTCCATTCCTTGATGTTTTTATTGATTTCAGCACACATAGATTTACTAATTCTCTATATAGAAAGCCCACAAGCATTAACTCGTGTTTTTTAAATATAATAATGAATGACCCTAACGATATAAATTAACCGTTATAAAAAAAATACTCTAATACACACAAATGATATCTTCTTCAAAAAAAATATTCTATAAAGAATCACATAACATTAAGCAAACTCTTGTTAATAATGAATTTCTTAATTCCGTCATTGATGAACAAATTAAAATGTATCTCAATAAACTTAATAATACCTCTAACACAATTTATAATATTAATAATAATAATAATGTACGTCAAAATAAAGATGACACTATTAACTTATACTATTGTAACCAAATGCATAATACTGATGGAACAATACTCAACAAATACTAGGTAGAAATGTTAAACCCACTGATAATAATAAACTAGTTAATCTCATCAAATAATATAAAAATTAAAATAGTTGACTTCAACGTCTCCAATAACCCTACAACCACACAACTAAATCCTCCTACAAAATGCCAATGTAGTGTATAAATTTATATTCCCGTTCAGAGGTTGTATCCTTGATCCAAATAATAAACACACTACATATATTGGTTTTACTACAATCACACTCTCCCGTAGATTTACCTGTCGCCTTTCTGATCTTAGTTCTATTAAACAACTTGTCTTAGAAAAAACATAGCCTTGTACATAATATTAGCCAGATTTTAGATGATGACACAACGATACACAGACATACACGCAATAAAAAATCCTTCAGATATTGAAGACCATCTACATTCAAACAAAGCATCACACACTCAACAAAATTACATTTCAAACTAGTCACAACACATTACATTGCATCTAGACATATGGTTCTGTTGTTAATATTTCGTTCTTCAGGTGGTACGAGGTCATAAAACCGCACCATGAATTTACAACCTGCGTCTGCTATTCCGCGACCGGTAACATAAGAGAATATCATATTTGATGATGAATATCTTAGTTTAAATGTCTGCATAATCATATCATCATATACATTTCCCTCTCACCTTTGTTTATCACTTCCACATATACACTATCACTATTTTTTAAAACCCGGAGATATATTTTCTTTTTGAATTTGTAGGTCTGATGAATTAAGTCTTGATTACGATTCCAACGTAAGAAATTCTAACTAAAAATATTATTGTTTGAGCTTTTTATAAACACACACATATATATATATATATATATATATATATATATATATATATATATATATATATATATATATATATATGGAGAGAGAGAGTTGGATTGATGTGAGTTTGTGACCCCGCGTTTCACGCTATTTGCGATCAGACAAACTGATTAATTTTTAAATTTTGGACTTATTTATGGTTGCGTATATCGGTGCTTTTTTCTCCCACTCCCATAAAAACACCGATATAGGCAACTATAGATAAATCCAAATTTAAAAATTAATCAGTTTGTCTGACGATCACAAAGGGCATGACACCCAGCTTTACAAACTCACATCAATCCAACTAAATATGTTAGCGCTATCACATATATTGTCCACTTTCCAATAAGTAGCCCGCATATATAATATATAAATAATATATATGAAAATTGCATATATATATATATATATATACATTTTACATATATATTATTGTCATCCACAGACAGACTGTTTCGCTGTTTCACAGCTCATCAGTGTGACTAGACGTCCGGTTGCCTCTAGCTAGGATCGAAACCCTACTGAATTTGCGTCAATCGGAACTTCTCCCACTAAGCCGTCAGCGCACGGCAGGAATGAAGGTGAATTTTAGCGTGTTTATTTTTAGATTTAGATAAACACACAGTGACTGACAGTGACTCAATTCTGCCGAAGAGTCGTGCAATATTAGCTTAAATAGTCACTGTTTACAAATTCACACCTCAAACCAGAGAGCTCAACCGAAATTAATTTTTCAGGAGCTAATATTTTTCCTTCTATGAATATACATTACTTGAAATGTTATTTTTCGTGGACACACGTGTGTGAGTAGACTCCCCGTTTATTTCAAACTGTATTATATATCTTCTACCGGACTCCATATTCGAGAAAACCTATTAAAGAACATGGGCTCCCCGGCAGAAACCACCTAGACATGCTTTTAAAATTCTCTGACATGCTTTGACGATTCTGCTAAGGAAATCTTTACAATCATGCATGGTTCTATTTGCCTTAAAAGAGCATCCTGCTCTTTCGGATTTTCTCGAAAATCATAAATGAGACGTAAACAAACCAATTTCTAAATAATTAATCGATTTTGCTTTATAATACGGCATATTTTTATTATGTTAAATCTTACTTTTAGTAGATATCCGTTAATATTTCATTCATTTAAGTTTTCCCGAATGTGCAGTCCGGTAGACGAAATATAATAATGTTTAAGAAAAAAATAAACGGAGTGTCTACTCAGACATTGGTATTCATTAAAAATAACGTTTAAAGTTATAAGAATTGGTCAGATTAATAAATAAGCATCCAATACTTCTTTAGAATTTGCTTTGTTTACGTTTCGGATACGAAACTATACAGAAATGAACTTTCGAATCTATTGACAAGGAAAAGCGGGCTTAAACGGCAAAATAGAATATTGCTTAATCTCGACATTCTTTGTAGCCGAGATGGTTAAAGAACGTCGGATAAAGTCTGCTTATTCCTGCAAAACAGGGCGTGGGTTCGAATGCTATTTTTCTCTGATAAGATTTCTCGAATGTTCAAGCCGGTAGACGAAATAAAATATTGTTAAAAATAAACGGGTGTCTACTCAAATATTGGCATCCACTAAAATATTCTTTTAAAGTAATAAAATATATAGGATTAATACATAAAAATACATCCCTCTTATATATATATATATATATATATATATATATATATATATATATATATATATATATATATATATATATATATATAGCATAATGAGAAGCTACGTATACTTTCTTGATATGTATATAATATATGGATAAAATAACTGAAAAAAAATTGGGTGTTTTTTTTGCGAAAGTATTTATTTCTATGTTTTTATATATTTAATATTTCAGACCACCTCAGTCCTTCCTCAGAAATTAATTGAATTACTGTATTACTGTATTTGGCAGTTTGTTTACACTTTACAGCGTTCGTCGTTAGACGCGGACGTCACGTGGTGTGGAATGCAACTATGTTTGAATTTTTAAACGTAAATCTAACGATATATATATATATGTGTATGTGTGTGTGTGTGTGTGTGTGTGTGTGTGTGTGTGTGTGATGAATTTACACAGTCCATGTTACAAGTAAAAGAATCGATGAAAAGAAAAGGATAGAGAGACCTCATGACCGAACGTGGAGACTTTTTAAACATACGTTAATGATAAAATCAATATGGCGACTAAGACTTAAAGTTTTAAAAAATAGTTATAAAAGGAAAAAGAAAACACACACAAGCGCACCAAGAAACATTTGTGGCGATTATTCTTAAAGAAATGATGTTGGTTGATCTTAATGATGTCAAAAAAAATTCTAAATTCAGAACGACGAGGGATCGTGAGGTCACTGCCACACTAAAGAGCTTTTCAAGATGCTTTCAATTTGGTTCTACCTACTTTAGTTAATAGCTTTACTTTCCAGATTTATATTTCAATTAAGGCATTTTCTTTTTAGTTAAACCGCTTCCTTACGTTTCTTTCTCTGGGAAAAACGTGAATCGTCCTCTATATATTGCTATGCATATAGCCATCTAAAACGCTTTATAAGTATCCTAATCAATTTATCGATGTTTCTTTCTCTCATTGACAAATACTAATATGAATACATACATTGATACACACACACACACACACACACACACACACATACACACACACATATATATATATATATATATATATATATATATATATATATATATATATATATATATATTTCCTGAACAAAGCCCTTGTTTGGCCTTCCGACAATGAATCTAAAAGTGACTTCTCGTCTGCTGCAGAAACATCGGTTGAGAGCACGTCCAGCGACATACCGACAGTATTTTTCTACAACGAAAGATGTACAGACATAGTCATTATGTTTTCTATAGAAACACGACATTTTATCTCACTACTTTCTTTCCTCTGCTCTTATTCAGAAATTCAACTAGGGATGTATATTCATTTTCAATTCAGCAATCTGTGTTTGTGTTTGTGTGTGTGTGTGTGTGTGGCTTTCTTGTGGCCCATTACTCGTCAGTGTCAACAAAATTCTGTATAATCTCTGTCCAGTAGGATTATGCAAATTGAATAAATCTGTCGTGTATTACTTTTAAACACACAGTATTAGCAGCCAATACCTACCAATCTTCATACAAATTCAGACAGCTGGGAATATGACCTCAGAGTTTTCCTTCTGCTACTCCAATTCACAGCCACGACTATAGGGCTAAGTCTGCACTATTATGTAACCTAAAGCTGTAGGAATGGATCCACAGTTTTCATCAAAGTATTTTTTCGACAGGAATTCGAATGGATTTCTTATTGATTTCGAAATAATTTCTCGTTGATATTGAACTTGTTTCTCGCCGATTTCAGGTTCTGAGTCGCTAACCATTGCTTTTACTTTACATCCATATACTTTACCCAAGCTATGTGTTAAATAGTAGGATAGATTGGGAATTTCAGCCTTGATTGGTAGCCAGTTTCTTAGTATGACAACTCTGAGTTCAAAAGCCCGTTCTGATGTAATTGCGCAAAATATGAAAATGAACATAACTGATTAAATCAAATTCTTTTCACAATAGAGAACAAGGCTAGGGAGCGCTAAATTGTTGAAACAGAGGAACAAGGACCAAAAAAGGAAACAAGATAAGATTTATTATAGGGGATATTAAGCGACAAGAATGTATATGGGAAAGAAAACGGGAGAGATGAGGAGAAACTAGTTGACGCAACTGATGGTGGTGCCCAAGTGACAGCAAAATCAATTTAAAATGTCAGGATAGAGACGTATACAGTTTAGACCATTACGGAAGGATTGTAGAAAGATTTTTGTCCAGCATGGAACTCGCCATATTTGCTGCTGCCCATTTTGATGATGATAATAATAGTTAGATGTTTCTATATCTATGACTAAATATATAACAATTTACTAATCATAGCTTACGTGTGGCACAGTGTCCGAAATTATGGAGCACAGAGAATCGAACTCACTACACAATCATAATTGATCTAGCGAGTTATGTATGCTAACCATTACACCACATTAATCTAGCAAGACAAGCTTGTTAACCAATTCTCCACGTTTAAGTGTCCAAAGAGAGCACCTTGTGAATGAGAACTAAATAATAACTTTATTCCGGTCATATTTAGGACGAAACGATCGAAAATAAAAGACTAAACTATATATATATATATATATATATATATATATATATATATATATATATATATATATATATATATATATATATATATATATATAAAAAGAAAGAACAGTAAGATATAAAATCCGGTGTTCTTATAAATATTTTTATTTGTACACAATAGTGCACAATGTAAATTTACAGAGCATTAATATTTTAAATTAATTGATTTAAAATATGGGTTTTTACTCATCATGTCATTCAAGTTATTACAAAAGTCAGAAAACACTGAGTGTGTACGGGAAGTATTCACGTTTCGTGTCACTCTTTCCCTCTCGGCTACTATTTCCATATCTATCTATCTATCTATCTATCTATCTATCTATCTATCTATCTATCTATCTATCTATCTCAATCTGTTCATTCCTATCTATCTATTATGACCTGTTCATTATCTATGTATCTATCTATCTCTGTTCATATCTCTCTATCAATCTCAATCTGTTCATATCTATCTATCTAGCTAGCTAGCTAGCTAGCTAGCTAGCTAGCTATCTATCTAGCTATCTATCTATCTATCACACGTAGTTTATCTCTAGCTGTCTTTTTCCCAGTCTATCTCTATATATCTATCTGTCTCCGCTAAGATCTTAGATAAATATCTATTAAAGGTTGTGTGTCTCTCTGTATATATATATATATCTTGTTAGTCTATCTTTTTGTCCTTCTGAGTTATCTATCTATCTATCTATCTATCTATCTATCTATCTATCTATCTATTTTCTGTGTATCACATATAGAAACGAAATGTATGTTATAAAATGGAATCATACACATTTTGTTATGTAATTTTCTTTCAAGAAATGATTTTAGGAAGACTATGTTCGAACGCTAACCAGAGTACTACGAAATAGAAAGACTTCACTAGAAACAAGGAAAAGACTACTCAAATGTTGCGTAACACCTTTCCTCCTGCATGGCTGTGAGTGATGGACGATCCCCTCAAAGAGGAAGCAGAGACATGAAGCAACAGAAATGTGGTTCTACAGAAGGTTGCTGGGGATACCATGTAGTGAACATGTGAGCAACGACGAAGTTTTAGAGAAAATGGAAACAAAAAGGAAATTTATACTTACCATCAGAAAGAGACAGTTAGTGTTTCTTGGGTACATAATGAGGAAAGAGGGCTTGGGAAATCTGATACTCTCAAGACAGACTTGGAGGCAAGAGGAACAGAGGAAAGCAACGCATGGCGTACTTAGTAAGCATGAGGAACAGGGTTTATGAAAGACAAAATTTATTAAGAACTATAAAGTACAGGATGTTGCGGAGAGCCATGATCGGACACAGCACATAAAAAGATGTTGCATTTGTCTTCTACCTGGTATACACCAGCCTGTTTTAAAAGCACGCATTCAAGCTACTTGCTTTCAAAGTTACTACAACATTGATCATTGGCTGTGCTGGTAAATACAAAACTATCTCAGCCACCATGCAAGTGTTCCCATTTCTAATCAACGACATTTTTTATTGTTTTTCGCTATTTTACCTCAACCAATTTCTCATGTAATTATCCACTGAGATTTTCAGTTTCCAGCCTCTTCATTTAAAACAACGGCATTTCATTCAAACACAACTAAAAATAGTGGCATATGTTCTTTTTAAATTGAAGTAAAACTCACAAATTGACGTTCATGTTGACAGACTGACAGACAGACAGACCGACAAGCGCGTCTTCTTTTTTTGTCAGAATGTGATTCCTTGTCTGCCATTGTGAAATAACGTGATAATTTTCTGCTTAGCCAATCCTAAAACTCGAAACACAAAAAGCTGTAATTTTTCAACGGAAGAATCGGATGAGACGGAGGAGAGTCGACAAAAATTTCAGCGGTATAAAAAATATCCACAATCTTCGGAAAATATTGAAAATACATTTTTTTCTTCCATGTTATACAATTTGTTTTCGTCTGAGATGTGTCTTTCATTCATTCAATCCTTCATTCATTCGTGGTGTCGTTCTTTCTTTATTACGTAGTATATATCATTTTCTCTCGCTATCCACTTTTTTCTTTCTTTTTTTATTTTTGCTTCGGTTAGTTTCTTTCATTCTTTTCTTTTCATTTCTTTTTTCATACACAATTTCATTATTTGTTAACTAACAGAATACGTTTTCACTCAGTATCCATTTTCTTTCTTTATTGTCATCTAATAAAATTCGTTTTGTCAAATATCAACTTTTCTTCATTTAATTTTTTATTCCTTCTTTATTTATTTGTTACCAAAACCTTTTTCTTTCAGTATCCATTTTTTTAATATTTGATTTGTTCCTTTTTCTTTCTTTGTCATATCTCATACTTCATTTTCTCTCAATATCTACGTTTTTCGATCACTTGATATTTTTCTCAGAATCTGCTTCCTTTCTTTTTGTCTCGCTTAATTTCTTTTTCTTTCTTTCTTTCTTTCTTTCTTTCTTTCTTTTGTTTTCCTTTCTTTTTTGTTTCATCCCTTTCTTTATTTATTTGTTTTTTTTTTCCTTTTTTCTTTCTTTTTCTATCTTTTCTCTCTTATTACTTAAAATAATTTGTTTTCCCCAGCATCCAATTTTCATTTTTTCTATAGAAAAGATTTGGAATACTTTTCCATGGGTGTGAATTCATAGACTTTTCCTGGACTCTCTGTCATCCAAAGTCAAGAATGCATATCTATACCTGAGAGGGGAGAAAAGAAGGATTATCTCTTTCTCAAGGCTATAAAGTGTAAGTGAAAGTAGCGAACTTGACTTGAAATTGAACTCGCTTTGTTGATTTCATTTTTCTCTTCGATAACCTTTACATAAATCGCTTATCATTACTCTAACCTCATATGTTTCTGAGGGCAAGGCTCATGAAAACGTCCTCATTGCACTAATTTCTGTTCACTGTATTCTCAACATCCTTCTGTAGAACCACATTTGTTGCTTCAAGTTTCCTTTTTATCTGTGAAGAAATTCTTCTGCATTCTTTGCCATAAAACAGAAGTGAATAGCGGTTCAGTACTCTTTCTTTGATTTTAACGAAAATTTTCCTGTTTCTTAATACTTGGTTTTGCTTTTGGATATCATATTCTTCTATTCCAGCACGCCAACGGTTTCTGAGAAACACTTTTTGTCGTCTGTTAAAAAGACTTCCTAGATAGATGTGTTCTATCACTAGATGCGAGGTCCGAATCAGACCTCGCATCTACAGTTATCCTTCTTGATGACGACCATTTATTCTGTCTTCTTACAATGGATAGTTAGTCCATTCTTCTCGCTTTCACTTACTCTATTGTCTATGAGTTCCTGTAGTTTTCTTTCCCTATGTGTCATCAGTACAATACTATATGCGCATCAGTGGGAATAATAAAGAGAGGCTTTGAATAATGGAGTAACTTGCCGTCACTTGATCCCTAGCCAAATGTACAAGATAATCTAAATATGAAAAATGAATGATTCAAAATAATAATTCTACTAATAATATAAATAATAATATTAATAATATCACGTAAATCATTAATGTCGACGCCAGGATAAAGTGGCCTCTTGTCTGCATTGGCGCCTATTTGGGAATCGACGTGAAATCATAGCGTCACTAGCTAGAGAAAATGATTAAAAACGACCGGGTGAAAATCTTTTGGGATTTCAACATCCAAACAGACAACATCCTTGAGTCCAGAAAACCTGACATCACCGTTTTTAGAATAAAACTTATCGATCTGGTTGTTCTTAGTGACCATAGTATCAAGGTAAAGGAAGTGAATGAGCTTAAGAAATACATCCACTTCCGGATTGAAGTTGAAAAAAAATATATGACTTTCAAGTAGCTATTGCCCCAGATATCATTGCGGCCTTGGGGTCTATTCCTAAATTAAAGCCCTATATTGAGGAAATCGAAATAAAATGCTGTATCAAATTACTTTATGAGTTGATGTGGCATGGCACTGCAAATATTATACGAGAAGTGTCCCCCTATCAGAGAACGTAACATTTGATGGATAATACGCATAATGCAAGATCCCTGGTTGAAAATAAAAAACATGCGCACATAGAAAATAATAATAATAATACTAATAATAATAATAAAAATGAAATAAAAATCTCCAAAATGTGGCACATGGGAACATCAAAACTCCATTTTGGGGCCCACGGATTCGTTGGAAAAGATTCCAATAGACTAATTGAATGGATTTCTGGAAGCCCATGCCTTAAAGAAATACAAAAATTTATTCTCACGAGTACAGCCCACACCTTATGAATGGCTTTATCTATGTAAAATATGTTTGTATTTTTTTCTTTTTTTAAATTGGTCAATGGATAATGCCATGATGCCATTTCAAACCATAGTGCTCTAGGAGGGACCCGGAACGAAATGTGTACACACCTGAAATCGAAGGAAATAATAATAATAATAATAATAATAATAATAATAATAATAATAATAATAATAATAATAATAATAAAATGCCCTGACGCAACACCAACCTTTTTCTCTCATGGTTTCTGACCTTAATCGATTGGAAGTATTAATATTAGGAAAATCTATGATCATTTGGAAAAGGTTTTTCGTGTGATGCTTTTTGTCTTTTAGGAATTCCACAGCCTAAATTGATGTTTACGTTTGTGGGATTACACATGCGCATGAAGAAGACGGGTCGCTGAAATTTTAAATATAATCTAGCCGATTTTATTTATTTTGTTTCTGTTTATGTTTTTATCACGTTATGTGTTAATATGTGTAGCTTTTCTGATGAATTAAGATTAAATAAATATCCTGGTCGCTAACACAGATTTGCTTGTAATTAACCATAACCAGTTGTGCAACTATGTCTCTCTGTTTGACGAACGTGAGTAGTGGTTAAATCTCATTTTAACTTTTTCAAAGTTTGAAAAGTGATGCAGTCAAGGTGACTTGGGTGTCATACTTAGGAACACGCTCTATGGGAAAGTTCATGAACAGATTGGGATTATCGAACTGGTTTTCACCTGCAAGGTTATTTGCTGTTTTTATCAAAAGTTGTAAACTACTAGAGGCCCTAATGGGAAAATTGGGCTTTGTATAATCGTAATCTAGCGTTACTTTCCCTCAATGAAGCATATATACATATAGTGATTTTCCAAGCATAGCTCAGATGTGGCACAAGGCCGAAAGTATGGGCACTCAGTGAGGATCGAATGCACTACTCAGTCGTAACTGTTCTAGCAAGACAAGCTTGCTAACCATTACACCACCTATATGTACTCATCGACTGTCCCATACGTGCTAATAAAACATGTCTTCAAAATATCCTCCAAAATATAAATGTTGTAATACCCGCATGACAATTCTGCCTGTTCCTGGAAAAATGCAAGAAGAAGAAGAAGAAGAAGAAGAAGAAGAAGAAGAAGAAGAAGAAGAAGAAGAAGCAGAAGAATGACGACGACGACGACGATGGTTATGATGGAACGAATTCGAAGACCCAAAAGGTCTGGAAACGTAAGAAGACGAGAAGACGATGCAGACACTAGCAGGAGTGATATCTGCCAGAATATTGAGAATATTTTTAAGCATTTCACCCCGAGCAAGGCGGGAGTGCCACTAGCACGCGATGGGTTACAGAGGGCAGAGAACAAGAGTAAAAGAGGCGTATTTGGGGCGAGGATAAAGAGAAGGATGGGGAACAAGATCAAGGCATCAGTAGATGTCGATTGAAATTACACGTGGATATTTGAAGATTACAGTTATCATTGAAGCAAGTCAGAGGAAGAGAATTCCACAGAATGCCAAAGATATGAGGCCAATACTTGCCACTTGATCATCGGTGGTATAAAATGTGTTTTTTTTTTCATTTTCTACAGTTTATCAACCCATTTCAGGTTATTTAATGCCAAACGATATTTTTAGATTGCAAGATTTTTTTTTCTTCTGAGAGATAATAATAGTAGCTTAGTGATACAAGTCTTACTATTTAACCAACAGCTTGGGGAAGAATAGGTTGATTCCTACTTTTTTCCAAGGGTATTTGCGCGTAATCGAATATAACACACCCGACGGGAATTGGAAGTCATCTCTCCAATGAACAATTCCTAGCCATTGTTCATTATATACTCGCACATGCAAGCCTACAGCACCACAAGCGGTCGCCATTCTAGTATAAAAAGTGATTAATATATAAATAAGCAACGATATTATACATAAATCTACACACCGAGATGAATCAATCCCAACAGAAATAAACAGGTAACAATAACAAAATAAGCAATAAAGGATAATGTGATATAAACGATATACACATTGAGGAACAAAAGAATTATATTAACGAAAATCAAATTGACGAAAGGCGTAAATTATATTAAATTCGGACGGTAAATTTAAATAAAGTATAAAATAAAACTATATCAGACAGAAAGAAAGAAAAAATGAAGTTATCCACCTCAAGAGGTATGTTGGTAAAAAGACACCAAGAAACGAATTTTACGGTGAGTTTGTTTTATAATCTTGAACAGAAGCACACAGACACACCCAGAGCGAAAGACACACATTCAGCTGTTCTACATCCAAGCAGTTTCAGAAGCTAAAAAAATACATATCTCGTTAAACGAACAAACAAAAAAATTAAATGATGGTTGTTTTCGTCTAAAAACAAAAGACGTGGAAATAAAAATCCAAGATGGCGACCGGAAGAAGTATTTCACTGAGAGACAGTCGTTTTCTTTGTACAGAGCAAGAAGGCATGATCGATTGATTTTGTACTGCCGATCGGAAATCATTTGGAGATTTAGTCACGCTTCGTTGCTAAATCGATTTGATTGTTAGTCAATGTGTGCGCAACAAAGCGAAAAAATATCAATGGAAAATGTGCTTTCTGCAAGTGTACGTTTACATAAAATATTTTTCCCCATTTACCTACACTGTCGCATCTATGCCCAGACACAGATGCTGAAAGAAAATCTGAACTAGTAAGAAGGATTGCTACAAGCAGACTGGTATAGATAGATAGATAGATAGATAGATAGATAGATAGATAGATAGATAGATTCAACGAAAACGGTAAGTCGATAACTATATCGGTATTGTGAATTTAATTTTTTTTTTAATTATTCAACATCAGTAAATATCCAGTATCATATAACCTATCGCCTTTCTATACAGAAGAAAATAAGCATCTTATAGATAACAATAGCGATAGAAATAAAAATAATATAAATAAAAAAATTGCGAAAGAAAACTCAGTGCAGTTATGGATCTAAACAAACTGGATGTCAACAATTTTAAAAAAATCACATTTAAAGCTAAGTGTCTCTGTATGTAGAGTTCCCCATGTAAAATTGCAACGAGTATTTTTGTATTTCTTCCTATTTATAGATCTGATTCCATCAACAAAACATTATTAGTCTGATGAAGTTGCTTCGAGCGATGAAACGCGTCAGTTAGGATTTGTCTTTTTTTCATCTTGTTATTCGATTATTTACTATTTGTCTAATAGAAAAAGGTTTTAACAGAAAGATTTTATAAATTTCCACCGAAAGCAGTACTGGCTGCTTGGTCTATAAACGCCAAATGTTTCCTTGTAAATAAACTGCTAATATTACTATTAAAACATAGATAATCTTCAACATTTTCTTGTATCATCTACAAGCAGACACAAGCACACGCGTATATATGCGTATGAATGTGTGTGTGTGTGTGTGTGTGTGTAAGGTGTACATTTGTGTTTATTTTTAAGTAATCAAAGGAATGATATCCGACCAACCAAACATTATTTTGTCGATAGCCATGTTTGCGTAAAGGCTATGATATTTTGTTTTTCCTTTTTGTTATTTAACGGTATGGATTACGTTTACCGGAATGCTTATTCAAGAGACTTAATAAATTATGCTCTCTGGTAGAGACCGAACCCCAACTTGTCTGTCGTGCTTTAAATTCGTGATAAACATCATGATCACGTAACAAAGCAAAAGTTGGTCTGAGAAATATTTTAAATGCTTCTGGAGAGACCATGTAGTCACTAGTTAGGATTAGTCACTAGCTATGTAGTCACTAGTTAGGATTTATATTTCCCATTATATTTTGGTTTTGTAAGTAAAATATATTTCCGGTGATATGGAATTTTTATTTCTACTTATGTTAGCCTGAAATGATTTTGACACCAAAAGTAGTCCACAAGAAAGAAAAAGTTGAGAAGCACAGCTTTAAATCGCCATGACTATCAACAAAGGATGACGTGGCCAGCATCTGATACACAGAGAAAACCTTGAAACATTTTCGAATAGGAGAATGTGCCGTCTGTTATAGTGGACGGATAAAAGTAATTAATCCAAAAGTCAGGCCAGCAACTTCAACGTTGTGAAATAACGTGATATTTCTTTATTTGGAAAAAGAAACATAACGTGCCTAACATGTCGGCAATAGCTTTTTAGCTACGCATCTAATCTGAAAATTATCTAAATCTGAATCAATGGTTGATAGTTCAACTTGTCAAAAATGATAGATAGATTTTTCAAAGAATGTCGTATCAAATCTCCTGAAGAGTAGACGTAATTCCTCGAAACTTAAATTAAGTAGTTTCAAAAGAGGACTGAACGAATTTCATTTACAATTGCATAGTGAGTGCACGCTTTAATAAAAGAGTGCTCGATGTAAAATAACAGAGCTAAAATGTATACAAAAACTAAATCAATCTAAAGCAATAGTCAAGCACAAATTAAAAATATATAGTCAGGCTCAAATTATGTGGTGCGGGTTCAATTTATATTACGCGAATCATTCGTACGAAAAGCACATAATGAAGTTAATGATATGGCAAGAATCACTATCGCAAACAATTTTTAATAATAAAATACATTAACCTCGAATCCGTTAATGAATTGTATGATCCTTGTTTATAAATTCCGGTTTAAAAAAAAAGACCAGATAAAACCGGAATTTATAAACAAGGATCATACCATTCATTGACGGATTCGAGGTTAATGTATTTTATTATTAAAAATTGTTTGCGAGAGTGATTCTTGCCATATCATTAACTTCATTATCTGCTTTCCGTATGAATGATTCGCGTAATATATATATATATATATATATATATATATATATATATATATATATATATATATATATACGTGTGTGTGATTGTGTCTGGGTGTATGTGTAAATTATTTTCTGGTAGAGTGTATCTGTAAAGGAACAACATTGATAAAAAGAGAAAGAGGATTTTTTGTTAGCCGTGTTTATATACATCGTCACTTCTGTATATAAACAGGTGCAACAAGATATAGTATACATTACCTTGATAAAGTCCCTCAAAGGACGAAACACAGCGACTAAGTCTAGGTTTTCCCTTTCTCTCTTCATTCATTTATATATATATATATATATATATATATATATATATATATAATTAAATGTTTTTACACGCTGTAAGTATTTCGGTGTGTCTATGTATTCTACCGGTCAGGAATCTTCATTCGGGCCGACACAACATTGCCTAGCTCCATTGGGATTCATTATGCTGATTGATCTGAAGAAAATGCATTTCAAACTGAATCGATAGTAAAAACGAAAGAAAACTTCCTTTTCGTCTTGTAAAATCCTTGTCATTCGTCTTTTACAATTACCCGATAAAGAAATCAGAAATACAAGTCTTTAGAGCTGTATTCAACTCGCTGCGTCCACATTCTGAAGTTAAAGGTCAGATTTGTAGGAATGCGGCGGGAGTGCCCACTCCGTTGGTCAACATAGAACAGGCGACAGAAGTAGAAGAGAGAAACGAAGTTATTTTGCAGTGAACGACGACGGCCATAAGATATATCTGACCTTTGTGAACGCTTTTGCTGAAGACGAAAGGTTACCTAGACAGTCTCGCAGGCAGTGATTAGTCAGTTCGATTGTCAATGGGTGCCACACTAATGTAACCCTATCTTCTAAATTAAGCAAAATGTACTAAACTAATCTCACGTGCAATAGTTAGTGTTTTATATTGCCCATGGCCCCTGGTATTGTGAATACTGCAATTATTTTATGCACTCACATATGAAATAAACGGGACTGCGCGGGATTTCAGTTTTGTTATTGAGTTTTTAAACTTACCAAAGTTATTCAAAATCTCACAGTTAATTATTTTCCACTATTTGCCTATCTTTTTTCTCATTTCAACCATTCGTTTGCTTCGAAAACAAATTGATGTTCATTTTCTAGCCTACCCTTTTATTCCAAACTTCTCTTCTATACTGAACTTAAGAAAATACATTTTTTTAGATTTTACACATAATAGTTAGGAATGCATATTATGGGGGGTCTAAACGTAGCTTATATGTGGCATAACGATGAAAGTGCGGTGCAATCAGTGAGAATAGAACTCACTACTCAGTCGTAATTGATCTAGCGAGACAAACTTGCTACCCATTAAAACCACGTTGAAATACTCTATATGATTTTCTAAGCGTAGCTTGTATGGCACACGGCCGAAAGTGCGGTGTTCCAGTGAGAATCGAACTCACTAATCATCACACCGCGTCGACATTCCCAAAGTGTACATAATATAAATGAGCATTAAATATTACCTTTATTCCGGCCTTATTCTGAAGGGCATGATTGAAAGTAATTTATATGTATAGTCTAAACAATAGCTAAGTTATGTATTCACTAATTAAACACTGCATTTATTTATTTGTATTTTAGAAATTATCCACATATATATTAAGTATACGTTCGTCGGTTTTACTTCTGTTCGTGACGAAGATTGATGTTATGACAATTCTATCCTTGTTGTCAGCGTTTGACCATCATATCCAGGCCGTAGCTCATCGTACCTGATCGTTTCCCTTTGTCTGATAATGAAGAGATGGAAATGAAGTATATTGACGTCGAGATCTTTGAAACTTTTGCAAAGTCACACGTATCATTCTGTCCTCATTTATTGCACTAAAAATGGACATTTCAACAGCCAAAAAATGGGTAAACAAAGCTAAACACAAATTTTGATTAACATAAAAAGTTAAAAAGTAAAGAAACACCTAAAAGCTTCACCGATTTTATTCCTCTCTCGCCAAACCGATATTGAGGACTGAAAATTGGAAACACCGAAGGAAGCACATTTCTCTCTCTCTCTCTATGTATATCTATCTCTCTCTCTCTCTCTCTCTCTCTCTCTCTCTCTATCTATCTATCTATATATATATATATATATATATATATATATATATATATATAATGTATGTGTATAACCAAATGGATAAGTTCGTAAACACGCACAAACATACCTATGTATAATATAATGAATAATAATTCAATAATACCAAAATTACGGAATTATATATATATATATATATATATATATATATATATATATATATATATATATATATATATATATATATATATATATATAATTGTGTGTGTGTGTGTGTGTGAAGATTCCGGATGACAATTGCGTCTAGCAAGAAACAGCCTGTCGCCTCTGAGTGTTGACTTCAATGTTCACTTTTATATTTACATACGCTCTATTTCTGATACTGTGTACTTTATCCCATAAATATAGCACAACTTAAAAATATATTTCTTCACATATATATATATATATATATATATATATATATATATATATATATATATATATATGTTCGACTCACGTCGTATTAGACGTATGAAGATCAGGCAGCATGTTAAGATTTAGTGTAAATGATCCCGACAGAGTTATTCATTAAATGACAATTGGAAAAATCGTCCATGAAAAGAAAATGTTTCGAAAAAATATCCAATAATGCATTTCTCTTATTTGGGAATTCCTGTGATCAAAAACGAAAAAGTGAATTGCGTGTGTTTGTATTTGTCTGTTTATTCAAAATAATAAGACCATATTTTAAATAAACACACAAATACATACACACGCAATTCAATTTTTCGTTACCGTTCTTTGAAAGACTATTAGGCCTCAAACTCGCACCTGATCTCAAGTGAAACTCCTTCATACGATCTGTTGCTAAGAATGCATGTAAAACGGTCGGCTCCCTGTACCGCTCCAGTAAATACCTGGCTCCTCCTGGTATCCACGATATTTACAAGAGCCTGATGAAACCAAAAATAGTGTACTATTGCCATATTTGGGCGGAGCTGCCAGGACATAATTCTCCAGCCTTGCTCGAGTCCAAAAGCGACTTCGAGCCCTTGTGGGTGACGAATTATTGTTCACCCTCCAACCTCTCTCCCACAGGTGGTATGTCGTAATCCCCTCGTACTCTGAGTCTTATTAAGACCTGATCATATAAAATCTTCAAAATCAAACTGATCAAATGGTGCTAATTTCCAACAGGTATACTGTTACAGTGTAACCCGGATATAAGTGACCCGGATATAAGAGAAACTCGGATATAAGAGAGATTTTATCTGGTCCCAAATTAGAGCCTGTGTTAATGTATATATAATAGACCAAACCCGGATATAAGATAAACCCGGATATAAGATACTTCTTCTCAGGTCCCGACAACTCTATTATATCCGGGTTACACTGTATTTTAAATTAAAAACACTACTTTTCCACAGTGCATTTAATAGTATTTTCTAATTTAATAATCTCTATGAAATAAGTTGACGTAAATTTTTGCACATACCTAATTATACCGATTAGTTTCTCATAAGGATTCTTTATAGTAAAATGTCTATTGATACAAGAAAGGCATTAGTTGAAAGATTGACGTAGAGAAAAAGTCAAGCTAAATCTTTCAATAATGTCAGACGATTGCGGCCAGGTATAAGAGAGCATCTGCCAGAAAAGCTGTAACCTGAAAAAGACAACAGGGAATAGATGACGGGAGAAAGAATAAGACAAATAAGGAAAATTAAAGAATTCAATTTTAAATAAGCAAATAGTTTTTTTTTAATTATTCGATTCATTCTAATTATATTTCTTCTTTTTAATTGTTATATGTTGTATCGAAAAAATCTTCGACGAAAAGGCCTCCATTAATTTGTTTGATATCAATATAACGAACAACTGAATATATTTATCGTGTACCTACTCGAAACGTTATGTCTAATACATCTGTATCAACAAAGATGAGAACTATTCTTTGAATAAATCGATTAAGTTAAACACTATTACCTAATCCTAATCTCAGAAAAAATGCAAAATTTTCAAATAAGCCATACGAACTCGCTGTATTAATCATTTCTGAGAACCACCTGACATTGGATTTAATGGTGAAGCTATCTGACATTGGATTTATTACAGAAAAATTCTCATTTTGAATTGTTATATACGTATTGAAAAAAGCTTCAACGAAGAGGCCGCCTTTAATTTGCTGATACCAGTCAATATAACAAACAACTGAAGATGCTTAAAGTGTCCCTGCCCGAAACGTTATGTCTAAAACAACACCTGTACAACAAAAATAAGTGTTTAAATAAATCGATTAAGTTAAATTATTAACTAATCCTAATCTCGAAAATCATGCAAAACTATCAAATAAGCCATACTAACTCGCTGTATTAATCAATTCTCAGAACCATCTGGCATTGGATTTAATGTTGAAACAATCTGATATTCGATTTAATATTGAAAATTTCTGTCATTAGTTTTAATGTCGTAAATAACGTGACTTTGGATATAATGTCGGAAGGATCTGGCATTAAATTTAATGTCGGAAAAATCTGACATTGGATTACAAGGCTTCGAAAACAAACCAGTGTTGTCAATCAGTGGTTTAGTTGATATAGACTTTGATTCAATTATGTTTCTATCATTTGGTCGTTTCGTGCTTTCAGTCTCTGGATTAGGTATAATAATCTTCACTATGTCGATCAAAACAAACAAACAAAAAAAGGAATACTGTGTTTATAGTAACGACGATAACGATCAAGGGTAGGAATATTCAAAGTATATTGACAATAGCTCACATCGATATATATTTTTAAAATTGGCAATTAAGTACATGTCCAAATCATTTATGTAGGTGTGTAGAAGGCTTCTGATTCAATTAAAGTAATTGATTCTTGTGAAATGCTTTAACTTTACAAGAGTCAGATCAGATTGAAAATACAGTATTGCTGCCAAATCTGGGCCGGAGGTGTCCCATATTCACTCTTCAGCCTTCAAGAGAGTTTATGTAGCCTGGTGTGGATGACTTATTTTCCTCCCAGAAACCAGTGAAAAAGAAGTAATGTCGCAAGCCTATCGCCAATTTCATGGCAAATCTTGAGACGACTTCTGTTCATTCATGCCACCAACACAGAAATATGAACCAGGATACGATCCACTACGTCCTCATGGTTGAAAAGTCTTTAAATCTGGTGTATTCTATTGGTGAACAGGGCATTTTACCAGGATACGACACGCTACATCCTCATGGTTAAAAAGACTTGAAATCTGGTGTTTTCGTTTGGTGAGCAGTGCATTTCACCAGGATAAACCCGCTACTCCCTATTGGCTGAAAGGCCTTTATATCTGGTTTATTTGTTTAGTAAGTATTTCCGGCTTATTCGTTTGGTAAGTAGGCCATTTCACCAGGATACAAGCGGCTACGTCCTCATTGTTGAAAAGCCTTTATATCCGGCCTATTCATTTGGTAAGCAGGGCATTTCATCAGGATACAACTCGCAACGTCTTCTAGGTTGAATACCCTTTCTATCCTTTGTATTCATTTAGTAAGCAGGGAATGTCACCAGTATACGACCCGCCACGCCCTCATGGTTGAAAGGCCTTTATATATCTGGCGTATTCTTTGTTAAGCAGGGCATTTCGCCAAGATAAGAACTGCTATGTCCTCATGCTTGAAAAGCATTTATATCCGGCGTATTTGTTTGGTAAGCATGACATTTCAACAGGATACGACCCGCTACGTCCTCATGATTGAAAATCCTTTATATCTGGTATATTCGTTTGGTGAGCAGAACCTTTCACCAGGATACGACGCGCTACGTCCTCATGGTTAAAAAGCCTTTAAATCTGGAGTATTCGTTGGGTGAGCATTGCATTTCCCCAGGATACGACCCGCTACGTCCCCATGGTTCAAAAGCCTTTAAATCTGGTGTATTCGTTTAGTAAGCAGGCCATTTCACCAGGATAGGCCCCTCTACGTGCTCATGGTTGAAAAACCTTTACATCTGGTCTATTTGTTTGGTGAGCATTGCATTTCAACAGGATACGACACGCTATGTCATCATCGTTGAAAAGCCTTTAAATCTGGTGTATTTGTTTGGTAACCAGGCCATTTCACCAGGATACGACCCGCTACGTCCTCATGGTTGAAAAACCTTTATATCTAGTGTATACGTTTGGTGAGCAGAGCATATCACCACGATATGACATACTATGTCCTCATGGTTGCAAATTGTTTAAATCTGGTGTATTCGTTTGGTGAGCAGGGCATTTCACCAGGATACGACCCGCTACGTCCTCATCGTTGAAAAGCCTTTAAATCTGGTGTATTTGTTTGGTAACCAGGCCATTTCACCAGGATACGACCCGCTACGTCCTCATGGTTGAAAAGCGTTGAAATCTGGTGTATTCGTTTGGTGAGCAGGGCATTTCACCAGGATACGACACGCTACGTCCTCATGGTTAAAAAGCCTTGAAATCTGGTGTATTCGTTTGGTGAGCATGCCATTTAAACAGGATACGACCCGCTACGTCCTCTTGGTTGAAACACCTTGAAATCTGGTGTATTCGTTTGGTGAGCAGGGCGTTTCACCAAGATACGAAACGTTACGTCCTCATGGTTGAAAGGCCTTTGTATCCGGCGTATTTGTTTGGTAAGTAGGGAATTTCACCAGGATACGACCCGCTACGTCCTCATGGTTGAAAAGACTTTAAATCTGGTGCATTCGTTTGCTGAGCAGGGCATTTCACCAGGATACAAGATGCTACGTCCTCATGGTTGATAAGCCTTTGTATCCGGCGTATTCGTTTGGTAAGAGAACTGCCTCAGTAGGGAACAGACTCCGTCTTGATACTTCTTTAGGCATTACAATCATTATCTCGTGACATTTTGGGCCAATCGGTATCTATCCGCGAATGTCTCGTAATATTTTTAAATCATTTCACCAAAAGCAATGCAATAAAGCCACTACGATGTTAAGAGTTACTGATTGTTAGAGAACAGGAGACAAAGAAACACATTATTAAGAATAGAGAACGATTAAAGCTTAGGGTTTAAGGAGATGTGGAATAATGCGTGAACGAATAGTAGACTTAAATAAGTTAGATTCTGGTTAGAAAAATTGTCTAGCAAGACACAGTGAACCAACTTTCCTTGAAGCAGACATAGAAATTGATTCAGTATAATCTTTCCCCATAATGTCAGCAGAAAACCTTATACCAAGAAGGCGAACGGCGTTAATCTCCGAGAGTTTAGCATCAGCCATGATTATGGAAGGCAAAATATGTTATCTAAGACGATTAAAATTTTTTAAAAACATTTCACCCTATACAAGGCCAGATATGACAATAATACTCCACTTTTTTTTTTGTTAAACTCCAGTGTTAATTCAGCTTTATTCCGCAGAACCCTAATCTTCCGCAAACGGTCGATACAGGTTCCAGCAGAATCAGTGAAAAATAAACTAATGCTTTTTTGTGTAGTGTTTGTCTAATTTTAAAATTAGATAAAATTGCATGCATATATATATATATATATATATATATATATATATATATATATATATCCAGACAACACACACACACACACATATATATATATATATATATATATATATATATATATATATATGTATATATATATATTATATATATATATATATATATATATATATATATATATATATATATATATATATATATATATATATATAACATTGTTCCGTATTTCTGTATTTCACAGTAATATGTAACAGCGAGAGAAAGGAGACTACAGTGTGGAGAATAAGTCACACCGGACAAGGCCGCGTAAGCAACGCTAAACTCTATAAAGATGAGGAAGTGATGCCTGGCCAGCTCCACCCTAGATATCACAACAATACTCGATTTTCCAGTGTTTCTTAAATGTTATTCCGCAAAACCCTAATCTTCCGCAAAAGGTCGATACTGGTTCCGCGAGAAACAGTGACAAATAAACTAATGCATTTTTGTGTAATGTTTGTCTAATTGTATATTCGTAACTTTACTATACATGTACGGCATATTGTAGGAAATCTTTGATTACTATAATAAAGGCTTCAACCTCTGATATGATTTAAAATCATAATAACGATATGCAATTATTTAACGATGTGAACAAGGCATCTATACGAAATCGCCTTCACCGGTTAGTGGCCAGAACCTGAACGTGGCAGATTCGTGTATCATTGACTGATATTTCTAAAGGATATCACTTTTAAGGCAAACAGTCTTTGTAATTAAAATGGCCACTAATAATAAATAAATAAAATAAAATATTCAATAATTTATCTTTCCGACTTCAATTTTCGCAGACGTTATCCGCTCAACAAGTGGACAAATAGTTAAATTGAATTTATGAACAAATATGCGAATTATAGTCTAGACTAATGTTTTCAACCTGTGTTCACCGGAACATTGGGTTCCGCAAGATGTCGCTAGGTGTTTCGTGAGAAACAATGATGAATAAGCTAATCTATTTTTGAGAATTTTTATAAAGATGTATTGATGGTATAAAAAGCTATTTTTACACTTTCATATTGATTTGACCCTAGTTTCGTGGTTAAGTATTTGCCCACAGCTCGGACCCTAACAGGTACTACACCCCGGGTCAGGGTTGACCACGGAACACCAACAATTAAGAGGTGATTCCACGCTCCTCAAATCATCCTGATCAGCCGATTACCCAGGACGTCACATTTTTTACCCAACCGTAGAGGTGCAGTCGTCGTATTCTGAAGCCCCAGCCGACAGGGCAAGAGAGAAAGAGAGAGCGGCAGTTCATAGAAAGTGGATCTTCTAAAATGCTTGATTATTTAATTTAATAAAAAATAAAATGGAATAACATTGAAAGTTATTACTGAGCCATTATAACGAATAAACGTATGATCAAAAGTGTTACAAAATTAAATTATAGACAATTTTTACTTCGCAGTAGATATATGCATGCGGTATCTAATTTTTACGCAAGCAAGACGAGTTCAAAAATTGTTTAACATTTCATCAATAATTAAAAATACGTTTGTTTTTGTTTTTTTTAATACAAGACGGTACATTTTCTATGGCCTTTGTTATGGAAGGCATTATAACATTTAGGCTATAAGTAAATTGTCACTGATCAAGGGTTATCGAGCTAGCTATGCTTTCATAATGAGAAAGCAGTGTGTAGAATCTGAACTTATTTTTGACTGTGATTCGTAGAAGCAGACCAGGATACACGCAATGAATGTTCAAATGAACTCAAATAGAAAATGACAGTGTTGTCAGAGGAGATTTCCAAACAGTTGCGTGTAATGATAAAACAATGTCGAAAGCAAATCTTTAATATATGCGCACACACGAATCCGCACGAGCACATACAAATATAGATACATACATACATACACACATACACACACACGCACACACACACACATATATATATATATATATATATATATATATATATATATATATATATATAATGAGAAACAAGGAAAGATTATGAATCCATCGTTCTTAGGATTTATTTTTTTAAAAGTGCTCGATAAAACGTAGAGCAATATATATATATATATATATATATATATATATATATATATATATATATATATATATATATATATGTATTGTATACTATATACATAATATATATAAAAATATATAATATATATAGATAATATATAATATATCTATAATATATTATATCTATAATATATATATATATGTATATAATATATATATATAATATATACAATATATATATATATATATATATATATATATATATATATATATATATATATATATATATATATACATATGTATGTATGTATTTATGTATTTGTATATATATACAGTGAGTAAGTAAAAAGGGAAATTATAGAATTAGGGAAAGTATTAGGAAATACAAAGATTGAAATAAAGACAAATACCTCAGGGTGATAGTTTATTAAGCAAAGATATACAAAGGTCGAGTGAGGGAGAAATTACATTCGGGTGGATCAATCAGTCCAACATCTCGACGGGTAGATTGTCGTATGTTGAAGGCAATACATTATAAAAAATAATAATAAAAAATATCTACACACTCATGTCGACATGAACAGACTGAGGTAGTAGTAGGCTTATATTTTTAGCAACAGAATCGGTTTCACGGATTTAAAACTAGACGACATAAGGGGATGAATGAGAAATAATCAAAATTGAGTTTGCTTTACGTATAATAGAAAAAAAGAGAGTAGTCAATTCTATCTCCTCTTCAGGCCCCATATATATATATATATATATATATTTATATATATATATATATGAGTGAATGAGTGAGTGCGTGAGTGAGTGCGTCTATGTGTGTCTATATGTGTGATATTTAAAATGTGTCACTCAGTATCGGAGACTATATATATATATATATATATATATATATATATATATATATATATATATATATATATGAGTGAGTGAGTGAGTAAGTGTGTGTGTGTGTGTGTGTGTGTGTAATATTTAAAATGTGTCACTCAGTATCGGAGACTATATATATATATATATATATATATATATATATATATATATATGATCTACGAATTAGAGTGACGCATTTTGAACATTACATACACACACATATATCCAGACATACAGGTACACACTTAATAATATATTTATATATATATATGTGTGTGTGTGCGTGTATGTATGTTTTTATGTATAGGTGCGTGCATGTGTGTGTGTGCGTGTATGTATGTTTGTATGTATAGGTGCGTGCATGTGTGTGTGTCATAATTGCATATTTTAAAAGCAGTCACACTACCTCCAATAAATATATATCTACCTGTGAGGAGGCTCTGGTCAGAGAGAGGTGGTGAGAGAAAAAAGTGGGGTTGAGATGAGGAGAAAGGTGTCGAAAAGAAATTAAGAAAGAAATGAAGGCAAGAGGTGTCTATTCATAAAGTGGATGAAATATGAAAATTTAGTCATGCCTGATTTTACTTAATTGCTGTCAGTAAATATATCATCAACGCCTTTTTTTTTCTTTAGATGTTTTTTTGCTTTTCTTCCATCATTCTATTTCCTCGTGCTTCCTTAGACCCGGGCGCTTTTAATGTCAACATTTCTCTTAGATTAATAGGATTCAACATGTCTTACCGCGGGCACTCAGTACGAGATTTGGCTGTTAAATATTCTCCACTTGATTGGCGAAATCATATTTTTAAATTTGCTGGGACGTCAGAGAATTGCGTTATTCGTTCTTGTGAGAGGTCAATGATTTAACTCACCCAACGCAATCACACGCACAAACACACGCGCGCACACACACACACATACGCAAACATACACACACACTTAGACGTATAAATACATATATGTATCTTATATCATATTGTGTTATGTTAGTATTTCCACAAGGAAATATGGTGGTATTAACCATCAGATTTTGATTAATATTTTAGAAATTGTTTATGTACTTAGTATATTAGAAAAAAATGTGGAAACTAGTTGGATGTGTTAATCGTTGTCAACGTTTCGCTCAAGAAGAATATCATCAGAAGAAATGACAAAAAAATACATAAAAATTCTTATTATGGCATTCTGGCTATTTAGATACGGCATGATGAATTTGATTTTTGTTTTAATTTAAAACTTTATGAAATTAGAAATAAATATTTTTGAATTAAACAAATATCTGTCAATAAGATTTGTTTGGTTTGGTTGGGTTTGTTTTGTTTTACGACATATCAACATCAATTGGTTATTTAATAAAGGCAAGATATTTATTGCTGGTAATATTTATATTTTTTCATAAATGTATAGCTGGTAATATTTTTTGTCAAAAATGTATTGCTGGGAATAATTTGCTTCATAAATTCATTGCTGGTCATAATTTATACAAAAGATATATTGCTGGTATTAAAACCTATTTTTACACTTTCATAGTGTTTTGACCACAGTCTGGGGGGTAACTATTTACCCATAGTTGGGACCCTAACAGATGCTACCACCCCGCTTTAGGGTGGACATGGAAACACCAGTAATTCAGAGGTGGTTCCGCGCTCCTCAAAACCTCCTGATCAGAAGCCTTGCTGTTGGATGTAGTTTATCGTCTTACCTGGGACGCGGATGTAGTTTATCGTGTTACTCAGGACGCGGACGTAATTTATTGTCTTACTCAGGACGCAGATGTAGTTTATCGTCTTACTCAGGACGCGGATGTAGTTTATCGTCTTACTCAGGACGCGGATGTAGTTTATCGTCTTACCTGGGACGCGGATGTAGTTTATCGTCTTACCTGGGACGCGGATATATACTTTGGAAATTTTTTATATAAATATAAATGTAAAACGTAGTGATGTTTTGTAGGAAAATTTGAAAGTTAAAAAGCGTGTAATGGTAAGAAAAATAATTCCCATATGAATTCAATACATATAATTTAACATGTAATTCAATACATATAATTTACATGTAATTTAAATTATGATAATATTATTTCCGTGATAAGGAAAATATAGAATTAATATATATAATACTAATATAGAATTAATATAATATTATGCGTAACAAGTTTATCTACGTTGATAATTTCAGCTTTTATAGGTATTTACAATAATGTACTTTATAATAAAAAGATGAGGATTTTCAATGCACATACACAGACGCAGATACACGCACACACAAACCCCCCCACACACATATATATATATATGTATACACACACACATATATATATACACACATATATATGCACATACACACATATATATATATACACACACATATATATATGCACACACACACACACACATATATATGTATAATGGCTGGCCACTCGTATTCGAGGCTAACCATCTACTAGGGTGGCTAGCCAATCCCTATTGCAGACTCTCGCTCAGACACATTTGTGTTTGTTCAACACTCACAGAGCCAACCTGTGGCTTATATTGCAACTATGTGGAGCAGACCGTAGTTACAGTTTCTGGGAGAGGGCGTGTTATCTAGAATGATCACCAATCTGAACAACACCAGCACACTCAAACCATCGGTCAAGATGACTTCGTGCTAGCACAGCTAGCGACGGCCCCCAAATGTTCCGTCTACCCAATTTCACCCACAAGGCTTGGTTCAACCCGTGGTATTGTTTACAGGCACTTTCCAATGTGCCGCACGCTGGGATCACCCCACCCTTCCAGATCGATGACATCACGAAGTCTCCTTCCTGGCAAATCGACCATGGTCAGATTTGAACCCGTGTCTCATGATCAGAAAGCGAACGTTCTAACCAATCTTCCCAACGTTATATTAGCGGATTTGTTTGAGGAATTTCTTAGAAATTAATTTACGTTAAGGAAACGAAAAAAATGATCAAATAAGGGTTTTCTAAAAAATCTGAATGAGAGACTATGCATTCTTCCAAATGATAATTAAACCTGGCTCGATTATGACGCTCTCTCCAGCCGTGCGGTTTAATACACGCCTGATTAGAAGGTGTTTTCTCCTACAAAGATGGGCGCAGATTCAAATCTTGCTGGGAAGCATGTCTTATAAAGAACATCAGACACGCAGACTTGTAGAATTAATCCAATTGTTAAAAAATAAATATACACAGGGTGTCCACTTAAACATCGGTATCCGCAAATGTCAGACAATTTTGAAAATTTTTATTTCGTATGATTCGCCGATGAAACAAATTCACCTGGAAAAACATTTCATTTCGCCAAAATCTACATTAATGAAAAACAACTTGATTCGCGTTAGGTTTATTACCACTGGATTGTAACGGCATCAATTGTGAATATATATATATATATATATATATATATATATATATATATATATATATATATATATATATATGTATGTATGTGTGTGTTTTGTATTCTTAATAATTTAACTCATCTTTAAGATTTTAAATGGTTAACATAAGTATTTTTGTTTTTAATTTTTATTCATTATTTTTTAATGCATTCTTTCATAATATAAACTATTTGAAACGATTCATTGTTAATCTTTGTATATCTTATTTGCAAGCATATTTTTGTCATTTTTTAGTAGTAACACATTTTTTTTATATATAATTAATAATTTAAAATTGCGTAACTCTTCTAGTTTCGTAACTCTTCATCTTTCTAACAACCCCGTTTAATGCGCTTCCGATTAATGCGTTCTCGATTAGTGCGCTAAAATTTTTATATACCATAATTCGATCAGTGCATATATAACTCTCAATTAGTGCGGTAAATATTGTTCAGTTTAACCATAGTAATTGGAAATCATTGTTTTTATATTTACCGATGTACACATTAGCCGCACTAATCGGGGGATGACTGTATTTATATTTCCATCGGGCATTCACTTCGCAATTAAGTCAAAAATACATATTTCTTTAAACAATACACGTGTTTGAGAAGACATCTCTGTTTTTCCAAGATTAATTGACGCCTACTGGCATTGGCATTCAAAATTTATAATAAAGACATTTCGCTTTTCGGTAGGTAATGAACCAAATAATTTCCATGAATATTGAGGAAACCAACTTTAAGCACGGTGTTCTTTAGTCCGCTCAGCCACGAAAGGCCCTTCAACAAGTGTCAGTCACATTTTGTAAGTGATGCACATATCTTGTTGGGACATTTCGAAGCCCATATCTCTTGATTTTATTTTTGTAATCGAAATTAAATTCTCGAGGTCCTCGACAAAATCCAGAGACGGATATGCAATGTGATAGGTCCTAATCTGACATCTCATCTACAGTCACTCTCTCACAGACGTGCTGTGGCTTTCCTCTGTCTATTCTACGAGTATTTTCGTGGCAACTTCACTGACGAGCTACTTTCTCTGGTTCCCAAACTACATGAATTTAAGCGTGCTACTAGGTTGACATATCCGTCCCACCCTTTCACTGTCGAAACAGTTAAATTTAGCTGTCTCTTCTATTCCAACAGCTTCTTATCTCACACTTTCCGTCAGTGGAACTCGTTCCCACTTACTCGCTTCCCTGATAGCTATAATCTTTAAATATTTAAATGTAATGTCAATGGACATCTTTTGATGCCTTGATCCTGTTCCGCGACCTTCTCTATATCCTTTCCTCAAACATCCTCTTTCCTCCTGCGTTCACTTTCTGTAACCCCTTGCTTGTAATTGGCACTCGCAGCTTGCCTTGGGTGATATGCTTTTAAAAAAAGTTTAAGGAATTAATGGATGCTATTTAAAACCCTACATTATATCTTATTAGTACGAACATTATTTATGCCATCTACACCTGTCTGAGCCGACATCATAGTACGCATTTTGTATGTAACACTTGTAAACTCCCCTCTGTAGTATATGGCTATATGCTGATAAAGCTACGTGTTGCTGATATGGTTTCAGTCGCGATAGGTTTTGTGTGTTGTAGTTGTTAGACTGTTATTTAGAGACAGCAAAGAACTGAAAAAGCACGTGGTTCTTAATCGAGACTTAGCAAAGAGTGATATCTGCAACTACTCTCCCCCGTTCACACCCGAGACTGAGGGAGGGAGTGATAGTCCATCGGAAAAAAATCACTTCACGACTGTGTCCAGGCGTTTGTTCACAGTCCAACATATATTAACAAACTTAATAGAAAACTTAAGACGAGGTGGATTAAATTCAGTACCATTAGAAATAAAACAGTTATGGAAACTAAAACAATTTGTAATTGCGAAAGAACAGATTAATACTTAAGTAAATTAGTAATTTGGAAACAAAAAAAAATGAGACAAAAATGTAGGAAATCCAAGAAGATATACAAGAATGAATTTTAAATACGTGGACGATTTCCTCAAAGATGAAGAAGAGACTCGAAGCGGCAGAGATGTGGTTCTATAGAAGGATGCTAAGGGTATCATGGACCGAGCGGGTGAGAAACGATGATGTCTTAGAGAGGATGCGAACAAGGAGGAGGCTTATACTTAATATCAAGAAGAGGCAGCTGAAGTTTCTGGGACACATAATGAGGAATGAAGGCCTGGAGAATCTGATACTCACGCGTCGAATAGAGGGAAAGAGAGACAAGGGAAATCAACGCGTGACATACCTGACGGACTTAAGCAAGTGGATGACAGAACGTAGTCTAGGGGAGGAAGCAGAGGAAAGGAACTTGTTGAGAGCTGCAAGGGATAGTGGGAGGTGGAGAGCCATGATCGCCTACGTCCTGAAAGGACATGGCACCTAAAAAGAAAGAAAGAAGTTGTTAGCAATTTAGTTTTGACCAACTTAGGCTCTTTGTCAATCAAACGTGAAGATCCTTGTCTATCAGTCTATTAAACTTTCGTTGGGGATATAAGAGGTTGATTCATACCAGACCAGATTTGCCAGTGCGAAAGTGAATACAACGGTCTCGATTGGAATTCGAACACCTGCTGCCAATCCCACTTTCAGCGGGGACATGTGCGTGATTATCTATATATAATCGCATAATTATTGATATTTGATTTCTTTTATTTTCTGATATATTAATTTTGCCGCAGGTTACAAGAAAAATATAGACTAAAACAGAAACAAATATTGATTTAAAAAAAAGGAAGAGAGCTTTGGAAATTGCAAAATATGTTGAATATTTAAGGTATCTGGTGTGGAGAATTTAGACAAAAATTTGACTAACAACATGAACACTTGAAAGCAACTAAATTACCGCCTGAGGAGTAGAAAATAAAAAAAGCTAACCGTAATAGTAAACATATTTTTGTAGCCCATATATTTGATATTTATTCGTAAATTAAGAAAAAATACGTCACATTTGGCTTGCACGCGCACACGTCATTCCAAGGACAAACCACTATCAATATGTTTAATAAGTCATTGTCGCGAACGTTTAATATCTCAAGATACACTGTTCACACACACACACACACACACACACGCGCGCACGCGCGTACGCGTATATCAATGTATATATTTGTATGTATACATACATATGTATATCTATATGTATGTGTGTGTGAATGAATATTTGATACGTGGGTAGCAATCCCTTTTTATGCCTGATTCGTTAGAGATGAGGGATAAGAAAATGCATTTTCTTTTATTCAGTTTTTACATGTGCCCTCATATATTTTTGTTTTTGTTTTGAGGATTTTCTTTTTTGTGGATAAATTGTTCATAGTGTGTATTTTCCCGAGCAATATTTTTATCTATTTTCAAGCGGGAATAAGGTTCGTGATAAGAAGGATTGTTACTATATTTTTATTTTGTCTCCTGTACTGTGTTGTGTGGGAGACAATTTTTTGTGGCAAAAAATTCGTTGTTCGTGGAGACTTCACTTTCTTTCCGAACATACACAAGCTGTCTTGGCACCCATAAAATGAGGTTTTTTAAGGGAGGTCTGTTCTTTTTTTCTTTTTTTAATGAGAATTGCTTCTTTTGGATAATATATATATATATATATATATATATATATATATATATATATATATATATATATATATATATATATATGTATATATATATATATATATATATATATATATATATATATATATATATATATATATATATATAAATGTAATCAAATGTGTGGATGTAGATCCGACGGTATGATGAAAATGTGGAAAAGACAAAGCAAAATCCGAATATGTGAGTTTACTGTTTTTTTATTTTGTTTTTGTTTTTGTTTTTCTGTCGACGTCAGACGTTTCGGTCTAATAGACCTTCTTCAGGACATGGTTAATGGAGACATATTTATATTAAATTTAAATTAAATGAAGAGACGATATATCCAGGAGTGGTCAGAAACAGAAAAACTTAAATTCGTGGAGCGCGTGTGTGCGTGCGTGCGTGTATGTGTGTGTGTGTGTGTGCTTTGTCCAATAGAAAGTAGATATGGATGGTAATAGGAGGAAGCTGATCAATTTTTGGTAATTTATGTGATTGTGTTTTATATGTAAAAATCGACATTCCAACCATCTGAAGAAGGCCGGAGCGTACAACGGCCGAAATGTAATAAATATGGCGACAAGGATGAGGACAATAGTCCGAATAATGGAAATAGTGTACAGCAGTACTTGTTTATACTCATGGCACTGTTATATATACGGCAGGATATCGGCAACTTTTTGCTATGTGCCGACCAAGGGTTTTAAAATCATTCTGTGTGCTAAAAGCATACATATTTTTGTACAAGTCAAAGTCAATATACCTGTTCTACAAAATATTTTATATAGTAATATATAATATATACTCTTTAGTATATATTAAAATTGAAACAGCTAAATGTCTTCTTTGCGTTGTAGTAGTTTGGACTTCATGATGTCATTTGCGTCTGTATGCCACTGAAATTTGCTTGGCGTACCAATTGTGGCACGCGTGCCGTAGGTGGCCGACCCCTGATATACGAAATAGAGCAAAAACATTCAAGCAAAACGACAGAACCATGGTCGCTATTTTGGGGGTATTGGACTAATGCTGAAGGATAAACAGCCTTTCAAAAATTCATATAAGATTGGGTCTCTTTCAGAACCAATATCTTATACAATTATTAGCATCAGGGAATATGTAGGTAATGTTATGGATAGAAGGAATGATAAGGAAAGGACTGTTGGAATAACAGTCGGGTTAGTTACATTCACTTATGCACAAATGACCTTGGGAAGGGCATGAACTCATCTCTCTCCTTCCAAGCTATAAGTTAAATAGGGGATCAGACGGGGACTTCAGCTTTGGTTAATAACCCATCTAAGAAAAGGACAACTCTGAATTCAAAGAACCATATGTAAGTCTAGTGAAGCCCATAATATGCAGCTAAGTTATTGATCGTGGAGTTCACATAAATTACCAAAAAGTGATAAGCCTCCTAATACCATTGATGTCTACTTTCTATTAGACAATGCACACGCACACACACACACACACACACACGCGCGCGCGCGCGCACACACACACACAGAGACACGCACGGCAGAAAGAAAGGAATTTGAACGTTTTTCTCTATACGAAATACGCCAGCGGCTCGGAGAACTCAGTTCAATTTATTTGAAGAGCCCAATAGCAGTAAGAGCCGCTATATTATATATATATATATATATATATATATATATATATATATATATATATATATATATATATATATATATGTATGTATGTATATATATATGAAGAAATATACTCTTAAGGTGTGCTATATTTATGGGATAAAGTGCTCAACATCAGCAATAGAGCGAGTGTAAATATAAAAGTGAACATTTAAGTCAACACTTAGAGGCGACAGGCTGCTGCATGTTCGACGCAATCGTGGCCTGTCTCCTCTAAGTGCTGACTTCAATGTTCACTTTTTTATATAAAACTTATCGTAGCCGAGGCAAATGTAAGGACTATTATGCAACAAGTATTTAGGAACAAATTAAAAATGTTGTTAGTTTTTCAACAATTTTAAATTTTCGAGACGCTTAAAAATATTTTTCATGTCACCTAAAAAAATCTAGTAAATTATCGATGATTTTAAGATGACGAAACGCGTGGGCTAAGATAAATTTTACTTTTATCTTTATTCATATTTTCTATTTATAGATTTTAGATTTCTCTTACATTTTGCACACATACACACACACACATATGTAGACAGTAGGCTACCACGCAGTAGGAGTTTAATTAGTTCCCAAAACGAGGTAATTTTGCAAATTACACGTATTACAAAGCATTTTCCCACCTAAATTAATTAATGATTAATTAATCCATTTCAGTTCCCCGAAAGCATCCAAAATGTCTATTTTAGAATTTAATAAAATAGAAAACGAACAGTAAAAAATGAAATCACAATGATACATGTGATAAGAACATGATAAGAAAGCATGAAAGAAATAAACACCTTTTTATTAACTACAAGCCTTTCTTATGAAAGTATCTGGCGTTTTCATTCAGAACTTAAGGACTTTGTGGGCATTTGACTCGCTTTCAGCACTTGCAGTATGTTTCTTTAGAAATTTATCAATAGAAATCCCTTTTGTCCTTGATTTCAAAATGCCACGAAAATAGTCAACACAATTTTCGTTGAACAAAACAGCCACACATAATTTTTGTGGATGGTAAAATTTGTCAAGATTTCATTGTAGCAGTTTAGAGATTGTCCACGGGCATTATCGAGGATGAGTAAGGCCTTCATAGGAAAACTATTCTTTTTGGGGAACGTGTGGACTTGAGGCACGAAAACATCGTTGATCCATTCTACAAAAAATTTCCAATCCAGAATTTATACTAGGTTCAAACCGCAGGAATATAGATGGAAAATGAGAAAATGCAAAAGAATGCAATGCGTCATCTCTCCAGATTTATTTAGTCTTTACACATAGGTAATCTTAAGAGAACTAGACATTCTATCCGGATTTATTTGTGGTGACTGAAACAAAGAAAACTCATAGAGAATTTAGTAAAGAAAAGGGGTAATAAAGGGTTAACTATCAACTTTAAGCAGAGTGATGTATGGTTGTTAGTAAAAGCAATAGACCGAAATGAAGCAAGCACAAATGTTCAACTATATGCAAGCAGTTATAATGGACGATGGAAAATGTGACACCGAAATCGCAAGGTGCATTGGAATAGAAATGATACGTTCCAAAAGCTGTTAAATAGTAGTTTATCAGACTATTATTTTTATGGGGAATTGCTAAGACTTCCTGAGGTTGACCTTCAAGGTCAGATGGAAGACAAAATAAGTGAGTCCATTTTGATTGGCTGAATCACTCTGCTAACGATAGACAGAGAAAATCGGGTGTTAACCGTCAAACAACGTAGATGCTTTTACTTTCGTGTCTGAAACGGCACCGCAGTGACTGAGGAACGACCCCCGCTGGATAGATAGAACACGTCGACATGAGAATTAATAAAATAATTAAGTTAAAATTCCCTGTTTTAAAGTTATTTTATATCTGGACTCAAAACAACTAACGATCACCGAGAAGAATTCAATTTTATTATCGAATTGACGCTGTCCTCCAAGACCTTTCAGCAAGAAAATATATAGAAAAAGGAAAATTTGTTTAGAAACAAATAGAGTTTTGAAGTGTTATCTAACATCAATACTCCTCTATGACTTTTAATGCTTGACAATTTCTTCATAGACGAAGAAATATCTTGAAGCAATAGAGATGTGTCTTTACAGAAAAAATCCCAGAATAACATGGACAGAACACATGAGAAATGAGGAAGGTTAAGGAAAATGGAAACAAAAAGGACGCTTATACTTAGTACCGACAAAATACAATTGAAATGTTGGAAACGCATAAGGAGGAAAGAATGTTTGGAGAAGCTGACACTCACAGAATCTATTGATGGCCAGAATTGCGAATAAGGTAGCTTTTGTAAATGACTGATAGGATAAGAAAAGCTTAGTAAAATAGTTTAGAGCAAGAAATGGTAGGAAGTTATGCAGAGCACTGATGGTTAACGTCTTGAATAGGCACGACGTATAAAAGAGGAACTCTCAAATTTAGACTTGTGCCAGCCAAAGCAAATATTAGACAATTACTTCTCGAAATTCAATGCATTGCATATCAACCTGCTGTCTTCTTCAGGCAAAGCACGTACTAGAGATGCTTTCAGACATCGTTTGTCACGTCTCAGGAAATTAAGTCAAATTCATTTTGTCTTCATTTTGACTCAAACTATTTTTCCCTCACTTTTGTCACGTTTCGATTTTTTTTTCAGTCTTAATTTGGTAATTCCTAGACTCCATTTTATCTTCTTTTTTTCATCTCGCTGATTGGCTGCTAAAAAAATCCAAAAAAGACTATTCATTCTGTCAATAATTAGGGAATGCTTACCTGGCGAATGTGTGCGTGTGTTTTTTTTTAAATTTTACTCGGACAAGTCACGCATTTCAAATTAGTGCTTAACTGACATTAAAATTGTTAAATATATATATTTACATTAACTGTGTGCATTTACTCCAGAAGTGTAGCATGAAGCTCAGCTTCTCTTATGTTATGCATGGAATGATATAACAGAACTCAAAAACGAAATTATTATCAATCAGTAATCTTTGATCAAAGAGGAGTTGATCAGTGGTGTCTCGGTTTACAACCTAAGCGGTACAAAATCAACTTTGTAATCGTTGTCACTTCAGAATATCAAAAGAGAATGGTACATCTGAGAATTGGCCTAGAAGGATAATCATAGCAGCAAAGTGCAGAATCCGCCCTGAAATTATGTCTGTGTTTGTGCCGACGTATAAAAAGGCAGTCAACCAGCTCAGGATATACTCAAAACAACCGGTTGAAAGGTACTTCTATAAAACCCGACTAGCAAGAGACAAGTTAAAGTCTGTCGCATCCTGATTACTTGGCGTGTCGATCCCTTGTTCATTCATCTAATGTTGTGTAGCCACTACTGTTTAATAAGAGTGTAAATACCATAAACTTTAATGCGATCTTTTCCATCAAAATCTTAGTATTTGACGAAAACGTGAATGGTTGATTCGTTGCGTAAATATTAACGGAAAGTGAGTTTCAAATGTCTGACTTGTACTGTTTATATGAAGTGGAAAACAGGAGTCTGCAATTTGGAATATCCTACAGATCTTGAAAAAAATAGGTTCATAAGTTGTCATATAAATACATTTTACAGCGCTATTATTTTGATTACCGTCACTTCTCAGCAATGTTTTTTTTAGAAAGTTATGATTGGAGCTTTAATAAAATCTAAACATATGAAGACGCTATCCATGACTCCACAATTGGAGCAATGGATAGCGGAGTAATGGACAGTCGCTATACATTACTTCACAAGTCAAGTAAGGGATAGCGACTCGGATTGAAAAGTCGGAGATCCAAGTTCGAATTCCTTTCGAGTTCATTATATTTATTTACGTTGTAATAAACTTAGGAAAGGTATGAAGCCACCTCTAAAATAGCAGGCTATAGACTTCGTTGGCAAACGGTTTAGGAGAGTGGAACCACTGAATTCACAACCTGACAGGCCATATTCCGTTGCCTTCGGAGAGGAGATGGGCATCGTCTGAAACCCGCTGAAATGATAATGAGCAGAATGAATGAAAGTGTGTTCCCACTACACTCATGTCTCCCAGGCGATTGAAAAAGTTGAGGGTATCACGATTATGATTGATGTATATAAACCAACGTCAAACGATGCTCTGTTATGTGTGTTCTTCTGGTATTTTTAAAAAAAATCAATTCACCGCAAGTAAGGCAATAAAACCACTAAAACGCAAAAGGCAACCGAGTTATAGAAAGAACATGGGAAAAAAGAAAACACTATTAGGGGAGAGAACAATAAAAGTAGATAACAAGTGATATTGCATTTAAATTTTTGAAGATCAAATTTGACTGGAAATCAAGGATACATGAGAGAGTTCTACAATCGAGAAGTACTTAAGGTTGCACGAAGCCATTTCAACTGTAAAATTACGAGACCTTAGTTCTAGTATTCTGCTTAAATTCATAATGTTTCGGATCATAGAAAAAATAATCAGAACACTTACCATGAAAGTATTTATAGAAAAGGCACAGGGTAGCTAAATTACGGCAGCGAGAAACTGACTGAAAGTGAGATGCCAGGTCAGGATCAATAACATAGCAGATAATTCTTAAATTTTATCAAGAATCTCTAAAGATATGGCAGATGCAACACAACAGATGTGGCTGTAGTATTCGAAGGAACGACGAACGGTAGACTTATTGAATTTTATCTCTGAATGCCTGGAAACAGCCTGCTTCTTTATCTCGAAGCTAATGACTAAATATTTACTGTTTGACATCGTATCAACATTGTACCGCAGTGTTTTATAGACATTTAAACGCTTTGCTACATTATATAAAATTGATAGAGGTTCTGATTTCTTCAAAAGTCATTTTTAGGTCTTATCTTGAATTCGTTGCGTAAAATAGCAAAAAGGAAAATACTTGGAGTTCGATAAGTTCTTTCACGCATTTATAACGAAATTATTTTCTCGTCTTTTATTTCAGGAATCGCGAAGACTTAGAAGCAACTCGAGAAGAAGATAATGAGGACATTATCTTAAATTTGCACAGATTTTCCACAAAACTAATCACCTCCACAATTTAGATTGTGTATGAGTGTGATTTCATGTGTGTAGCATTTGTCAAATTGTGTGTGTATATATATATATATATATATATATATATATATATATATATATATATATATATATATATATATATATATATATGGTAAACTCAATACGTATAATTCTGGATATGTTATAATGTGCTAACTCGCACAGACATACACATACACGCATATATATATATATATATATATATATATTTTTTTTTTTTTTTTTTTTTTTTAAGCGTATCACCCCGAGCAAGGCCGGTGGCCACTATCACGCAAGGGGTTACAGAAGGGTTGGAGGAAGAGCAGATAGGAGTGGTAAAGGAAGGGATGTGGAGAAAGAGAAGGACGGAGGGCCGATCGAGGTGGGGAGGTTACGGGAGATATAGGGCGAGAGCAGATAGGAATGGAAGATGTCAGGAAGTGGATAGATCAAGGCAACTGGAGATGACGATTGACGCTACACTTAAACCGTTGGAGATTGTATTTGTCAGGGAAACAGTAATAGGGAAGGGAGTTCCATAGGCGAGATGTGCGTGACATGAAGCTATTGGAGTAGAAAAGACGTCTACACCTAACAGTTTCAACGGTGAAGGGGTGGGAACGGGATGCCAGCCTCGTAGGACGCTTGAATTCACGAGGCTTAGGGACAAGTGAAAGCAACTCCTCAGAGCAATTACCGTGGAAGTACTTGTAGAAAAGGCAGAGTGATGCAACATTGCGTCTGTGAGAGAGCGACTGCAGACGAGATGACAGATCAGGGCCAATCACATTGCATATCCGTCTCTGGATCTTATCAAGAACCCCGAGGCAACACGCAGGGGCCCCAGACCATAAATGGCAGCAATACTCCATGCAAGGTCGAATGGTATATATATATATATATATATATATATATATATATATATATATATATATATATATATATATATGCATACATTATATGATCATAAATGTAATAATATATATATATGTATATTATTATTATTATTATTATTATTATTATTATTATTATTACATTTTTTAATCATTTCACCCCAAGCAAATGCCACTAGTACGCAGGGGTGGGGGTATACAGGGAGTGAAAGTGAAAGAGAAGACGGAGTATAGGGAGAATGCAGGACAAATGGTGAACTGTATTTAAGAAAACAGAAGGTGGTGATTGACCCTGTCTTTTGAAGATTTTACTTATCAGGGAAGCAATTAAACGGAAAGGATAACCATAACCAGGAAGTGTGAGAAAAGGAACTGTTGTAGTGGGGGTTAGCTATTTCAACAGACATTCGGTGCGTATATGTTTAAAATAGGATTCCAGGTTTTCATGACTTTATTTTTCCCCAGACATAGCGTTATGTTTGGTATATGCGAGTTACTTTTTGAGTTTTTCATATCCTATTTCTACGTTAGTAGCAATGCTACGTTCATTAATATACGGGATAATGTTATCGGTTGTTTTCAATACTGTCTTGTTGTTACGATGACTCTATTCTTGGAGTCATAGTGGTTTTGTTTTTTACTTTTTTAGAATTGATTTTAAATAAATTTCCTATGCCATACGGTGTCGCGAATAATGGGGATAGAAACATATCTTAACATTACAATATAATATTATACATGGTATATATTTATATACACTACTATAACAATATCCGTTGAAACGTGTAAGTTCTCTCAGTATAATTTGCAACAGGATTAATGTGTACAGGGTCGCTGCTACGTTTAAAGCAGTTTTAAAAGATTTAGCACGAGAAATTTACGTACTAATCAAAATTCAAAATCCTGTACAAGCTATGAAAATGTGTGATAGATAAAAAAATTTATAAAAATGAAATCTGAAAGCAGAACGATTTGCAATAAGACAAAACGAGGCTACGCCTGAATCAGCATATGGTTCATACGCTGAGAGCCTGGTCTATATTTTTCAGTTTAGTGGGAATTCCAGTAAGATATCTTTAATCATTTCTGAGATACAACTGTCCAATTCTTAATCTAACAATTGGAGAATTTTAGTGTTACACGATTTCGGCAATTTAAATATATCAGGTCATCCCATAAGTTCTGTCCGAATTTTGAATAAAGAAAACAAGTGACCAAATGTTACATTTAATTACAGATTCAATCAACAATGTATTTTCCCTGATTATCTATGACTTCCTTTCATCTATTAACAAGCTTACTAATTCCATTACTGTAAAATTCATTCGAAGAACTCACAAATGTCAAATTTAACTTCTTTCTATGTTACAAAAGCTGTTTCTTCCAAATGTAAGCTACGAAACAAATGGTAGTCGGAAGGAACAAGGTCGGGAGAATAAGGTGGATGAGGAATTTTCTCCCACCCAAATTCTTCGATCTTTTGTGACGTGATTCTTGCTGTGTGTGGTCGTGCATTGTCCTGATGAAACATCACCCGTTTTCGATTCACTACAGCAGGTTTTTGTCCTCAAATCTTGTGTCAAACGCTCTAATTGCTGACAGTTTGAGCATTAATTGTTGCAGTAGGTGGTAAGAATTCAAAGTGGATTATTCCTTGGCAATCGCACCAGATTGAAAGAAGAACCTTTTGTCCATGAAGTTCCCTTCTCGGCTGTGGCTGGGGTCCTTCCCCTTTACCAAGCGACGCTTAACATTTCGATAAAAGATCCATTTTTCGTCGCCAGTTACAAATCTATCCAAACAAGGTGAAACAAGATGGCGATAATGGAGAGAAGAGCAGATGTCAACTCGGGATTTGAGGTTGTTTTCAGACAATTCATCAGGCACCCATTTTCCAAAAAATTAATATAAACAATGCTTTGCAAAACAGCATCGGCGTATTTTTAACAAAAAGGAACTATAGCGATGAAATTATAAACAGACTTTATATACGAAGACAAAAACAAAAAAGCTTAACATTTTAAAACACAATTAATCCACTTGTATGCCCCTGGAAGTGTTGTGATGATACACACACACGCTCAAGGAAACACACACACATGCACACACACGCATATGGAAACACACAGACAAATTTAATATATATATATATATTTATATATACACACACATGTAAACACACACGATTGCAAGGGCGTGAAACCCAGGGTCACAAACTCACATCAGTACATCAATGTATGTTATCTTTTGAATTGCCATTTGACATATTTTCTTGATTGTTCGATGATCCCTTTTTGAAATCCTTAGACATTTGTAAGCAACGGCTTTCCTTTGCTCCTTTGCTAATTTATTTGATTATATAGTTCTTTTCATTCATTGTTAGTTCTTTTTTACGAGACAGAATACAAAATTCTAGTTCTTGCAAATGATCTCTTGACACTGCAAATTGCTATAATTACTGAAAAAATACTAATACATATATATATATATATATATATGTGTGTATATATATATATATATATATATATATATATATATATATATATATATATATATAATAAAACCCAAAAAAGATAATTTTCTTTACAAGCACGTTTCTTCCCTTAAGGAACTCTAACAAGTTTATTTGATAATTTGGAAATTTCATTTACACAAAAGTAATGTGGAAAAACAGATCATTACGTTTTCAAATTGGGAATGCTCGAAAATGTTCTTAAAATATGCTTTTTAAGAAAAGGTAACTATGGAAGACGCTAAGTGATGTAATTAATAAACGAAAGTAAATAAATGTTGTTGAATTTGTATTTATTTTTTTAATCTTATTGTTATTTATGAATTCTATTTTATTTTGTTTATTTATGTGTTAATCTATTTACTTTTTATATTCAAATATCTTCATGTAGTTGTTTTCTTTTATTGTCATATACTTCTTTCATGCAACATTTATTAAAGAACGACGAGGAAGACATGCACTCCATTACAGTTTGTTATTTAAAACTAAGAGGTATCATGGCGCATAAATTTAAAGCACAAGAGAATTTTGAACACTATTGTGATAACAAATATGCTATGCAATGAATTTTGGACAATTTTATCACAGATCAAGAAGAGACATATACTGTATCATGGCTGAGTTCAGAAAACGACAAATCACAACCAAAGGTCCGAGAAACGATCGGAGAAGTTCAATATATTCGATGGCTAATTATGTTAAATTTAAATTTTCATCGTTTACTGCTTTTCGTGATTGCATATGTTTGAAAAGATCAATATCGCACGATTCAAGCATTTTTATTATTGAATGTACTTAAAAAAGAATATATGGGTAATCCACTAAATATATGAATAAAATGATTAAATACATAAAAATTCTTATCTCTCTATGTCTTTATCTATCTTTCTATCTATCTGTATATATATATATATATATATATATATATATATATATATATATATATATATATATATATATATATATTACGCGAATCATTCATATGAAAAGCAGATAATGAAGTTAATGATATGGCAAGAATCACTCTCGCAAACAATATTTAATAATAAAATACATTAAATGGCGCGGGTTTATAAACATGTATCATACCATACATTAATCTCGAATCCGTTAATGAATGGTATGATCCTTGTTTATAAACCCGCACCAGATAATTGATATATATATATATATATATATATATATATATATATATATATATATATATATATATATATATATATATATATATATATATATATACACATACATACATATATATATATATATATATATATATATATATATATATATATATATATATATATATATATATATATATATGTAGATAGATAGATAGGTGATTAAATAAAGCCCAGGTAGGAACATCTTTTTTAAGTTTAATATGTTTTGCTATTTAATTTAGGCTCATCAGAAATTTGTGATTAGAATAATTCCGAGTAAAAGTTTCAATTTTTCAATGTTTTTTTTTCATTGGTTGTGTAGATGTCAAGTGTATATCTTATATTGCGAACGTTTACGTATATTTTAATTTAGAAATTATACGTCATGAGCTTATTTTATGACGTTAGTGTGTATGTATGTATCTGTTTTTTAGATTCTGTGTCCTGTTTCAATTGGTTGCGTAGATGTCATGTGTAAACCTCATGGCGTCTGTATGTGTATTTAATTCCTGAAAAAGATTAGATGTAAATTAAATGTTTTTTAAAAATGTGCGTATTTGTGTATTTTTCATCATATGCTAAATGTGACGAATATCGGTAGTCAATGTGTATTGCTAGGATACTTCTACAAATTGTTTAAGTGTAGACTCTATTAATATTAGTGATACGAAAAGGTGTGTCTGGTAGGTACTCATTGTATGTTGATTATTTATTACTATTATTTCTTGGTATTTTCTCCGTAATGGATTACGTTCCTTCTTTTCTTAATAAAGTAGCATTTTTATAATAAAATTATGCTTGTTTTGTTTCTAAACAATTTAATTACTTATCGCATCGTCGGTTATCTTAGTACACATAAATGTTTTTTACGATGTCTTGATGTTTCACCAATACCTCTGTGTGGACAGATCTATAAATATGTATACTGACACGAAACAAAGTGTGTGTGTGTGTGTATGTGTGTGTGTGTGTGTGTGTGTGTGTGTGTGTGTGTGTGTGTGTGTGTGTGTGCGCGTGCGTGTACGCGCGCGCGGGTTTGTTTGTGTAGTCGACAGGTGTATTCTCCGATCATTAATCCAGGGTTCGAATCCCACGATGGCTGATTCGTCAGGAAGAGTTGACTTCTTGATTTTATAGACCTGGGGATGCCATCCTTTGGAATGTATGTGAAAAACCATAACAAGAGTTGACATAAACCTAATGAGAGAAATTGGGTAGACAAAACTGTTTGCAAGCCGTCGATGGTTTTACTAGCTCGAATTCACAAGTCATAGTGACCGAGAATTTGTGCGCACTGGCATTGTTAAAACTACTGATGACGCCAGATTGAGCGCTCTGTACCTGAAACTGTGAATAATGTCCGATCTGAATACTTGCAGTGTAAACCACAGATTGGTTCTGTGGCTGTTGAGCTAACAATCGTCTTCAGTCGGTATTAACTAGCCGTCGTTGTAGACATGTGTTCTCGGATACACATAGCCGGCCATTGTCTATGTATATTGGGTGGTTTAATGGATAGCGGTTCAGAGTAAGAAATTGAAGAGCCGGGGTTGAAATTCATCTCTTATTCCCCGATCTGTGGGTTAAATTTGCATGGCAGACTGGTCTCCAGCCATGTTTGCTAACCAGTCTAAGAGAAGGACAACTTTGAATTCCATGACAGTAACAAAGCAGTGATGATCACACACGTCTAAAGAGGGAAGAACAATTGTTTATGTATGTGGGGGTGTGCAGGTGATGTAGTGTGTATCGTTTAGGAACGAGTAATCGATGAGCCCAGTTCGAATTCTAGTGCTTCGTTCATTTTTGCTTAAATACCCTTGGGTAAGGTATAAATCCATCTATTCTCCCAAAGCTATAGATTAAATAGTAAGACCGAAAAGGCCCTGCAGCAATGGTTGACAATCGGTCTAGAAGAAGGACAACTTTGAAAAAAAAAACCCGGTGTAATATACCAACTCGCTCCAGATAAAGGTTATTCTGGGTTAAACATTTATGTATATAGGCAGAAATGGTAGCTTTCGGAAAAGCTCGTACCTTTAAGCAGTGCTGTAAATATAAAAAAATACACATTATTATGAAATCTCTCTCAGAATGAAGAAAAGCGATAATGTTTTCAAAAAACTGTATAGATATCTCTGAGCTCAACATAGCATTTCTATGGAAACGTAGTTTAAGGTTTGCGATAATATTTTGTGTTTTGTCTTCATTGTTTTATAAATGTAAGTCTCGGGTAACTAACCGAAGAAACGCAAAAAGACTGGAGCGATGTCATGCGTGGCAAATGACGGTTATATACTCGAACAACGTCAGTCTACGAACATATAGTCTCTGGTACTTGTGCTTTGTTTACTTGGGAGTGCGGTCAGGATTATGGACAATAGGTTGCTTAAGCAGTTACTATACGGCGAATGGGTTGAAGACCAGCGCACAAGCCGGAACTGAGATATAAAGATTGCGTCAAGACCGCATTGAGGACAACACATAATCAAGCAAAATGATTGCGGAAACCTAGCTCTATTGTGTTCATCCTGGTGGGAAGCAGTGCAAGATAATTTGAAAAGAATCGTCTTACACAGGAAAAACTCAAGAGAGATATTCATGACTCTCTTGAGGTCAATTTTGCTGAAAATATATACAAAATTGATCTCATGTGAAACGAATGAGGTCGCATCTGTCTAAATAGGACATTCTCCCTAATCATGAAGGACGTGGTGAAAAGTCATTCATTATATGTTATGCGGCATTTATATATCAGCCACTTTAAAAGAATCCTAACGTTTCAAAATATAAGCAAGAAAATGGTAAAGATCCTAGCAGGACTAAAAAACCGCCTCAATGTTGCTCATACCTGACGATAGATCAAGTGACGGCATTGTTTGAAGTCAAGTCTTAATCATCGCCACATGATGATATAAGGATGATGTAACGGTTAGCAGCTCGGAAAGGAGTTATCGATGAGCCGAGTTCGAATTCCAATCGTTCGTTCATTCACTTTCATGTAAATACCCTTGGGAAAGTTATGAATCCATCTCTTTTCATCCCGGCTATCAATGGCTTAAATATTAATGCATAATGAGCTCCGTAGCCATGATTGGTAATCGGTCTAGGAGAAGAAAAACTGATTTTCCAAACCCATGTAAATAGGAATGTTATCAGCAACGATTCTACATTCATGATGTATGTATGTACAGTGGGCGATGTATAAATCATCGTCTAAATTTTGCATAAATGAAAGTAAGACTGACATCTCATTTTAACAGATATCTTTACCAAAAATAACACAAAAATATGTTGAAATACGAAAGAAGAAATTCATTCAATAAAACCGTCATTAGCTTCTGGATTATCTCCATGTTTAAGTTGGTGAATGCTGCCATAATCCTTGCCTTCAGTTCACCTTTGCTGCTACAAGGAGTTTTGTCTCTCGCTCAACTGTGCCCCACGCATAATAATCAAGGGGGTTGCAGTCTGTGGAGTTATGTGGTCAGATGTAAGGGGTGATGTCGTCGTAGAAATTGTCAGACAGCAATGACTGTGTTCTTCTGCTTGTGTGGCATAGTGCAGATTCCCGTTACCAGACATGTGTCTCCCCAGTAGCCAGCCTCTTGATACAGGACAGCACTACCTCCTCAAGTCACTTGATGTAGGCCTCCATACTGTGTCTGATGTCATGTGGGAAGCTGAATGGAGGCATAACGTCGACATCACTAGTGACCACTCCAAACACCTTCGTACTAACCATTAGACTCATCTAACTCTTTCCAAATCTTCTGGACTCTCCTCAGATTGACACCCAAACACTCCGAAGTGTTCCTATTGTAGATTCCATGCCGTTCTCAAAATACTATACTCTGCAGTCGGCAAAATAAAAAAAACAAACAACCTACATGTACGAGAATTTAAAATGAAATATAATGGTGATAATTTACCCATCGCACCCTGTAGGTGTGTAAGTAGATGCACCTGGATTCCTTCTGTTTGCTTAGCATCAGATGCATTAACGTAAATATATTTCTTCCCTGTGTTTGAACAGACACACATTCATGACTATATACTGCAGAGACCCAAATCAGCATTTCTCACTGAAGCAAAAAATAAAACATAAATAATAGATGTTAAAAGCCTACGAATGACATGTTGTTAATGTAGATCTTTATAATTTGCTAAAACGTTGAGATGTGTCTCATCGAGTATCAAACTTAATCGCTGGGTGATTAGCATTGATTGGCATTTTGGAATTGAGGCTGTTTTCATGTCAGTAATGGAATCTTGTAACGCTCTCTTTCAAATTGAGCCCCAACACTTAAACTCTAGTACACACTTAATATACAACTCTTTCCCTCATTCTCTCTCTCTTTCTCTCTCTCTTTCGCACGCACATGCACATACATACATACATGAGCGCGCTATCTTCATTTCATTATATGTTATAGTTTTTCTTCTACTTTTCGTTTAACAATATTTTCTCGGTGCACAGTGATACATAGAATTAAAAAGATTCTGCTTATTTTTATATACCAATTTACATAACTATTTATCGAAGATATTTCCATGCAACTATCACGTTATATATATATATATATATATATATATATATATATATATATATATATTGCAATGTTTATAATATATTTAAATTTTGTAGCGTATTCTTCGATCTTTTGGCTTGTGTATTGGAAATCTTTTTCACGCTGTCACATGATAAAAATCTACGCCATGCACGTGATATAACATCATCGCGTCTTTTGAATTTAAAAGGAATTTAACGTTTTTAGTTTGTAAAAAGTAGCAACATGATTACGTTACAAGATAATTGGCAAATGTTTGTTTAAAAAAAAAAAAAAAAAAAATTTGACTAAAATATTGACCCTGAAGATGAACAATGATGTTCGAAAGCGCTAGGTCATCGTATGGAAAATACATATTTCGGAACTATTTTCAAATAAAAAGTCTCATTAGAGAATATGAGAAAATTCAAAAGAAAATATGTAAGACTATGTTGTCTTTAACATTCAACACTACATATATATATATGTATATATGTGAGTGTGTGTGTATGTGTATGTGTGTTTGTGTGTGTCTTTGCGTGTGTGAGCGCGCGTGAGTGTCTGTGCGTGTATGTATCTATGAGTATAATGCTTGATCATGTCTGTTTTAATTCTATGCATATTTATACATTTAAATTTCTTCAAATATATATATATATATATATATATATACTTGCCTGACTGAATCATCTTCAAGAGGCAAGAGAAAGATCTAAAAGGTCAGCCAATCTAACAATGATCTCATCTCACAATCCTCACTCTTACTCCATGTGTGGCCCCCTTTGTAAATCACTAGCTGGTCTTAAGTGCCATTTAAGATTATCGCACAAAATTTCATAACTGAACCAATTAAGCTGTCACAGTCTCATGCGTCGAAACCGACGGGAGAGTCCATTATTCTATCTATCTATCTATCTATCTATCTATCTATCTATCTATCTATCTATCTATCTATCTATCTATCTATGTGTCTAGCGCACTGTTTCTCTCTCTCTTTTCATATCTATCTATCTATCTATCTATCTATCTATCTATCTATCTATCTATCTATCTATCTATCTATCTATCTATCTAGTTTTATGTGGACCAAACAAGACAATCGTCTCAATAGCGATACTAAATTCTTCTAGGATCATGGACTAAATATCACCACTAACACTAATGCCAAGGTTGATCAACTTTCTGGACACTACTTCTGACCTATCCAAAGAAATACACATGCCTTATAGCAAACCATAAATATATTAGCAAAGAAACCAACCACTCCCATAAATTACAGATTTCAACTAACTCTAGCAAAAAATATTAATTTTGACAAATAAAACTAAATATGTAGATGCACTAGGAAAAGGTATACACAAAGATACACATTAGTAAGTATTTCAACTATCGGCCTAAGAATAGAAAATACAATACAATTTAGTTTAACGCACCATTTAACAAAAATGTCAAAACCAACGTCGCCAGAACTTTCCTTAATTTAATCCATAAACTTTTCAGCCATATCCCATTGGATAAAAAAATCTTCAACAAGAATAACATTAAAATTAGCTAGAGCTGCACCAAAAACCTCGAGCAGTATATAGCACAACATAATAATATAACGTTAAACAAATATTTAAATAACCTCAATAATAATATTAATACAGTAACAAAAAAGTGGAATTGTCGAAAAACTAAATATATATATATGAATTTATGTACAAGGCTAGCATTATACATAATGGCGGGAGTTAATTTTTTTTTGATTCAACTGCCAACCACTGTAAAGCCCGGGATTACCATCATAAAATGACTTACCAATAAATAATGTTCAGTATTCAAAATTCAACTGGGAAATTAAAACAAATAACTATACAACGGTAGTAAACTGAGATTTCGTAGGCAAAACTACCACCTTACGGACCAGGGTAACCAATGTTGCCTGTGTTTGCTGGAAAAAAAGATTCATTCTTAAAAATATTAATGACCCAAACTTATGATAGCATGCATCCATAGAAAAAACTCTTCTAAAGTATTTTGATTCTGTTTAGATCATTTAACCTAACATCACCTGTCCCTTATATATTTAGGTTAAACACTGATTACTCCCCTTTAACCATTTTGATCTATTAATGCCTAACGGACTATGAATTTATTAATTTATTAATACGTAACGGACTACAAGGCGTTTCTCTTTTCTTATGTTTTATTCTTAAAGTTTTTTATTCATTTTTTCTTCTATTTTTCTCATCTTTTAACCCTCTATTCTACACTTTTTATTTGTTAGAATTTATCCTGATATTATTAATCGTTACTTTTATATACTGTGCAGTGTTACTCCCTTGAAGCAAAGAGATTATTGATAAACACAAATACATTGCACCTCGCCTACCCATTTCTTTTTAAGCATATTGCTTACTTATTACGCTTTATAATTCTTTAAATTAAATCTTTTTTTTTCTTTATCCAAAGGAAAAACATGTAATATATAAACGTTAATCATGCATCATTCTTTTTCCCAATACCTACCTACAGTTTATATTTTGAAATTACACCCCCAAAATATATTAAGTTTATATTAACTTTGATCTTTAAATCTGCGTATAATTTAGCGTTCTTCTCATGAGACCGAGGATTTTGAAAAAAAAAGAACAACTGCAATAAGTCGTTCATTTACCATTTGTGCCTGACAACTTCGAAAATTATGGAACTTTAAGTTGTACTTCAAACGTAGGTATATGTGCATTTATTAATATATATTTCATAGCTCTGTTTAACTATACTGAGCACTCTTTTGTCTGCACCATAAATTATATTAAATAAAAATTTATTTGCTTATCTGTGAATGCACGAATATACAGTTGCTAATATCTTGTTATTTCGTTCATATTCACACCCTCTCTCCCACACACACACACTCTCTCTTTCTCTTACTTTTCAGAAAAACGATGTAGTATTCATATTATCAACTGAAAATTACGTCAAATACTTTAACGGGTAGAAATCTTGTTTTTATAGGTATGTAGGCATAAATTACATGAAAACAGCTTCACATTGGACGAAACGCGTCGGTTAATAGTACACTTTTCTTGTTGTCTTATACCTTTATATATATATATATATATATATATATATATATATATATATATATATATATTTCGTTAAAGACGACTGACAATTCACTGTAATTAATCATTTTATTTTTCTTGATTTAATAAATGTGTTTTTAGAATGTGAAGGAATTTATCCACACACAGAATTCTCCAAATTTCTATCCGAAACATACAAGGAGAAAATACATTGTTTAATAGGTTCATCCCCATGTAAACAAAGGATAAAAACAATGGAAGCCTCAATAATAAAAAAGGAGAAACAAACACTGAGTAACATTAACTACGACAATGTCACAATGTGCTGACCGTGTTTTTGCAAAACAAACTATACCCTAACTTCAAACACATACATATAAAGCAACCCTACCTCTCCGAATATAATTATTTCGAGTGCATAAATAAATAGCCATATATATATATATACATATATATATATATATATATATTATATATATATATATATATATATATATATAATCTTGGTGTGACCAACAGCCTAGCTAAAAAAATACTAAAGAAATTCATAACAAGAAAGAGACGCCCAAGAAAGCAGAAAATCTCAAAAGACAAAAACCACCTACCTAAGAAATATATGACAGAGTCCAACGCCTAGGCTATGCAGACAGAGCCAAATCGATTCTCAGCGTCAATCCTCATCGAGTCATCGCTCGAAGCGTTACTTTCACCCTCTCTGACGACTAGAAAACAAAATATACATATCTCTGTTTCTTTATACCTATCAATCTCTGTAACTTCTGTCTGTCTGTCTGTCTATCTATCTACCTACCTACCTATCTATCTATCTATCTATTTATCTATCTATCTATCTATCTTCGGTACTCTCTGTATAACTTTATTTGTCACAATTTACTCTTCCCAAATTGACGAAAATAGCACATTCCTCCGGTCTCGTACTTCCATTTTTCCAAACTGCTAAACAGAGCAGTTTTGTAATTGTGGCTTACATATGCATACGAGAACTCACTTATGACTTCATGTAACTCACAAATATTACATAACATTGCACGCTTGGTTACTCTAGGCCACGCGGCAGTGTCGTTTGCTTCCATGTTTGTTTCTTGGAAGTAAGCATCAAGCATTTCTTATTTCCTGACGACTGTTTGACACTGATGAAAAGCGAACGTAGCCTGCAGTGGAAGATGTTGACTTCTTATTTTTCTAGAAACACTTTATTTTTCCGTGTGATAAAGCTCTTTCTGTGTCAGTCGCCTTGTTTCCTTCTTTTGTGTATTTAGTTTTTAGATTTCACCTATATTTCTTCTTTTACTCGTGTTTTATTTCCTATTTTCGATTTTTAGTCGACATTCCTTAATGTTGATACGCCATCTTGGGACTGATTTCTTCGAACCGAGCGGAGATAAATGCTTGTGACAGCCATCGATTTTAGAAGTAAATTCGTATACTAACGCTAATCGATTATGTTAATGTTTGTTGCTATCCACAATTATTTCCTTCGAAATAGCCTGGAAGTGAGGTCCAAAGAAATCTACATTTTAGAAATATAGTTAGTCGTATAAAACATGCCATTATGCAGATAGAAAATCCAGTTAGAATATAGAGATCCTTTTTATTTAATATTTCCAAACAGTTTAATGATATATTGAGAAAGATAAAGAAATATTTTATCTTCTTAGTATAGTTATCTGCTTTAATATACACCCTTAAGCAAATCAATTGAAACAAAACGAATAAAAGTTTGATATCTCATGGACAATCAAGTACTGCATTAAAATTCGCAAAATCTAATACCGAAGAGAAAGTTTCATCAAAACATTCTATTTACATTATTCGGACTATTGGCCTGATCTTTGTCGCCATATTTATTACAAAGTTTCGGCTGGTGTACGCTCCGGCCTTCTTCAGGTGGTTGGAATGTCGAACTGATCCCTTTATTTCGCTCACTGGGGTAGACTGTTCTCGTTCCAAGTGCCATGTCTAATGGATGTCAGTTATCAGTTATCTCCTGTTAATTCCCCTCTCCAAGTTCTCCACCACCTTAACCAGATATTGAACTCTTTGGGTCCTGTTACTAGATCTCTCTAACGCCCTTATCCACAATGAAAATATTTACAGAAACAGCAGAAACAGCGCACGAAGCTACATTACAGCAGTGATGTAGTGACTGAAGCCGAAATGTCAGGTCAGAACCAATAACTTCGCATTTTCTTCTTGTTTCGTTTTGTTTTGTAAAATGTCTAAATATATAGTTGAAATGTAGGAGCTATATTAAACGCCACCCGATAGGGCGGCTTTTAAGCTAATTTCGAATAAATGCCAGTATTTCATGTAAAGAAATAATTGATAATTTCCAAGTAGTGACGGATGCTCTTCCGACAGTTGTATGATGACCAAGTGTAGATGCAGGAAGGGGGACATACAAATCAAGCTGCAGATCTCCAACTGAACATATGCTACATATACTGATAAGAGAGACATAAAATAGATAATCTTAGACTATATATCGGCGTTGAGAATTGTAAAAGGGTATCACTAATACAGCTGAATTTATGCTAACACAATTTATATATATATTTAATATATTAGACATACCAATATGTGCCCGCGTACATCATATCTGATCCATCAAAGAGAATGGATATTGAATAGAAATTGGTAGTAAGCTAGATTATATATATATATATATATATATATATATATATATATATATATATATATATAGATAGATAGATAGATAGATAGATATTTATATATATATATATAGATAGATAGATATTTATATATATATTTACAGAGAGAGAGAAAGAGAGAAAGAGAAATTGGTAGTAAGCTAGATTATATATATATAGTAAGCTTGATTTTATATATATATATATATATATTTATATATATATATATATATATATATATATATATATATATATATATATATATATATATATATATATATATATATATAAATTAAAGAAAAGACTGAATACTTTATGGTTCCATTAGTTATAATTTATTTCACCAGAGATTTCTGTTGAAATAAATTATAACTAATGGAACCTTAACGTTGTCTCTTTTTTCTTTAAAATAAATTATTCGCTCCTTATTACTCCTCCTTGGGATTATCCATACGGATTACCAAGATTTTCTTTACTCAAAAAAAAAATATATATATATATATGCATGTATGTATGTATATGTGTGTGTGTGTTTAGGCAGAAAATTATCTCTTAATCATGTCTAATTGAATAAATTACAAACATTATATCTGCTTATTTTTATGATAACCCTTGCATATTCACGAATGTTTTTTCGTATATTGGACGCAAATGAGACAAGAAATGAACAGTGAAAATCACTTTTATTGCCCAAGTAATTTCCATCTCTTTCAACTGGTAAGGCAAACCCCAAGTTCTTTCCATCTTGTGTAACTGTAAAGGTAAAACTGAAGTGGAGCTATACATTACTGATGTTTTTTCTTTAAACGTAAAAGGAAAAAATCATAGTGGATAGCTACACATACTTTTCGCCTCAGAAACAGATAGGGATACTTTGGAAGTAAAAGTAATTCTCACTGTTACAGTGCATTTCTTGCCTTATTTTAATATACGGAATATATTCTTGAATATGAAATGATTATGAGAAATATATATATATATATATATATATATATATATATATATATATATATATATATATATATATATATATATATAAATTACCACTTTCACCCAAAGGAAAGTAATAATACCACTAAGACGCAATGGGTAAGTGTTGCGGCACACCCACCTTCACAACCATAATAGACTGATCCTATTATTATAAATAGAACAGTAGTTCTAGTAGCAGTGCAGTACAGAGTGAGACTTCTGTAGTGATCAGTTACAACTTCCGTTTCTCGACCGGAAGATACTGTTGGACTTTATTACTATTACTTATTGTTTCTACTAACCTACGTTCGTTCTACTACTAATCTCTCTGATGTAAATACTTCTCTGAATATACCAGTATTTTGACCTACGACTGTGTTTGTTCGTTATTACCATATACTCACGTGGAAACACTCAACATCTCAACAGTAAGAAAATGCGTAAGATAGTGAGAGAAAAGTTTTAAATGTTAGTGAAGCGAAAGGACAATAAAACAAGAGGATTCAGGAAGACAGAAAATGGCGATTGACGTTGCACTTAAATTTTTGAAGATCGTAAGTAGCAAGGAATCAAAAATCCGAAAGAGGTTGCCACAGGCTAGAAATGTGGAAAAGAAACTGTTAGAATAGTCCTTGCGGTTACATCTAACTATTTCAACAGTAAAACGATGAGACCCAGTTGCCAATCTAGTACTAGGCTTAAATTCATGCCGTTGTCCTACCAAAGGGGGAAGTTAATTCGAACATTTTCCCTGAAAACATTTAAAGAATAGGAACAGAGAAGTCACGTTTCGTCGGGGATAAACTGACTGAAGCCAAGATTTTCTTAACTGCACACCTAGCAATCGATTGCTTTCACTTTATGTTAGTTGAAAACGTGAGAACGAGATAATTAATAATTCCATTTATATATATATATATATTTATATATATATATATATATATATATATATATATATATATATATATATATGTGAGTATGTGTATATATATATATATATATATATATATATATATATATATATATATATATATAAAAGGTGGTTCATTAAGACGGATCAAAGTCCACAGTAAATACATCAGTGAAACATGGTGAAAAATTATTTATTTCTCTATTGAATCATGTTATTTAATTCATAGCAATTATGTGTAAAATATAAAATCCCCCAAATGTCCACCAAGTCTTCTACTCGATCTCACCAATATGCCTTATAATCTCATCCTTCAGCTGTTGAATTATTGTTGGCTTGTTGGCATAGACTTTACTTTTGAGATGACCCCAAAGGAAGAAATCTAAAGTTATCAAGTCGCATGATCGTGGTGGCCAATTGACTTTGGTTTCGAGATTTGATGCGATGTGGGAAATACTCATTCAGTAAAAGCCATTGTTGCATTGGCTGTGGGGCATGTGACGTTTGGTCCACAAATCTTCGGCATTCATGGTATTCAATTCCAGTTGAAATTGCCAATGATTTAAGTTGTTAAATCTGAAAGAAAAACAGATCGTTAGACGCTTAAACCTAATTCACATTTAAAATCGGTCCAAGTTATTGGAACACTCTTCATATATATATATATATATATATATATATATATATATATATATATATATATATATATATATATATATATATATCCGATGCGGTTTGAACGAAAGTAATCTATAAATTATACAAATTCTAACGTTCGCAGCATTCATTCAAAAAAGAGCTCAATACATGTAGTAGAGCGATAATTATTTATTTATTATAATTTTATCATATAGACAAAACCATTTTACTCACTACAAAGATGCAACTTGGTTTCAGTGCATTTTAACTGCACATCTACGGGTGAGGGTCGGAAATGGTTACCATGTAGTAGAGCGATAATTATTTATTTATTATAATTTTATCATATAGACAAAACAATTTTATAATTTTATCATATAGACAAAACCATTTCCGACCCTCACCCGTAGATGTGCAGTTAAAATGCACTGAAACCAAGTTGCATCTTTGTCGTGAGTAAAATGGTTTTGTCTATATGATAAAATTATAATAAATATATATATATATATATATATATATATATATATATATATATATATATATATATATATATATATATATATAAAACTGCAGAGACTGCGTGATAATGGATTTACAGTTCCTTCGCACGTCTTAAATCGACTTATTTCCCAATGCAGACGTTGTGATACCATGTCAAAAATAGATATTTTATTTCTGCAGTTATTAATATATAAAGAAAAGCCGATGGTACTTCCAAGGATTTTGATACCAAGATATCATGTGTTGATAAAAATATTTTTTATTGCTGCTCACAAGTACATGTGTTTTTTGTTTTTGTTTTTCTAAAAACCTTATATATAATACATAACACTACCGCTTAAAACACTATCGACTTGCTGCAAATGCTTGATTCATCGGCCGGGAGCTTATAAAAATATGTCGATTAAAAGCTTGGGCTTAATCAAGAGGGGGAATATTTTTAAAATACATTTTTAGGCTTTTTTTTAATCGTTTATTTATACTGCCATAAGAACTGCAAGAGGGTGCTCAAAATTAACAGGATTAATGACCTGTCACCTTTTACACAAATATAATTTTGTTAAGTTGTTCTTGAGAAATGCTTAAAAATCAATATCTTCATCATGTTCATGATTGATTGACGGATTCGTTTTCTACGGCTTATCAACCTGTTGCAGATTATTTAAAGCTAGAAATTTTTATTAGATTTTAAGAATTATTTTCTTTGTGATATTTATTGTCGTACGCCAAAAGTGTCATATTTAATTCATAACTGGGAATAGAAGAGGTAGATTCTTACCTTTCTAAAGTTTATTTTTGCGTAATTGAATATAACGAAATCCGTGTGAATTGGAACTCGACTCTCCGATTAACATTTTCGAACCAGTATCCATCATACCACGCGTACATCCAAGCCTGTAGTATTTATTATTTCCAAACGGTCACCTATTTAGGTACCAGTCAGAGTCGACGTTGCTTAACTTCGGTGATAGTACGGGAAACTTTCATAATCTTCAGCCTCTTCATATACATCTTTCGTTTCTCAAATATATTCGTCTCGTCGCCATGGGGCTCTTATTCAAGAAGGGCGCGTATTTTAAATTACTTGCGACGCTAATTAGTGATCTACATCAACCATTTACGGGATATTAGAAATGATTTACGACACGATTCTTACGTGTTAAATTGAGAATATGCCGAATTCGAAGACCATTTTCAATCTTTCGTTAAATAACGTGCTTAATTCATTTTGCATTTACCCTGTTTATGATTTGCGCCATATTTATGTTAGATATTGTATATTATTTACTCCTCTAAGTTGGAGAGCATTTACTTTTTCATCAGCGATTTATCTTTCTGTAAATTTCTGAACGTAACGAGATTTTTTTTTTAAACTGATTTTAGATGTTCTCTTTTAATGTTAACGATGGAAAAAAGAAACAAAAGTGGACAAACAAATCTTTTAATGGAACGTCGATTGAAAGTAATCCGCTTCATAACAGTGAAAGTCGTTTATCCGAAAATTAATTTCATTTCCCTGAAATATCCATGTGGGTTTGATTTGTACAGTTCGTCCAATGAAATTTTACAATGCTTCCAACGAAATCATCTTAAACGAAGCCAAAATAGATGACGCCAAAGAGAGTGAATTTCAGCAACGTTCATATACACAACACCCAGTAGAAAAAAGAAAAAGACTAACAGGAAAATAAACAGTATATTTTTCAACCCACCGAACAACAAAAACGTAAAAACAAACGTAGGAGAAATATTAAACTCATGTACAAACACTTATCCCCATCAAGCACTCGCCGCAAGATCTTCAACAGCAACATAGCAAAAATCAGCTACAGTTTTACAGAGAACATGACACACATAATAAATCACGACAGAGAAGTAACCAAGAGGCGACTCGCTCAAAACAAACCTACCTGTAATTGCAGAGTAAAGAACGAATGCCTTTAAATGGAAATTGCTTACAAAACAATATAGTATACCAAGTAACTGTAAAATCAGCAGAAAACGAAGGAAAAATATACATAGAAATGAAAGACACTGGAAATAAAGAAATTACGCACACACACATATAACATAATGGAAAATATTGAAAGCAGCATCAGCATACGACAAGAAATCCCAAAACTCTAAACATTGTCTAGTGGGAAAAATTACTATAATCACCCTCCGAGAACAACACATTTACTTCAAACGACAGACAAATAATGACTACTGGAAATTCAAAAACTCAAAACAATTACCTTGTAAAATTCTAACGCGAAAATGTATATATATGTATTATATACAACGCAGAAAATGTAACATACTTTAGACGATGACAAAACTTTAAACGAAGCAATTAAGACAACGCCCGAAAAATATAATTAAAATCAAGAAAACTCTAAATAAATAAATAATAAACAAATTAACTAATGCACATATAAACACAAGTAAATGTAATAATAATAATAATAATAATAATAATAATAATAATAATAATAATAATAATGAAAACGAATAATTAAGTAGTCAATAATAAATAATAAGTCAAAACAACATTACAAAATAGTTAAAAATAACCGCGTTCGGATATACAATAATTCCTACTCAATATCATCTAGATCTATTTGAAAGAAGACACTTACCTACAACTCAATAAGCGTTAGGATAATTCAAAATACCTTGCTATTCATAATGCACTAGTGACAAGCATATATAAATAGTCGAGAAGACACAACATGACCTGAAAGATGCATTCAAGTCAGAACTAGACTGTCACCACTCAGTTTATATATATATATATATATATATATATATATATATATATATATATATATATATATATATATATATAACACGAAAATGCAATTGCATGTACAAGATACAATGCAGATAATGTAACATACTGTAGTGGAAGTCAAAACTTTAAACGGAACAAATAAGACAAAGCTCCAAAAATATAATTAAAGTCAAGACAACTCTAAATAAATTAAATAATAAACAAATTAACAAAGCACACACAAACACAAGTAAATATAATAATAAGAAAAAATATTATTATTATTATAATTATTAATATTATTATTATTATTATGATTATAATAATAATCAAAATAAATAATTAAGTAATAAATAATTTATAACGAATAAAATGTTACAAACAGTAAAACATTGCTACAAAAAAATCCCATTTGGATTCACAAATATTTTTACTCAGAGAAATTTAAAATATAACTGTTACTACCCACATAATAATATTTATGATAATACAATAGACATTACTATTCATAATGAACCAACGTCCAGCATATATAAATAGTCGACGCAAAACACAACATACGTGGCTTGAAGAATAAGTTTAAGCATGAAACATGCTATCGTTAAGTGGTGTTGATCCCAGTGTCTACTTTTATATTTACATACGCTGTATCGCTGATATATATATATATATATATATATATATATATATATATATATATATATATATATATATATATATATATATATATATGTATATATGTATATGCACACACATATACTTATATACATATATATACATATATATATATATATATATATATATATATATATATATATACTGAATATTTACATCGTAATCACAATATATATATATATATATATATATATATATATATTTTATAGAAAATATTCGTCCTCCGAAAATTTGTCGGACATTCAGGCCGGTAAATGTTATTTAATACTGTTTATTATAAACAGAGCATTTACTTAAATACTTGTATCTATAAAAAGAATGTTAAACATAAAAATGTCTTTATATAATTGTCGGACTTTGTCCATTTCATAATATATATATATATATATATATATATATATATATATATATATATATATATATATATATATATATTAATCTTGCATGTGAAATAAGATATCCTTTCATATAATGGCAATTGAATTGATATTTCATGTAAATGTTTATATAAAACTAATGTTCTTGCCAAAGATAATGATTAAAACTCTTGCCCTCTCTCACCTTAACAGATATATTGACAAACACCTCTCGTTCTTTTCATGTCACCATATTTGTTGAAAATAAGTGTAAACTAATTGTCACCATCGCATAAATAGCGCTATAAAAGCAATATCCATTGTAATTCATTGAATGCACTTGAGTCGATATTTCTTTATTTTTTCTTTTTCGTTTTGTGGACGTGTGAAATTTGATTCACTCTTGGTGAAAAAGAGTCTCTGCATTAGCAAATAATGTCAGATGCAAACGACAAGGGTAGCATGCTCCGTATAAAATTTGGGAAAACAAAAACTCGTATTATTTTTTCCTAACAAAAATTGCTAACAGTACGAACAATCCAGCCAAAGAAAATACTTGCATGCATCTCATGAAAAATGTGTGAATACATTTTCATCAGCCATTGGCCAACATGAATTAATGCTATGTCATAGTGTTCTCCGCAAAAAATATTCAGTGACGTTGAAGATATATACCGACATATAGAAAAATCGAAGCAGTTATTGGACGACTGCTTCGTCGATATTATTAGGAGTTATATATCAGATATATAAAGTAAGCACAGTTCAAAGATATACAACAACAAAATAACTGTTTAAATGTACCTATTTACTAATCCACTAAACGGACAGACATCAAAAGATATATTTTGTCATAGATGATTCATATATATATATATATATATATATATATATATATATATATATATATATATATATATATATATATGATATAACAATATATGATTTTGTATAATTTTATATATCAACAAACAGTATTTAAAAATATATGACAAACTGGAAAGGTTTTTTTTTGCGACGAGACTTTATCCGTTATGATTTTATCGGACTGGGCTTTGATGACGTTGTCACGTCTACACATGCGCAGGAAACGAGAGACGCAGGTAGTTTCCAGGCTCTTACAATATATCACAATTCTTGGTAGATGTTATATTGTCACAGTGTGGGATAATCAGGAACAAAGGTTTATGGAGAAATAATGAAAAACAAAAAGAATACAGATGGTTTCATCTAGACTGAGAAAAATTTTTTTCAAAAAATATTCTTTTAAAGATTTTACAGTTTACCTCATATATATATATATATATATATATATATATATATATATATGTGTGTGTGTGTGTGTGTGTGTGTGTGTGTGTGTGTGTGTGTGTAATTCCAGTCGAATTTCATACATTCACTGACAGCGTTCTAAATGCTTGGATGGTAACTGGTCTAGGAGATGGACAACTCTGCTTAGGCACCGAGTCCACAATATATATGTAATGGGAGTAAATGTAATTCAATTTTCTATGTACCAGAATAATGTTAGGAAAATTTACGTCAATATCTAAAAACAAACGGTCTTGCATTTTCGTCTTTTGATCGCCGTCGGACTAAACCGTGTTTCCGTTCCGTTAATGCAGATACACAATACACATGGGGAAAATAATCCGGCTGTTAATAATAATAATACAAATAACTCTTGGTTATGTGAGTCACTTTAGTGTGTGGCTTTCAGAAAATTAAGCGAAATAATATTATGAAAATGTATTTCTGTGAGTGATTTGTTATTCACGAGTAAATAAAATATCCCTTTTTAAAAATAAATTCTGATTGGTGGCAAAATCTGAATATTAAAAAGTATTTGGAACGTAAGTAATCGTTGAGAAAGCGAACGAAAACGCAACTAGCTGTATCAAAAACCGGAAATCAGATTGGAAGTGAGTACCATACTATGAGCTTATTTTGGAAACATAAATAATTCATTACTTCAACCAGTTTCTCTGATATAAGTTAAGAGAATGAACAAAAAATTACTTTAGGATAAGGCCAGAAAGCATCATCTGTATTCGTGGTTTTACAGAATGCTTTTAAAATCACTTGTATTGGGGAAAACACGCACAGAGCCAAAGACAAGAGTGGTTGTTTGTTGGGAAAGATAAAATATTCTGTGTAGATGGAATTATGGTGTCGCCTTACTAATGGGATAACTTAGTGGAAGAAAACAGTAAATAATGTCGAAAATAGAAAAACACTATATTTTATTTTGACTTAAGAAACCCAACGAACTATGAGGGAACAAAACAAAACAAATATAAAAACACATTGTTTTCTACCATATTTTATCGATCTGTTAGAAATATATTTTCTCATATATAGAATAAATCTCATATATATATATATATATATATATATATATATATATATATATATAGAGAGAGAGAGAGAGAGAGAGAGAGAAAGACAGAGACACAGGGTTAGACAGAGTGAGAGACGCAGTAAACACACATTTTGACGAAGAAAAAATAATAAACACACACATATATAACCAGTTTGATCATAGAAAACAACACTTCATGGTGGCTGTCAGTTTCAGAATTCAATAGTTAAGTAAATTATTTAGTCTGTTTCAGATGATCACGTAAAACAAGAAGCTTCCAGTCAACCAGCAGTGTTGATTTTTATGGTTATATCTAGATACGCCCGAGCTTCGATATTGCAGAACCACCCCCATAAATAGAGCTAAATCTATCTATCTATCTATCTATGTTCATTATCTGTATGTCTGTCTTTCTATCTATCTATCTATTTATCTAACTATCTATCTATCTATCTATCTATCTATCTATCTATCTATCTATCTATCTATGATCATTATCTGTCTGTCTGTTTTTCTTTCTATCTATCTCTTTATCTATCTATCTATCTATCTATCTATCAATCTATCTATCTATGTTAGTAATTATATATATATATATATATATATATATATATATATATATATACATTTGTGTGTGTGTGTGTTTACGAGCGTATTATTGAGTTTATGTGTTTGAGTCTATATATATATATGTGTGTGTGTATTATATATTGATACATATATATCTACAGATAAGAATACGAACTCCCACATATGTCTATCTCTATCTCCGCACACAGACACAGATATTTATATATCGTTATCTCATATATATATATACATATATATATATATATATATATATATATATATATATATATATATATATATATATATATATATGAGATAACGTTATATAAATGTTTATATATCATAAACAATATTGTTGAAAAATGACAAACTGGATAAAGTTTCTCGTGTAGTCACAAGTAATGCCCTCGTCCAATATATGGTCCTGACATTCTTCGACTGCTAGAGATTACCGTGGGCGGTTTTTCCTATAAGGGTGTTTATTCAAAACAAATATTTCCAACGTTATCGAAAAGGATGCAGATGTGAGGTCACATGCTTCTCTATTCGGCAGTCGGGAATGATCGAAGCTCAACTTAACTGTCAGGTATGCTTCTTTGATTGTCTGTGCGTTTCCTTCTGTCAACATAACGCATTAGTATAAACGTTACCCATAATGTGGTGGAAGAGTTTAAGAGACTAATTAACAAGAAATTAAGGCAGGCTGGAATATGGAACAAGAAAGAAAGTTAAGAATTTTGCCCATTCCGAGGGAAACGTGGTTAAATAAAAAGCGATAGAAATCTTTGCTGATAAAATCTAACAGAATATAACATACCCTTTTTCATAGAAAAAAAAGTTGGGCGTAGTCGTCCTTTAGCAAGAAACTCGCAATGATAATTACTGGTGACATCTACTGAATAGAAGTGTTAATTCGTACTATTGATCTAGGAACAGAACCCAGTAGGAATCCAAATGCAATGTTCCCTTATAACATTGGCAGAGTAGATTATTCCTGCAATAATGTGGGTATATTCTATATGTAGCCTTCCTTCAGGATCTGCTGTATAATGACTCTACCCACAATCTTATCATTTGTGGATCTTAGCAGGTTTAGTCTTTATTTTCTATCCATATGTCTTCGATCCATCCTATCTATGGATCTGCAAGATTATTTAGGTAGGTTGCTCGCTGTTTCCCTCTGTCCCCTCGCTTTCAGTGTCAAATTCTCCAAGCCTTCTTTCCTCATTATGTGTGCTGGAATGTTAAGGAATCTTTAGTTGTTTAAATATAAATGTTCTTCGTGCTTTTATTTTCCTTAGAACTCCCTCATTGTTCACATGGTCTGTCTATGGCGTTCTCAGAATTCTTCTGTAAAACCACGGCCAACAATATTGTCCCTGCTACAATATGTCGTCGACGTTACATAGATGTTATAGAATCGTTTTTTACAGACTCCATAAAGCGTGCCCGCAACGTTACAATATAAAGTTACATTAACAAAAAATGGATAATGAATTCCAGGAAGATGTATTATTCCTCATTTAGATTTAAGTGAAGACAAAGCATTGTGATCTTATAATGAACCAGCACAGAATTTTTCACCTACAACAGTTTGCAGTATGACGATAACGGTATGACAATACTCGGTATGAGTTATCAGTCTAGGGTTCGGAAAAATAGTTCATTGGAATGTTACAATAATCTCGCTACAACATCACATACCCTCCAAACAATATACAAAATATCTGCAATGTTACAAAAATGTTCTCTGTTAGTTAATCTGTTGCTTCAAGTTTCATTTTCACATGGGACAAAATTATTCAGCATTCCTTATCGTAGACGAGGGTAGATGATACATAACATGTAGTTATTTACAACGCAATTTCCCTGTCTCTTAGAACTTTAAATCGCTTTTCTAAGCTATTTCGGATTCCCGTGCCATCTTTTCCGTCACCTCTGAACCACTTCCCATTTAATTAAATTTCTGTTCTTGATAGATTTTGATATATTCAGTTCTTAGTACACATCTTGAGCAGTTTCTCTTACTGACGACCATACATTGTGTCAGATTATAATT
>OZ038508.1:43626934-43644434 GCA_964036315.1 Acanthosepion esculentum | reverse complement strand
CAAGGACAGCCTACTTTACGCTTGGCATGAAAAAATCTTATATATATATATATATATATATATATATATATATATATATATATATATATATATATATATATATATATGTATATATATATGTAGATATATATATATATATTAGATTTAAGAAACAACAGATATTTTTATATATATTGCTCAATATTAAAATGATATTAAAAATAGGGCATTAATAATATTATATAAAAAAAAGATTACGTACATTTTACATATCACTTGTTTTGTTGTTTTCCCCGACGTTGAAGTTTCTTGGTAAATATCTGTTCTTCAGTGGGTATTCGTTTTAAATGATATCATTTAAATCTAGAACCGCTTGAAGTCGAGGTAAAACACTAAAAAAAGTTTAATATTTAAATGTTAAGTAATATTATATATATATATATATATATATATATATATATATATATATATATATATATATATATATATATATATATACATATATATATATATACAGACATGTTTTAAGGATGTCAAAAACTCGTACTACATGTAAATTTGTCATAATTCATATGATTAAATAGTTTAATTATTAAAAAAATTATTGAAATTTTGTGTAATGTTCCGAGTACTTCTGATCACCGTTGTTTTTGTTTACAAGTAAAGAAGATACATATCTTGAGACAGCCAATGGGGCGTTTATATGGTTAATTGTCCGTTGTTTGAAATGAACTCGAGTTCACTTGCTAGCAACATGTGCCTAAAAATGGTCTTGATGTCCAAAAACCTATTAGCATGTACACGCGGAGATTAAAACACATTTTATTGATAACGGTGTTGTCGTTCTTTGATGTGAATAACTTCTAAAACCTTTCATCATGTTTTGCAGTTGGATTAATGTGTTTAATATAATTATTGTAGTATGCATTATAGAAAATTCATTCAGCTTGCAATGATTGTACTACATTGGCAAATTTAATGCCAATATTGGTTGGGATTTGGGGAATAATATATGAGCTGGTAGATGACAATTAAATCCATTCATCTGTGGAAGATCCGAAAGTAAAAATCGTGAGTTACTACTGACTGGAAAGCAAGCAAATACACATGTACGATCATATAAAAATACATATAAATGCGCACACCTACGACTTCGTATATGTTAGGTGTATTCAAAAAGCAAATTTTCATTATAGACAGTTTATGCTGAATACCAATGGAATTTCTTTCTGACCATTTTTCTTGTTCCCGGGGAGAATTTGAATACACATGTTTCAATATCTTGTGAGTGCTTTAAGTTTTGATATGTTAAAGATGTTCTTGATAGTTATTATGTCCATGCATTCACAAGATAACGGTAATGGTAATATTAACTGTTTCCCTACAAGGAAAAATTTGGAATACATTAACCGAGCAGCCAGTACAGCTTTCAGCTGAAATCTATAACAGCGTTCTCTTCTTTCTTTCTTTTTATGTGCCATGTCCTTTCAGGACGTGGGCGATAATGGCTCTCCACTTCCGTCTATCCCTTGCAGCTCTCACAAAGTTCTTTCCCTCTGCTTCTTCTTTCCCCAGACCATGTTCTGTCATCCACTTGCTCAAGCTCGTCAGGTATGTCACGCGCTGCTTTCCCTTGTCTCTCTTTCCCTCTATTCGACCCGTGAGTATCAGATTCTCCAGGCCCTCCTTCCTCATTATATTTCCCAGAAGCTTCAGATGCTTCTTTCTGATGTTAAGTATAAGGTTTCTACTTGTTTGCAACCCCCCTAAGATCTCATGATATAAATTAGCACCCTTCTTTAGAACTACATCTCCGCCGCCTCTTCTTCATCTTTGATGAAATCGTCCAACATTTGCTGCCGTAAAGAAGAACAGATGTCACCTAACAGCTCAGTATTCTTTTCTTTTCTTTTTTCCTTACTAAAAACAATTATTTTCGGAAAAACAATTTCTTAGTTCAGTTGCTATTATTGCACTTTCAAGTATTGATGGGGGGGGGGGCTTTCTTCCTAACCTTTTATTTGAAGTAGTGTGGAATATTAACATCTTGTTTGTCGTTATTTGTGCTGTTCATTTTAATTGTTAGTCCTCAGGTGATGCGAGTTATATTATCTGATACAGCGCTTTGTGAATGTGAATGTGTAGCGCCAGTCTACAATGTTCAAAGAGGGATGATCTTTGCCAAGGCCATCAGGTTTCACTGGCTGAAGGTCTTTAGACACAGTCATATCGATCCCGAGAACTACCAAAGAAAGCACAATACAAACCTTTTCTATACGTTTCTCTATAAGGCTTTGACAATCATGGCCCTTCACCACTTCCTGTATTTTATAAATTAGTCATTTGTGTGTTTTAGTTATATCTCCTAAATTGCAATCCATTTATACAAGCTCACTAAGTAGGTTATGCGTTGTTTTCCTCTGCCCCTTCTGCTTGCAATATGTCCTGTGGGTGCCAAATTTTCCAAGCCGTCTTTCCTCATTATCTACGCTAGAAATTTCAATTTCCTCTTTCAGATTTTGATTACAAGTGTCTTATTTATTCCATTTTCTCTAAAACTTTGTCGTTGCTCACATGTTCGGTTCATGCTATTCTCAGCATCCTCCTGTAGAATCACATTTCTGCTGTTTCCAGTCTCTTCATCTGAGGGGAGATTGTTCAGTATTCACTGCCATTGAGACTGATATTACTTATCAGTTCACTACACTCTTCTTTGATTTCAATGAAATTCTGTAAAACACATCAACATAAAGTCCACTGACAAAATGTGAATAGACACTGATGTCAATACCAAAAAGCGGCAGCCTGTCGCAGGCCATCTCTATATATTTTGGGATATTCGCTTTCTTTTGCTATGTCTCTGAACAGATTAGTAATTGTGAGGTTTTCTTTTCTTTGTTGACGTGCACATTATCATGATACCTTGTCTAGAGTCGTTGCCCAATTTCAATAGTTATGTTTATATTTTAATAATGTTGCAGAAGGATGCTCTCTGAAAATGATCAATATATCTAAACACGTATGAATATAAAGTTTCGGGCATACGAAGATGCGAGCGGTATCTAAATGCTAAATACGCTGTATTTGGTAAACTATAAAGCGTATAAGTTAATCACATATTACTTAATTTCAAGAAGAGAGCTACAGAACAATACTGGTTGTTTAATGAAGTAAAAACAAAAGCTGATTCCTATTTATATATTGTAAACGCAGGTATTTGGGCAGTTATTGGGAAAAGGCAATCGAGTTGACCGTTCATAGGCCAAAACGCTAAGTTGGCTAGGGCAAAGTTTAACAAACGTACCCCCAAAAATGGTGTCGTCAAAGGCCTTTTTTCTTGAAACCGCTACTACTGTATACTCTATCGGCAAACTTTATTGTGTTTAGAAAGTAATGCTTCGAAACTTAATAAAATCCAAATATATGAAACTGGATTTACACCCTTGTGCAAATTAATTAAAACAAAACGAATATTTCCGTTATTATTTACATTTTTTTGTATTTTTCAAATGAAACAAACCTCATGTCATATGTTAGTACTTCGTATGCCCATTCCACGAAGTCGTTCCATGCAGATTGGCCACAGATTCTCGATTGGATTAAAATCAGGAGAGTTTCCAGGTCAGTCTATAGTACTTTAATTTACTCACTGGTAAGGCTTGTCAGTGAGTTCGTACAGTGTTACCATTTACCTACGCTTCCTTGAAGTAACGTCCATCACAGACAATGACCGTAGGACAACTAATCGACAGTCAAGACAATAGTGTTTGTGAGTGATACCAATCTAGTACAAACACGGATGGTGCAATATTTTCAAGGCGAAACAAATTTCATCATACACCCCGAAAATCGATTCATATTACTGCATACCACTGCAAGTGACCTAATCTGAAGAAAAATTAGAAATAGATTACATCCTGTCACTCCAGTGGGTCTAAAACTGGCCGTATGCTGAAAGAAAGGAAACTAAATGGGTTGTTTCAATTAATTTGCACAAGGGTGTTAATATTTTCTTCTTTTCTGAAATTGTCATCAAAAGTATTAAACGTTATTCTTGAAAATATGCTATCTAATTTATAATATTTGTTGTCAGTTCTCGAGGTTGAAAAAGTATAAATCTAGACGCCATCAAATTATTTTAGGGAATTATGTGCTGGGAGCAAACAAAAGGAATGCACAGAATATGTATTTATTTAAAATTTATTAAGATTTATTATTTAAATTTGCTTGTTCACTTGTTCACACACATTTTATACATTAACGAATAAAAGAATTTGAATTCATTCTTTACAATATGTTGAATAATAAATATTTTATTATATTTGGTTCCTATAATTTTGTCAACTTGTAATTAAACTAATAAAATAAACTGTTTAATTATTTAAAGAATCTAATAAAATAGAGTTTAATTAATTTATTGCCAATTCTGGAGAATAGAGAAAATGCATAGGAGAAGATAGGTTTACCAATCGTCCAGTTTACATTCCTCCCTTGTCTTTTGAACAGGAGAAGAGTTTTATTCTTTGATTCCCTGTTCAGGTTTCGGTTTTCAGTCTCTTCGAAATTCTGCTTCATCTTAATACTTCTAAGGTCTCCGCCTAAACTCTGAATTTTTTTTACTATTTACCTATTTTCCCTCTATAGGAGTAGACAGGTGAACTTATCATCGTTTTACGTCTTCTGAAGAGGAGTAGTGATGCATCCCTTGTTTATTGATTACGAGTGGTTTTCCTGTTAGTTATAAATTCGACTTCAAATCTATACTTATAACGTCTCAACCTAAACACTGAAATTTATACGATTATCGAGTTTCCGGTTCTCTCTAAAGTAGATTCCTGCTCTCTCATTTCCTGTGGCGTCATCGCCTTGCTTTCGGGGAATTGATTTAAATATCCGTTTTCTATCTTGGTTTTATTAAACTTTCGAATCATCTTTTAAAAAAATTAAAAAAAGCCGAGTGAATATTGAGAAAGATCAGCTTAAAGAGAAAATAAAGCCTTCCTTTTGATGCATCCTATATTTTTGGTTTGTTTTGTGTTTTTTTTTTGCGGGTACACATGTTAAATTTACAAGTTGTTTTAACTCAGGGTCATTCTTACCTTTACAAATAGCTTAAGGTGTTGGATTATAAAAGTGCAGTAAATTGGAGAAAAATGTTTCTTTGATTGATGTGATGATTATTACTGCAAAAAGCTGTATTATCAGAAATTCTCAGCTCTCTCAAGGACACGAAGTTCAGATAGATAGATAGATAGATAGATATGCACAGATTGAGATAGATATGTACAGATTGATCTATCTATCTATCTATCTATCTATCTAGATAGATAGATAGATAGATAGATAGATAGATAGATAGAGAGATAGAGAGATATGAAGAGACTAAGATAGATATGTACAGATTGAGATAGATATGCATAGATTGATAGATATGTACAGATTGAGATAGATAGATTGATAGATAGATAGATAGATAGATAGATAGATAGATAGATACTAAGTTGGACCAAAACTACGCCAGTAATCCGATTAGCTGAATTCAATCAGAAAATATCCCTGTATATTGCTCAATCAATGTGTTGTATGTAAAAGTATTACCTCAGATAAACATACAAGGAAATATGTTATAATGAAAAATAATTGTTTTCAACAAAATGTTTTCTGTCATCAGTAGGTCACAATTATAGAGAGATACCTCTATATTCATATATTGATACACGTAGCATGACTGTTTTCGCATATATTTATTTCATGGTACTCTAAAGAACACTTTAAAAAGTTCGGTGTAGCAAACCTATTTTTGACTCTCCCTCATCGACAAGCCCAACCCAGCGTGTAATCCGGTGTCTTGAAGTAAATTCCCAGGCGATTCTGTGTCCATTTTGTTCACTCTGAAAAGAAAACGAAAAGTAAAGAGTCATTCTCTCGGGCAACCGCAAGCAACAGGACAGATCTACTAATGAGAGACGAAACAGTAAATAATGCTTCTGTGGTGTTGACAGTAGCAACGCTTTTTTGCTCTTTCGCCAGGAAACTTGACTATGGCAATCGCTTCACCCACGAACAAGTTACCTCACCTCCTCGTCTCGGCTTCTACCTGGACTTCAAGCAAAAAACGATGGTAGCTTTTTTTTTCAATCGAGGCTGACTTGCTTTGCGCCTAGAAGGCTACATTTTTCCTGCCAATACATTTTTTTTAGTTTTATTGATTCTTTTCGTCGAAATTCTTCTTCTTCTTCTTCTTCTTCTTCTTCTTCTTCTTCTTCTTCTTCTTCTTCTCTGTAACGCCTTTTTTACGGTCTGCTTTTGCTGTTTTACCACTTATGCTTCTTCCTTTTTTCTTTTCTTCGACTTTATTTTTCGTTCCCTTACTTCCTCTTACTGTTCTTCATTTGTCTTTATTTCTTCTCATCTTTCTCTTCATCATATTCTTGTTTTCTCCCCATCTTATCGTTTCATTGACTAAGTTTTTCTTCTTCTAATTCTTCTTCTACTTCTTCTTCTTCTTCTTCTTCTTCTTCTTCTTCTTCTTCTTCTTCTTCTTCTTCTTCTTCTTCTATTTTTCATTATTTTTTCTACTTATTCCTTTTTACCTTTTGTACCTACCTTCTCGATCTTCTACTTTTTATCCTTTAAGGTGTCAATTGTTTTTCATCATTCCCTTCCACTACATTTCTACAGTTTCTTCTTCTGTCTTACTTCTATATCTTTCTCTTGCTCCTTTTCCTGTTCCTCATCATTTTCTTCTTCTCCTTTTACGTTTCATCCTTTCTTCCTTTTGTATTTCTTTCGTTTTCTTTCCCTCCTACTTTTTACTCTCCATTTTCTTCTTTTGCTCCTTCCTGCTATTTTCGTCGCCTTCATCATCTTTTATATATTTACCTTTATATATTTTCCTTTATTTCTTTTTCTTTATTCTTTTTTTATCTTCTTCATTCTTTCTTTTTCTTACTTCCTTCATTTGTTTTTTTTTTTTCTTTGTTCTCACTCCTTCCTTTTTCATTTTCTCCTTCTACTTATCCAACTTAACTTCCTTGGTCTCTACGTTTTTCGCCTCTTACACCTTTCTTTTTCTTGTTTTTTTATTCTACATTCTTTTTCTTTGTTTCCCATGATTCTATTAAATTTATTACACACATTTTTCCGCTTTTCTTTCGCTTTCTTTTCTCTACTTTTAATCTGCCTTCTTGTAATTTTCTTCATTAATATTTACTTTATTGCATTATTTATATCGCTACGTTCGTTTCTTAAAGTTTTCCTTTCGAGTTTTTTTTTTTTTTTGGTTTCCCTTCCAATTCCTGATCCTTCTCCTTATCGATCCTTTTTCTTGTTGTTTTCATACTCTTCCTTTCTTTATCTTTTGTTCTTTTTTCCTTTGTTCTTTCTTTTTACGATTCTTTTGCTTTATTCGTGCTCTTTACTCATTGTTCATATTCTCATATTTCTTCTCCTCCTTCTCCTTCTCCTCCTCCTCCCCTCCTACTCCTCCTTCTTCTTCTTCTTCTTCTTCTTCTTCTTCTTCTTCTTCTTCTTATGTAACCTCTTTATCTGATGTCCGTTTTCGCTTCCAGATGGATGATCTGCGACCTCCTCCTCCTCGCATAAAATAATAACTCAATCTTTGCCATTTACTGACACGTCGCAAATATCGCCTGTAATCAGACTTTAGATATTTGGCAAGTACTTTCTTACATCCTTTTTGAAGCATCTGGTTTTCAACGTTCACCTATGCAAAAAGCGTCACGTTTCTCTACTCTTGCCTCGGGACTGTCTGTGCCTCCATATTTGCCAGCTTCAAGAGACGCCAATCGACCAGGATGTACATTCAGTCCTTGAAAAATCAGATATCATCGTTTTGGAAACGTAACAAATGGCACATCTAATCAAGAAATAAGCTTATTATCGAATTTACAGTAATGTTGGACAAATTTTAATTAATGCACACAGGCGCGCACACACACACACACACACACACACACACACATGTGCGCGCGGACACTCACACGCACGCTCGCACACACACGCAGGCATATATATATATATATATATATATATATATATATATATATATATATATATATAAATATAAAAGTGAACATAGAAGTCAACACTTGATGCAATCGTCAGGCAACGAGTGCTGTTATTTTTCTCGGCATCACGGACCCGTATATATAAATAGCCGAGAAAAATAACAGCACTCGTTGCCTGACGATTGCATCTAGCATGAAACAGACTGTCGCCTCTAAGTGTTGACTTCTATGTTCATTTTATATTTACACACGCTCTATCTCTGATATTGAGCACTTTATCCCATAAATATAGCACACTTTAAGACTATATTTCTTCATATATATATATATATATATATATATATATATATATATATATATATATATATGCATACATATATATATATATATATATATATATATATATATAAATGCATATATATTGTCGCACAATGCGTGCTGGTTTAATAAAATAGTGACTGATGACAGAGCTATAAAATATATATCAATGATAAATTAATACATTTTTCCTTGACCGGTAACACAACTATGAGTTTCATGCACAATGTAATCTTCAGACTTTGACGGAAAACCGTTTTCAATCAGCGCATGAAATTCGCATGAATAGGAATAGATACGGCATGACACACACTCCTTGGTGTTCTTTGGAACTGGGTTAGAAGTTTAACCCTTGTCTCCTGTTTAGGATTGAGTTCCCGATTCTTTTTAAAGTCTACTTCTAATTCATATTTGTAACATCTCCGCCTAAGCACTGACATTTTATTTATTATTTATTTAGTTTATTTTTCCTCAAGAGGAATAGATAGGTCCGCTTATCATCCAGACCACTATCACCTATTGTCTTTTAAACGATAGTAAAGGTTTCTCCCTTGTTTCCAGTTTAGGGTTGTGCTTCCAGTTCCTTTTTTCATTCTCATTCACACCAAGTATTAAAAAAGAATTAGGTCTAATGAATTGGATCGTGATTACGATTCCAGTATAATAAATTATAACCATGGAATAGTAATATTTGAGCCTTTTACATTATATATATATATATATATATATATATATATATATATATATATATATATATATATATATATATATATATATAAACAATTACAAAAGAACACTCTCCCTGGATATCCTCAGTAATTAGTGAAGTCATGTCTGTTGATATCATTCACACAAACTCTTCCATAAGATGTGATTCTAAACTGAACTTTCTCAGTAAGAAAAACAGCTGGTATTTTTTGTTTTTTTATATCGACGTGTTAAAATTGTCCAAGACTCCGTTGAACGCAATACACGTTTTTCTAATTCTTCTAATGCTCAACATCTAAACGTATTGAACTTAGCGAACTCCAAATCAAAGGCATGCAGTGAAAATGAAAGTGTGGGGGTTAGATGAAGATGTAAGATAAAATTAATTGTTCTCGGAGTATGCAGTAAATTGAAATATCTCGACTTCTCATTATCCATATATCCTGACTTTTTTCAACATATTATATAAGTGTGTTCTAGACCGACTATTGTTAGTTTTTCTCCTTCTTCTTCATCTTCTTATTCTTCATCATCATCCTCATCATCTCCTTCTTCTTCTTCTTCTTCTTCTTCTTCTTCATCATCATCATCCTCATCATCTCCTTCTTCTTCTTCTTCATCATCATCATCATCATCATCATCTTCTTCTTCTTCTTCTTCTTCTTCATCATCATCATCATATCCTTCTTCTTCATCATCATCATCATCATCATCATCATCATCTTCTTCTTCTTCTTCTTCTTCTTCTTCTTCTTCTTCATCATCATCATCATCATCATCATCATCATCATCATCATCATCATCATCTTCATCATCATCATCAACATCTTCTTCTTCTTCTTCTTCTTCTTCTTCTTCTTCTTCTTCTTCTATGTTCTGTCACCCTTTTGGGCGTCTGCACTCATGGCTCACCACAACTTCCCGTCCTTTGTAGCTGTTAGGATGGTTTATATTTTTATAATCTACTCCTAATGTCTGTTAAGACAACAATTTACACAAACTAGTTGCATCGGTTATTCACTGATTTCTGTTTTATGTCCCGTTATCGTCATTTTCTCCAACCCTTCTTTCCTATTTATGCGCTCTAGAAATTTCAACGTTTTCTTTCTGATTCTAAGCATAAATGGCGTTTTTATTTTCAATTGACCTACGAAATTTCGGAAAACCCGCGTTCTTTTCTGAAAATCCCAATGGCTGCCGGGACAATTGGGTGAAGTTCGAAGGCATTACCTATAAAGTCAAATAAAACTATAATAAGGTTACATCCAGAGCTATAAGAAAGTCACTTCCAGAGCTATAAGAAGGTCACTTCCAGAGCTATAAGAAGGTCACTTCCAGAGCTATAAGAAGGTCACTTCCAGAGCTATAAGAAGGTCACTTCCAGAGCTATAAGAAGGTCACTTCCAGAGATATAGCAAGGTAAATTCCAGAGATATAACAAGGTCACATCTACAGTTATAACAAGGTCACTTCCAGAGCTATAACATGATCAGTTCCAGAGCTACAACAAGGGCATTTCCAGAGCTCAATCGCAGAACTACCCTTTTAGATTTTTTTCTTTTCTCTCTACGTTTCAACTAATGACTTTCTTCATTCCCAAATCATAATATTTATGAGAACCCCAGCTATCATATTTTCAGTATTTTTTCTTAATATATACTATCATTTTGGTAAAACAACCAGGTTTACTTTTAAATAACACTACTTAAATATATGTTCCTCAGTAACAATTACACCCGATCATGCGCACAGCTGAAATTAGAGCCTGCGTCAATGGGCTCTACTCTTTCCTGTTATTTATTCTCGATATGTAGTATGTCAAGTGTGCTGTGTGTACGAAACGCCCGTCTTCTGTCTGTGTTTACGCTGAGAGGATTTTATTTCGAGACAAGACGTGTCTTTTGTATACGTCCCTGGCCAGACAGTGGTCCCGTTTTGTAATTATTTATGACATTTAGGAATCTACCAGCGTGCATTCAATTCGAATGTATGGCGAATGTTTTATACTATATTTCCTAATTTTCTTTTGATATGGAGTAAATTGTGTAGGCTTCTGCGTCTAAGTGAGCTTTTTGTCCTCTTTTGTGAATAAATGTAACAGAATGAAAATAATTTGAATGAAAAGATTACGCAAAAAGCCAAATTGGCATTTGAAAAAGGACTGATTAGATGTAAAAAGAGAAAGGAAGAAAGACCGAATAAAAAAAATCAAGCTGGATAAAAGAAAAAAAAACGAAATACAGAAGGAAGGCATAAGTATATCATTGGCAGAAAGAAACGTGTGGAGAAATGAAATGCTGGCAGATTCATCAGAATGAGGAATGAAAACAGGAGAACAATACGCCTAAGTTTTAAAAAAAACGTTTGGAAAAATGGAGTGAATGAGAAAATCAATACGAGGAAGAAGTGCGTAAGAAATGAAAAACTGATTCCTTAGAAGTAATGAAAAAAGAGAAACGCTATGGGGCAAAAAAAGAGACAGAAAAAGAAAATAAAACAATGTGGAGCAATGAGTGTGGAGAGAACGAAAGACTAACATATGAAAGAAAGAAAAATTATGCAAGCGATAAATTGAAGACAGAATATTTGTAAAAACGGTGTGAACAAAAAAAAAACATCAGTAGTAGACTAAAGTGTGTAAAGAATGAAAACGCTTCCATCAGAAGAAGGAATCAAAAAAAAAGAAAAAAAGATTAAATCAAAGGAAGATGAATGAAACATCACGTCGAAGAGATGAAAACTTACAAAGGAAAAAATACAAATTAAAATAAAACTAAAAAAATGTTTTTAAAAATTCAATCTAGATATTAATCGAAAGATATGGGCGCGTAGCCAAGATGTCATCGTCGGGGCGATTATGCTCGGCGTAATGAGTTCAAATTCCAGCTACGACTGTTACGTCTTTTTTTTTTTTTACATGAATGCCATTAGGTAAAGAGTGATTACATCTCTTCTCCTTCTAGCTGAGTTAAATGCTGGAGTCCCCCCCTTGGATTACATCCCTTCTAAGAGAAGAAGTTTAAAATCAAAACCGGTTGTGAGTGGGGTGCTACTGAAATTATAGCAACAACACCTAGTGTGGTTACGTGACTTCAATGTCCAATGTTATATACGCTCTTACCTTGATACTCAGCAGTTTAACCCATAAACATAGTATACCATAAAAATATATTTTTATCATATATATATATATATATATATATATATATATATATATATATATATATATATATATATATATTATTTATTCATTTATATATATGAATGTATGTGTGTGTGTTTAGTCAGCATATATTTATTCAATCAAGTTTGGTTGTATAATCTAGATATATTATGTCTATTTTTATTTTAATACTCTCAAATTCAACGATCATTTTGTGCTTTTACAAAACTGAATAAGAAAGACGCCATAGTTTTGATTATTTCTTTTCATTTTCCCAAGTACTTTCAATCTATTCAAAGATCATTAATTGCTAAGACAATAATTAATGTAATGTGAATTTTGTTGCAAATGCGCATGAAAGACGCTCCATTATAGTCAATTTAGGTTAAGAATATGTAAGGGAGCTAATTTAGTTTAAATCTTTTTGTTCATATTTCAACACTACTCAACTTGCAAATCTCTTAACAAAAACATATTATTTGTCATTTTGTACAATTTGAGCATACCAAATCATTGCATTTATAGACGTTTTAAAACATTGTTGCTATACTCATAATTTTATGCAGTGCTAGTTTCGTTTTTTTTATATAGAGCGCTTCAAGAATTTGAATTTTTTTTACTTTCATTGTAGAGTATACTTATATCGTCAATTAATATTTCTTTAAAACGTGTATGTGGGAAGGAATGTTATTTTAAATATTGTGCGATAGTACTTGAATCTGCTATGTGTAATATAAGCCTCTTCGGTAATGTTCTTTTCTGAAACCAACACATGCATTTACATTTTTGATAGAGATACAATCTCCCATAGGACATTCAAATTGATATACGATGTGGGTCTTTTCAAAACACTAGTTGACAGAAAAGAGTTGTTGCGGATGATTAAAATAAATAACCAAAACTACGGTGTTTGTTTTACCCAGTTTTCTAACAGGACTAATAAGTTCATTCGTGATTTTGGGAGAATTAAAATAAAAATAAACATATGTCAATATTATTCAGCCAAAAATGCTTATACACACACACACACACACACACACATATATATATATATATATATATACACATATATATATATATTTATATATATATATATATATATATATATATATATATATATGATTAATGAAAGTAAAATGTTTGCCATTTAACTGGTTGATGCTACTTTGAGGATATCGACTTCAAAGTTTCGTAGACGGGTGTTTCAGCAAGTGTCTGCTCATACTTCTCGACATTTCAATTTACATGTAATTTTTTCTATAGTGTATGTGCGCGTGTGTGCATTGATGCACGTGCGACCATTCGCCCGTCTATGCGGATGTACGCACGCGTAGAATGTTATGAGGATTTGACCTTTAACTGTTTTTCACTTTACACTGACTCCTTAACCTTTTCTCTCTTTTTTCCCCTCTTTTCTTTCGTTACATTCGACATACTTTTTTTCTAGACAGGCTATATACATATATATATATATATATATATATATATATATATATATATATATATTATTATTATTATTATTATTAAGCATCATATGCACTTTCACTGACGAATAAGTGCGTATTACTTTTTCCGCTCCTCCAATCTGTATTTGTAATCGTTGTTAAGGAGCCTGTGTCGTCCTCGTGAGTCACAGGTCATGTATTCTCAGCAGTCTATGTCGTATTTGTTCTCTCGGGTGTTTCACCTTCCGCATTGGAGAACAGCTGCAAAGGACATTTTGTCACAGTGTGCAGATTGCAGAAAGGAGAGATTCGAAGCGGAGAAGTAAACGAAAGGCGAATTACATAAAAGATAAAAATAGATAACATCCAGAAATCTATACATATATGTACAGGCAATTTCCAATACACGCGTACTCACAAATAGTGCTTTTGCCCAATCACGATGAAGGTTGGCACTGCCAATGAAGATCCGTGCTATGAACATGTATCGGGTCTGAAATTCACTCCAGATTTCAAATGGGACTTATATATACACTTTATTGCTAAAGATTCGGGAAAAATGGTTGACTCATTCTATCATTCCAAGAAGTACCTTAATCTTTCGGACATGATTTATCTTTACAAGAGTTAGATTAGACCAATTATTGCTGCCATCCCAGGACTGTAGCTGCTCAGTCCACCCTTGATAGAGTTAATAAAATCTTTTTCGCGATCTCTATTCTTCGGCCTCTTGCCTATTAACGCAACAGTTCATGTCTGTCGCTATTCTGTTCAGATGACCTCTATAATTTCGTTTCATCAATGATATTTCATTGAATCACCCTAATTTCATCTTTCTTCCACATGTAAGAAAAAAGCTCCAGCCAATCAGCTTTTCTCGGGAACAGCCCCAATATGGAACAGACTCAGGGTTAGTTGTTTCTCTAAAGACTGACCTCTTCAAATCATTATCTATACACCTTATCTACCCCCCTTATCGGCACAATCTTCACTTTCTATTGCCTCCTCAGTTATTCATGTCACACACGCCATTCAGAATTATCATTTTAATACAAACGCTCGAGCTAGATTTGCTATCAAATATTGTATTGGATAAATTCTAGTATTAAAAAACACAATTATATAAAATAACAGGATCCGTGTAAATTATACATATTTGCTTCTTTGTTTTATAATGTTGCATTCTGTAATTATCAAAAAATAATAGTTCCTAAATAGTTATAAGATAATAGTCATAGTCATCTTAAAAATACTGAAATGTCGCAGACTAAGATTGAGATTAAAAGACTCTTTATATCTTTCTACATTCGTTCTTTCTCCTTCTTTCTGTTTCCCTCTCGGGAGCTCAAAAAAGTCTGGGTTTAATAGGCGTAGCGAGACATACATCATACATAGGTAGGTATAAGCATACGAATACATATATATATATATATATATATATATATATATATATATATATATATATATATATATATATATAAAAGTGAACATTGAAGTCGTCACTCAGAGGCGACAGGCCACCTGACGATTGCGTCTAGCATGAAACAGCCTGTCGCCTCCGAGTGTTGACTTCAATGTTCACTTTTATATTTTGATATTTATATTTACATACGCTGTACCTCTGATATTGAGCACTTTATCTCATAAATATAGCACACCTTAAAATATATGTCTTCATATTTTATTTTAGATATATAGATATAAATTCTAATCGTTTCCCCCAAAAAGCTGATAATGGCACTAAGACGCTATATCACCAATATAATTTCGAACCACAGGAATGAATGTATGTTGGTTTTACGCAAGAACATAAAAATATTACTGAGAACAGGCGAAAATATTCGACGCAATCTTCTGGCCATATCTGTTTTCAAGCATGGAACAGTATACCGCCATTTGGTTCTGACCTCAGTGTCCACATCTGTATCCACTCATATATATATATATATATATATATATAATATCTACCAATTTATTTAAAAAGTAAAACAACCTCTGAAAAGTCATTTGCAAGATTTATTGAGAAAAGCTAATGTAGAACATTTGATTGTTGGGTACCTTTTGTCAACCGGGTTCTCTGATCATGGATATTGAACTAACCCCTCAGATTAAGTGACTGGCATACGACTTCCCAATGTTTAAATCTGTCTAAGTACGAAGCCAGAACATATATATCTGTCTGCGGTAGCCAGTGGTAAAATCTCGTAATTCCAATCGGCGAGTTTGTCATCTTGGCAATATGTGGCCGTGCAGATGTCATGAAGCAGAATTTAACCCCGTCGCCGGTCGCATTTTGCTTAAGGGAATGTGCATTTCATCCAAATCCTGGCAGTAAACTTTGGCAGTGATGTTCTGGTTAGATTCCAGAAAGCTGTAATAGATAGCACCATTATCTCCCGTTGTTCTTCCTCATGATCAAGTCATTGGAACGATCACTTACGATTGTTATAAAGGATCCTTTTCTCATCACAAGTCGCTCTTCCATCAAGCAATGGATCATTCGAATTTCGCACGTGCAGCATCGAACACGTTTGGAATCGTCGAACATTTTGGCTTTCACTGAGTTTATGTGGAAGCCATTTATCGAGATTCTTCGATTTGTCAATTTTTCTATGGATGATCCGATATCGCTGAAATGCTGATACTCATTATCTGAGACATTGCTCTGAAAGTCTGATGTGTCTTTTTTTTCGACTAATGTTTTCAAATTTTGATTGTCAATTGCAGATTACTCACCATGATTTCTATTCCCAATATGAAACTACAGAAACCATCAACATTGTGTCCAATTATAAGTAGATCCTTCGGTGTATGTTTTGTTAATGCAGACATTATGACCAAATTTAAACTCATGCACATGTTCAAGATGAGAGCTATATACCGCATATAGTAGTGTAACGAGCGATCTCTTAAATTTTCATTTATAAATAATGATTTTATCATGTATCTTGTCTATTATGTGAATCCCTTTTTGGAGAAACAAAATTACTGTTATATACCTACCTATGAACATTAATGGGTATGTCTCAATCCTCATAAATACGTTGGAAATTATTGTAAGTGTGGCTAATATGCTGACCAAATAGTCTACAACTAGCAGTGGTTTACCTACTTCACGCCGCTGGCGAGTAATTTATTTTGTTGTTGTTATAAAGATTAACATTTCATCTCCAACCTCTGTTTTGGTTATTCCTCATTCAGTAACCCTTCCTAGGTTAAAACAACTACAAAAGATTAACATCTTTTCCTCTATCGCTTCGTCCCATCTTCTATTTAGATACGTTAAAAAAGTAAAAGAGAATGATAAAAGTAACGTTAGTAACGCTATACTTGTTGCGTAAACGCGTACAGCCATAAACAACCGAACGAGAAACAGCTAAACATCTTATAAACATAAACAATGTAAAATATGAATATTCGCGATGTTTTCATTTTATAATACGATACTAACAAGTGAATATTACATGCATTATTATTTGATGCAGCTAAGTGAAACATCAGTTTCCAAAACATCATGTTTATTTTAAATACATCTGTATTTTTCACTACAGTAAATGGATATATAGGTAGGTCAAGCAGTACCCAGGGCCAGCAGTACATACGGTACGTTTATATATCGTGTATGATGCGACCCCCTTAAAATTAGCTTCAAAATTCGGTCTTTCAAAAGACGCAGGATACGCGAATATAGCGGTTTAAATTATGAAAGAGATATATTGGGTTAAATTATGGAAGATATATATTGGGTTAAATTATGAAAGATATATTGGGTTAAATTATGAAAGAGATATATTGGGTTAAATTATGAAAGATATATTGGGTTGAATTATGAAAGAGATATATTGGGTTAAATTTTG
>OZ038508.1:43606934-43621934 GCA_964036315.1 Acanthosepion esculentum | reverse complement strand
TGATTAGTGTTTTGGATCCTCACTGGGTGCCCCATACTTTTCCCACAGCTCTACTTCAAAAATCACCATTCCGGTGTAGTGTCATGTTTAACTAACTGATCTCGTTAGATTAATTAAGACTGAGTAGTGAGTTCGATTCTCACTCTGTACTCCACACTTTCAGTCTTTCGCTTACCAAATCACTCCAATACTTACCTGGCTTCCGTCAGAAAAGTTAAAAAATTATATTAACTCAAACTCCAGGAAACCATCCCCCAGGTAAAACCGCCCTTTCTTGAGTGGGCTATGGTCATTACTCGAGGCGTTCCCAAAGTGCCGAGTGTGTTTGTTGAAAATTTCCACAGTATTGCACGTAAACCAGCTTTAAACTACGACCTTGTGTCACATTCGGGAGCGACGTCGGCACACTAAAAAATACTCCTATCAATTGCGATTATAAGTAACGAGAATACCTGGGGTAGTATCAGGACATATTATTATTATTATTATTATTATTATTATTATTATTATTATTATTATTATTACTATCGATTTTGTTTTCGTTCATACAAGAGGTGTTTGGTGTCTGTTGCTGGGGATCGAGTGAAGGCATGACTTTTCGATTTTCCCATGTTTTCAAATTTGTTTTCTCTTTCTCGCGTTTTCAGCTTTTTCTTTCGTTGTTTGTTTCTTTCTTTCTTTCTTCATGTCTTTCCTTCCTTCATTTTCCTTCCTTCTATTTTTTCTTTCCATTCTTCTTTTGCCTTACTTTCTTTTTCCCTCATTATTTTTCCTTCCTTCATTTTCCTTCCTTCATTTTTCCTTTCCATCATTCCTTCGTCCGTCCTTCCTCCCATCCTCCTTTCCTTCCTTCATTTTCCTTCCTTCCTTCCTTCCTTCCTTCCGTCCTTCCGTCCTTCCTTCCATCCTTCCTTCCTTCCTTCCTTCCTATTCCATCTCGAAAGTCGTTCTCATTTCTTTTCTTTTCATTCGTGCCAGACATTCATTTTTCTCTTTCTTTGCATTTCGTTTTCAAGACCCCTCAAAAACTATTTTTTCGTCTTCAGAAACCTTTCTGCTTCGTTTTTCACAATTCCCCGCCATTATTTCCCGCCATTTCCACTCAAATCTAGATTTTTCAAATATTAAGCCCACCCCTTCCCATCCCTTTTCTTTTTCTTCCTCCTGCTTCGTAAAGAACTAATTACGGACAAAGTTTTGTTAGATGCTGTTAAAATACCTGAATTTATAAATAATAATAATAATAATAGTGCCGATAAAATGACAGACCGGACAAGGAAAGAAAATTACAGTGTATTTCTCCGTGCTTTAATATCAAATGAAAGGAAACCGGTGAAGATTTGAAGAAGATGACGAATTAAAAACGTCGACATAATTATTAAACTTGTCAAGGTCCCCTGTTATTCTCCAGTGTTCGTTAATCTATTCCGAGAATAACGGTTGATTCCTCTCCGTATCATATCATTTTTTGTTTTATCCAATTTCCCAGGTGAGTTCTTAGGCCTTTAATATAACGCCCTGACTGATTTGAAAATTTGAAGTCTCTTACATCAATAGTGTTATGCTTTCTCAGATGTTAAAATTTGGCATTTTTCTAAATAAGGGGCGGAGAAAAAAAGTACAGATAAATTCTCACCGGAAATTTGAAAGCAGTTGTGGATTTAGATTTCACAGATTTTAAAATAAAATCCATCTTTTTTTCGTAATATTTCGCTGTCAGAAAAGCGACATTGTCTCCTTTTCAGAGTTTTATTACAAGTTATTGGATATTCTATAAAACGTCAAGCTCAAATGTAAAGATTTGATTTGAAAAAGGAAGAATGTTTTTTCTAATACTCTTAAAATCTGTATTATAAAAGATGTGTTGATTGCTTGTCCGTCACGCAGTACCTGTGTGTGACGTTACTTGTGCCCATGTAATGTGTATGCGTAAATCTGCGTTTTGCCTGAGTGATTTACATACGATATTTAATGTCTATATTAGAACACGCACACTCTCTTTCTCCTCGCCGCGCACGCACATACTGTTTGACGGAGTGTGAAATAAAACATTAGAATAGTAAATTTCCAGCATATCCAGTCTGAGCCAGTCCTACCTGAGCTGAACAATAAAATCATAAGCTTGGGGAAAAATAATTATTTTTTTAATCCCTAAAGCGTCAGATAATTCTAAGATTTTATTGACCCTTTCGAAATTTATGCGGTAATAAAACCTATTTTTAAAGTTGTTTTTTTTTAATTTTGTAGAAATATTTTTATGCCTGCCATTGAATTAATATATAAATATATCCACGGAAGTACGTACAAACACAATTTGAATGAAATTGAAATGAACGTCTGCACTGCGACAGCTAATTTCCGTCACTGTATGGCAAAACATTCCTGGCTAATGGGAGGAGCTTGTAAGCTGAAATATTCGGCCCTTTAAAGTCAGTTTTATGATTCCCTCTCTATTTAAACGAAATATGTCTTATTGTAATTGTGCTTCTCCCCCTCCAACTTGATAAGGTACGTCAGGCTATATCACGGTCCCGCGTTGGTAAAAAAAAGTATTCCTTTTGTCTTTATTTATATTGTCATTAGACATATATTTTATTTGTAACAAAATTTTTGCGCAATCTCTTACAAATACCCACACATACGAAGAAAAGCGCGCATACACACACACATATATAGCGATTTTCCAAGCTTAGCTCAAGAACGAAACTATAGGGCAAGCAGTGAGGATTGAACTCACAACTCAGTCGTAATAGTTCTAGCGAGACAAGCTTGCTAACCATTACACCACCTCGAGGTGCCCGACATATACGTTTAATGGATGTCAGTTATCAGTTATCTCCTGTTAATTTTTCCCTCTGAAAGTTCTCCACTGCCTTAACCGGGTATTGAACTCACAATCTTTGGGTCCTGTCACTGGATCTAACCAACACCTTTATCCACTGTGCCATGTGTCGTCAAGGACACATGGCACATGGAACTAGAGCAGTCTACCCCAGTGAGCGAAATAAAGGGTTCAGTTCGACATTCCAACCACCTGAAGAAGGCCGGAGCGTACAACGGCCGAAACATTGTAATAAATATGGCGACAATAGTCCAAATAGTGTAAATAATGTACATAATACCTCATCTCAGAAATATAGACACATATTCAAGTTTTTTGTATCTTTCTTTGCAACTGTGTATGCTGTGAAATATAGCGGATAAGGATAATAAATACGTCTATGGCACTGATATTAACGTTCCTTATATGCCGGGTTTTAATGGATAGCGGGCCGGTATAAGAAATCGGAAATCCGTGTTCAAATATACCGTCATGTTTGTTACGTTCAATTACACGCAAATCCCCTTAGAATAAAAGTCTGAATCTGTATGTTCTCCTTCGCAGAAATCGGTTGAATTACTAGGACGTGTATATGAAATAATCATTGTTATCTCCCCAAAAAGTTTTACTCTCCAAAGTAGAAGGATTCTTACAATCCAAAATATCTTTCGGCATCCACAAAGCTTGATAACCCGTAACCCCCACTCCCCAAAAAACAATCAATCAAATATAATGCCTAGAGTCTACAAGAGCAATAATGGCATCCCAAATCTCCAGGAACCGGTTCTATAAAGGCTGGTAATCTTTAGAAACCGATTTTGCTTATTTTCTTTTCAGAGTGAGGATAGAAACAAATCACTTTATAGTATCAAAAAGAATTAAAAAATGTTGATAATTTAATAGAAAACATTAATTTATTAATATATTTCCAGTTTGAAATATTGTTCTCAGCATATTTCTATTCAGAAGAACGACGCTTTTTGATTCTAGTGTCATCAGCTGTGTTATGGTTTCTTAGCTACATTCGAAGTGAATCACTGCAATCTCAAAGATCCAATGGAAGACATATCAAATTTATGACGAGAACATTTGCCACATTTTAAACTTCAAAACTGTAGGGGGTGTGTATCAAGCAACGCTTTTATCTACTTGGCCATATGCCCTTGCGGGTAAAAGCAAGTTGAGTAATCCAAAAATTGATTTGACCCAAAGACTTGTGCGGTCAATACCTGGTCACAGCAGATGGAAAAAAAACTTGAAGTGTTTATTTACTAAAAGTAATTAATTGAAACTTATGCAAAAAAAAGCATGGCACATGAAATTATAACAATCTACCCCCGTGGACTAAATAAAGTGTTTGATTCGAAATTCTAACGTATATCACCTGAAGAATGTCGGAGCATACAACGGCCGAAACGTCGTGAATATTCTAATAAAATGAAGATTTATGATCTCCTGAAATTTCCCAAATTCCAAAGAATAATTCTTGCTATGTTTCTTTATCAACCCCCACAAACGTTTATATCTTACCAAATACAGCGGTGTGGACATGGAATGACCGCATTTGACGAAACGATAAGAAAGGTCATGAATATTCTTATCGAAAATCATACAATAAATCAATGCCAGAAGTGTTCAGAATTTCTTATATAAACCAGCCAATTTGGTTCAACGTTTCCACTGCATGAAGTGATCGAACAGGTTGGTTCAACGTTTTTCTACCTAAATATCCAGGAATCGGTTCTATAAAAGTAGGTAATCTTTAGAAACCTATTCTGCTTATTTTCTTTTCAGAGTGAGGACAGAAACAAATTACTTTATATTATAAAAAAGAATTAAAACATTTTGATAATTTAATAGAAAACATTTATTTATTAATATATTTCCAGTTTGAAATATTGTTCTCAGCATATTTCTGTTCAGAAGTATGTTGCTTTTTTTACTCTCGTGCCAACAGCTGCGTTATGGTTTCTTAGCTACATTCGAACTGAATGACTTTAGTTTCAAAAATCCAATGGAAGACTTATCAAATTTATAACTAGAAGATTTACCACATATTTAACTTCAAGACGATGCCCTTTTTCAGAATAAATCATGACCATTAGAGAAAACCCTCTTTCAGCCTCTACAGAACTTACAGCAGTGTTATTAATTATATTTTTAGCTATTATATATCAGCTATCGATATATAAAATTATTTTCGGATAATCAACAACCGGTTCGGCAAGCTTTTGTCGTTTTAAGAATCGATTCGTGCGAACCGGTAGTATCCCACTACTGCATATCAGTATATGAACAAATAAACATTGTGTACGTTGGGCAGTTATATATATATATATATATATATATATATATATATATATATATATATATATATATATATATATATATATATATATATCTGTATGTATGTACGTCACCCGCAGGTATAGTGTGTCTGTGAGCATAATTTTTTTCTTTCTGTTTATTAGCAATTGTTTTATTCAGTACTCTGCCAAATGTAAATGTGAAACGGGGATAATTGGTCAATGTAAGTCGTCTCAGACAAACGTCAATATTTTCCTCTCCGAAAGACAGAAAATGACAATATTGGTTGGCGATATTTCCGGTAGACGATACTTACCAGAATTACCAACGCAATCAACTTATTCCCAATGTTTCTTGGTGTACGTCATTATAAAAGTTGCGAAGAGCCAACACACACAAAGAAAAACACATACCCGTGCGCGCGCGCACACACACACACACACACACACACACACACACACACACATATATATATATATATATGGCGCCATTTTATACTTTTAATTTTGCGCATGCGTGTTGTTTGTTGTTTTGATTTTGTCAAATTCAGAGCATACTAGGGTCAGTTGGGCAGCGTCTGTGAGAAAAAGTGCACCATCACCCTGCCTGAAATTTGTAAACGGCATGTTGTACTGCTTGGCATTCTTTCCAGAAACATCAATACGAACATTTCAAAGTGTTCTAGTGTCACAGCGCAAAGTATTCAGCAAGTGTTGGATGAGTCTAATAGTAATTACGAAGGTGTTTGGAGTGATCACTAGTGATAACGACTTTATGTCTCCATTCATCTTCACAGAAGGCCTTAAACTCATCACAGGGGCCTATATCAAGTACCTTTGAGGAGGTAGTGCAACCCCGGGTTAAATGAGTGGCTGCTGGAAGAGCAACTGACATAGGCTCTTCCAGCAGCCACACTCTTGAACTAGTAGCCACCCATAGGCTCTTTATTTTTGAAACTTTTTTTTAATAAAGAGAAGTTTCATTGAACTGACAGATAGCTAAAAAAATTAAAATCAGTGATTTTTAACTATTAAAAAAACATCAAGAAAATTTAAATTAGTTTTGAAAAACAGCAAAACATTTTGCTTATTGGAAATATTAAATTTAATTTATTAGCCTGAAATTAAAACTAAATAAATGCTTCAAGAAATATTTTTTTATATTTTAAAGATTCAATATTAATGTATCGCGTTTCTTTAAGAATACCAGTATATATATATATATATATATATATATATATATATATATATATATATATATATATGTATATATATATATGTATATATGTATGTATGTGTGTGTGTGTATGTGTGTGTGTGTAATTTGGCAGCAACCTTTCTTTTAAACATGTTGTGTTGAATGTCAAAGACAACATAGTCCTGCATATTCTCTTTTGAATTTTCTCATATTTTCTAATGAGAATTTTTATTTGAAAATTATATTGAAATAAATATTGTCCGTATATGCAGGACTATGTTGTCTTTGACATTCAACAATTCAACACAACATATATATATATATATATATATATATATATATATATATATATATATATATATATATATACAGTGATTTCTAAGAAATCAATATATTCTTTAGCCGACATTATTTCCTATACTTCCTTTTTCACATTTTCTTTATTGAGTCTGATGACTGCAAAAGCTGGTGAACATAATTCCAACATTTTAAGAAGACATGACATCTACCCAAACAAAATTACTTTTAGATTATTAGCATATATACATGGCTAAATCAGAAAGTAAATTCAATTTTGAAATTACGCAGTAAAAAGAGGGAGGTTCTTACGCGCGACACCATGCGTGCGTGTAAGATGACAGGTCTGTAGCCGCGCACAGCATTCCAGCGTCCAGTCGAGTGGCATGGGGCAACGAAATCAGTCATTAACAAGAATAGATAGGTTTGCATATCGTCCAGTTCACGCTCCTCCCTGGTCTTTGGTCCTTTGTATATGAGTAGAAGGTCTTTTTATTGTTCACTGTTTAAGATTGAGCTTTCGCTTCATACTTTAGTCTTTTCATTTTCTTTCACTTACAGCAGTGGCGTTCGTTTTAGTGGCATTATCGCCTTGCTTGTGTCTGTTATGTTATCTTAGAACTTAGCTTAGAAAGCATCTCGGAAACCAGAACTAACTCTCTTTCCTTTCACATAAATGTTGGCAAACTTGCAGTAAAATTTTCACAACTGCGGCGCGAATAGAATGCTCCGTGAAGTCCAAGACAGACGAAATGTATTCAAGTCCCTCATTTGTTTTATTTTGATTGTATGTTGTTTTTCTTCTTTAAAAGTGTTGAAATATAATTTTAACATATTTTTATATAATTAAACATAAAGCTACATTTTAAGTTGTTTTTTTTTTTCATTTTTACCCGGTTTTGCAGTGCAGGTTTATGTTTTGCTTTGTCTTTTAATCGAATTCACCCAAAGCAGTAAATCCAATTTAAATACGAAGTGTCACCCCTGTTTTATGTATATTTTTACTTTTAAACTTCGCCCTTGTTTCTAACATTTTTCTTTTCTCTACGGCGATTAATTTGATTTTTTTTTACCCAGAAATCACCCCTTAGAGAAATGTGGGGGTGTATATATACACACACACAGATGTGCGGGCGCACACACACACACGTGTGCGCATATATCCGAATCATAGTGTCACACACCTCCCCCAATCATCTTTGTCATTTATTTCATAAATTACACAAAAATTTCAACAACAATGAGACACTATGCATCTCCCCCTGCACATTATGACCCTGCTCGGGCGTCCCCGAAGAGAATACAATAATGTACAGGTCACAAAAACAAATTACCACAGAATTCACAACAATTATCGCCACTCATCAGAGGTGGACAACAGGTTTCAATAATACAATATGAGAATATGTATTCTCGGCCGAGGAGAAAACAAAATAAAAATATACAACACACAAAAAAAAAAAAAAAAAAAAAAAAAAAAAATATACAGACAACAACAACCGAAATTACAAGGATTTCAAAGGGTTTCGGTCATCCCCTAACAAAATAAAACAACGGCATAGCCAACACTGCACTGGGGTGGTTGGGATCATCCACCCCTTACAACACTAACATACATATAAGGAGAGAGGAAGAAAAAAATTGTTGGTTTCAGTCCTTCCACTTTGCTTTCCTGCGAACAATTTTGAGGGGCTCCTGACTCATTCCTATTCCGCAATCCAGGAGGACTTTTCGATTCACCTCCAACATCATTCAATTTTTCAACATTTCGCGCCCCCCCCCCCACAAACACAGGGGAATTTCAACCACCCCTATCCAAATATTCAGGAGTATTTTTCGGCTTATCTCCCCTTTTCCTTACGACGTGGGAACATCATAATTTCCGCAGTTCTTTCGGTGTCGTATCAGGAATAATGTTTTCTTCCACTTTGCTTTCTGTGAACAATTTTGAGGGGCTCCTGACTCATTCCTATTCCGCAATCCAGGAGGACTTTTCGATTCACCTCCAACATCATTCAATTTTTCAACATTTCGCCCCCCCCCCAACAAACACAGGGGAATTTTAACCACCCCTATCCAAATATTCAGGAGTATTTTTCGGCTTATCTCCCCTTTTCCTTACGACGTGGGAACATCATAATTTCCGCAGTTCTTTCGGTGTCGTAACAGGAATAATGTTTTTGGAAAGCATTGTGGAATTCACTCCTCCACCAGGGATCTTCACTACCCCCTGTACAAAAACCACAAACTCTCTCCCTGTGTTTACTGGGTATGTCAACATGACTGACTTCCCAGCCACCCTCACACCATCTACATACAACAACACACAAAAAAAATCACACCATCTACATACAACAACACAACAAAAAAAAAGAAGAGAAGAAAAAAAAAAATGTTCACCTTCAATGGTTAAGCTTGGCGAGTTTTGCTTTTTTTTTTTTTTTTTTTTTAAGTCATTCATTTTTATGACGCCAAGTTGTAGCGGCTTTGCGAGTGGTGACACCACCGAGCATGCAGTGTCCGATTGGTCCATAATTGGGAAAACTATACTGTCTTTTGTTTCCTTGGTCCCTGCTATGCTGACTGACATTCCATCTTGGTCACTATGTCTCTTTTCTGTCATATTTCTAATCCTACATCTTATCAACCACTGCCTTCCCCGGATTATCAATATCACTACAATTGCAATTACGACCATGACACACACACCTAGTGACGAAACCTCCTACCTCCGGATGCAACCTCCTTTCTGGGTCACTCCCTCCGTATGTGACCCAGCTGTCCGCACTCCCAACACCCCGGTTGTCTTGGGTCAGAGAGTGGCCTTCTCCAGCCCCTTTCATGGGGGTGGTCTCTCCAACGATAGCCCGAATGGCCACGCTCCCCCTGATCACAAGCAACAGGAGGAGTCTCTGTCCACCCCGTTCTCGTATCTCTTGACCATCCTTTTTCTTCTCCCCTCCCCTGGGTGGCTGTGAGCCTATTATAGAGCCTAAGACTCTTTCCTGCTGTTGCAAACGCCTCCGCAAGTGAGGCTGGGGCCGCCCTTGCTGTGTCTTCTCTTACGAACGCATTTTCTATAGCGTCCGTGTAGTACTCAGCTAGCTGCGCCTGCACCGCCTCCCCATCACGTTGAACAGCGTCTTTGTATGCAACCTTAGCTAATCCTAAAACTCTACTTGCTAGTTCCGAGAGAGTTTCTCCTTCCCTTTGCTTAATCTTAATTAAGGCCCTAGCAGCATCAGTCGCACTAGTATAATCACTGTACTGGTTCGTCAGCTGTTCTAAAAGGTCTCCCCAGTTACTTTCAGGATTATCATCTAAATATAATCCTATGTACTCCGATACCACCCCGTCCGAATAGTCATAAGCCAGATTCACCAACTCTGTCTGTGTAAGTTGGTAAATTCTAGCCTTTTTCTTCAGAGCTTCCCCCCAGGCTGGAAACGCACAGGCCTTTCCCGTGAATATAGGGATCTTGGATCCACTTGCGGCTACCTTAAAAATAGAGCACGATGGGACATCTATATCTATCCTATCCATATTTCTATTAAATGCCAGCCAGACACACTAGTTAGAAACAAGGACCAAAAAAAATAAAACAAAAGAACAAATTTTCAGCCTACCTTGCAGGGACCGGAATAGATTCCCTTTTTCTGTTTCTTTCTTTTTTTTTTCTTTCTTTTTCTTTTTTTTTTTTCTTTCTTTTTTTTTTTTTTAGTGTTTGTTTACTTGTTCATTGCAGTCGTCCTCCTAGATGTAGTAAAAATTAAAAAAAGATAAAAATCTACAGTACTTGAAGTGTCCGTTCTCTAAGGGGGAAAGGAGTGTGTATCTGTCTGTGCCTCCTTTCTTGCTTCCTTTCTCTCTCTCACTCTGCGTCACTTTCTTTTTAACTGTTCCCTTTCCTCCTTTTTGCTCTGTTTTTATCCTGTCTTTGTTTCGTCGTTCGTCTGTTTTTGTTTTGGTTTGGTTGTTTTTTGTTTTGGTTTGGTTGTTTTTTTGTTTTTCCTAAATTTTTTTTTTTTTTTTTATACACACGTATCTGTGTCTATCGGATTATCGAAGTCTTCACTCATTTACACATATATACACATACACCTATGCACATATATTGAGTGTTTAATCGGACGATTCGATCTTTCCTTCCTTCTCCTTCCTCCACAAAGTCTATCGTACTAGCGTGCAACCCAAGGTCGGTCCTGGTCGGCGGCGCCAATGTGAGACTACCCACCTCTGCAACTCGCTGCACAAAGACACTGACCCCACGTCGTAGAATTTCTGTGCGGTGGATCGAGCGAGAGGTAGGCTCACAGGTAAAAGAAAAACACAACTACAAACTTGGGTAGGACGAAAAGAGGAGAGAAGGTGTGTGACCTTTTTGTGGATGATAACTCTTGGTTGATTCTCGGCTGGCGGAAAAAATATATATCTTAACTAACAATGTCCAGCTGCTAATGGGTCGCTCTTCGATGTTACGTGCTCCGGCCTAAATCAACCTTCCTCGAACCTAAACTAAGTCTAACTACCCGTGGCCCAAAGCGCTGCCGTATATATGGAGAATCCTCTTTCATTTCCGGACAAGGGACACCCACGAATAAACCCATAACTTTTTCATGACCATTTCTCTCTTTGAAGAAAGTGGACATAAAAATATTTCTTAGCCTAGCTGACTCCGATTCAGGGACATTAAATTCAAACCCTTTTAAGTTTTGACCAGAGCCGGTCTTTTCCCTATCTTAGTATTTTGACAAGTACTTAACACTTATCTACCCTTTTCGCCATATGTTTTTATCTAGATTCCTAATCTAATCATTTGGTCTTGAAGTTTGATGCCCAGGTCAAATCTAACTAATCTTCTCGCACATATGTGTGCGCGCGCACGCACACACAGATGTGGGGGTGTATATATACACACACACAGATGTGCGGGCGCACACACACACACGTGTGCGCATATATCCGAATCATAGTGTCACATACGAAGTGTCACCCCTGTTTTATGTATATTTTTACTTTTAAACTTCGCCCTTGTTTCTAACATTTTTCTTTTCTCTACGGCGATTAATTTGATTTTTTTTTACCCAGAAATCACCCCTTAGAGAAACTTATCTGGTTTTGATTAAAAGATAAGTAAACAATGTAAATTAACTTTTCTATATTCCTCAATATCTTTGCAGACATAAAAAAATTTAAACCCTTTGACATAAAGCCTCAAGGCTACTGAGGATTGAAAGTGCTTTCCAGTAACAATCGTGGAAGAGAATATCGCATTAAAAAAATACGCTAATCTGAGACAGCTGTAAAAAATATTCTCTTTATCGAAAATACAACTTGTCTATTAAAACAGGGCTTCTTAGCCCGGGGTCCATGAGGTCTGTGAAAATTTCATACATATTAACATTTATATTCACGATACAGCTCTTGTCCCAATCAAAGGTTTCAGTTTGAAAGAAATAAAAGAAAATGCATCCTGCCACTGCTTGAAAGAAAACGCACCCAGGCACTAATTACAGTGCCGACAGCTAGGTGTCTCTTGACGTGCTCTTGGGTCCATGTTTACCGTTTAAACATGTGCCATCATTCTCTGCCCGACCCCCATTTTTTGTCACTCCATAAGAGCAAGTGATAATTCTTATTTTCCACGCTTTATCATGGCTTGGTTATTTTCTTATATACTGGTGAGGATTAATTGGCGACAATTTCTTTCAAGCGTCACTGAAAAGTGATGTACGTGCAGTGTGCATTATGGTGCAGTATGGATAAATGCACGTACAAGTGTTGTGAAAAGCCAATCAGACTATGTGTATCTGCTTGTCTATCTGTCAATGAAGGGCTAACTCTTATAGTGGTTCGTGACTCAAGGTGATCATAATTAAAGGGGTGTTTCACTAAAGGGGTCTTAAACAAATGCTTAAGAACCACTGTATTACACTGAATTTTTATTTTCTTTCGAAGAATGAACCGAATAAGATCAATATGGAAATAGTTAGATTATTCCATGCCTTGTGGTCAGATTTTGGCTATTAAAAATATTGTCTCAGATTCTGTCCGTTCCAATCACCTGAAATTGATCAAAATCTTCAATCGATCGCTCTACCGTGGAAGGTTTCGCTGGAAAATTAGCGCTTTTCACAAAGCCAACAGCGAACAGCCGTACTGAACAACCTTTCCTGTGCGCCTAAGCAATTAGCCAGCGGCCGAACGAGTAAGAAAGAGAAAAAATAGGACGACAACACGATATTCAAGCGGCAAAGTGTTTGCGTTGCCTTTATTACGCAACGATGAAAAAGAAAATAGATCAAAACCACGTATCCATCAATCAGGATTGAACAAGGAGAATCAAAAAAGAAAATTCAGAGATTAAAAAAATGAAAAGAGGAATAAACGAAAGCAGGCGAATGTGGCAGCTATTAAGATAAGGTGAAAGGTAAGATGGCCGATACGGATCAAAAGAGAAGAGAAATATTTGGATCAAGGTATATATTGGATATAAAACAAAAGGTATATGAGAAGAAGAGGAGAAAGAAAGAATGTAGGAAATATATAAATGAAGGAATTGGTAGAAGCAATAAAGATTACTGAAAAAAGTATATTTATAAAACAATATATAAGTTAATACTCACGCAGAAGTAAACAGTTTCACCCATATACATACATATATATGCGTGCGCGTTTGTGCTTATTCAATAACGGTATACTCTTATATATGTGTATATATTTAAAACCAGATTCATCAGAAATATAGGCAAGGTGGTGTAATGCTTAGCGGCTTGGATTGAGGAATTGGAGAGCCAAATACGAATTCTAGTCCATTAAATTCACTTACATTCTAATACACTTGGGAAAGGCATGAATCCTCCATCTATGGGTAAATAGCCTTGGATGGCAACTCGTCTATGATACGGTGAACTCTGAATTCAAAATGTTTCGGGACCTGTGGCACGTAGTGTCTCTGTATTCGGCCCTTCAAAAAGTGTAAAATATTTCTGCACAAAACCTTCGCCACTATAATCAAATCTCATGTGCTGGTGTCCGACTGTCGGTTCCTAGGAACTGATCTGCTTGACCCTCATACGTCGAATTTGACGGGAGATTCGAGTATATAATATTGTGTGCATTTTGGAAGCATGTTTTGGTTGAAGTAAAACTCCTTGAATGATTCAAACAAGTTTTGTTTGATTATTTTCAGTAGGATCCATATCTCTGTAATTGTCTCTCACCTTTTAATACCGACACCAAAAAGCTCACCCGAGAGTATTATTCAAGAGTATTTGTCTATTAAAAATAAGCAGATAAAACTTGTTCAAATTATTCAATGAATCTTGCCTTATATATATATATATATATATATATATATATATATATATATATATATATATATATATATATATATATATATATATATATATATATATATATATTAGTTTTTAGTATTTACTTGCAATGGGTGATGCATAGTATTTTGGATTTGTCCACTAAGATATAACTTATTTTGTTAGTTGTACTTTGCTTGTTCGTGTATAATCATCAATCAACCTGTCAGAATATTTAGGATGAATACATTTGACCTATATATATATATATATATATATATATATATATATATATATATATATATATATATATATATATATATATATATGTATGTATGTATATATATATATATATATATATATATATATATATATATATATATATATATGTGTGTGTGTGTGTGTGTGTGTGTGTGTGTAATTTTCCATTAACTCAGAAATATATATGGCAGGTGAACTGTGAGTTGCACGCCTTAATTGTTCATCGGCATTTACATTCGTTGATTTTGTGCAGTTGTAAACGCCACACATTGAAATCAATTATTTTGAATTTCATACTCAGTATTTAGCAGATGTAAAATATATCGTATTTTTTAGTTGAGCTTTAAAACAGAAATTATCCTAAATTCAGATGTTTTAAACCTTGGAAATTGCAAAAATGATTGAGGACTCTATTTATTAACCTCCCCTCAAGGCAAGATATGGCACAAGGCCAGTTTCTAATGTGAGGCGTTTCGAGCCCGTAGGCTCAGGCAAAAATTGCCCGTGGACTCCATATATATGGTGTCGGGTTTGTCTCCCTCTCCAAACGTGAATCTGCCCTTCGGTTTAGCTTCCTCTGAGTTCCTCACAGCCCTGAGGAAAGGAGTTTTCAAGAGATGAAGAGCAAGAGATGGCCTCATACTCCTCTCCAATGAGGTTCTAAGCATAGCTTAGTGTGTCACAAGGCGGAAAGTATGGGGCCCCCAGTAAGGATCGAACCCACTACTCAGTCGTAATTGTTCTAGTAAGACAAGCGCGCTGACCATTACACCTACAACGAGGTGTCCCTACAGGGGGGAT
>OZ038508.1:43586934-43599434 GCA_964036315.1 Acanthosepion esculentum | reverse complement strand
TATATAGGTCTACATCCATATAAACTATTTTATTTACTCTAATTACTATTCGCGTAGCTTCAATACTTGCATTAGTCAAAACTTATAACTGTTCGAAATGTATCCACCAACATGTCTTCAAGTTTCTTTTGTATTTCGTTCGATCGATGAAGATTTATTGAACACATGTCCCTGCTCAATAGACTCCCGCGCACATATACGCTTCACTGTCTGACACCAGGGACGCTTTAACGATTCCAGAGGAACATTATCACGCAGCTAAGATGACAGCCCTCCAGGCACCTATCAAGGCAGGCGCGTCACATCCTGTGCGCACTCTTTCTGCACGAGTAAATAACGCGGCAATAAGCAACAGCACTGCCAAAATCCGGCATGGAGTCGCAAACACGCATGCGCGGGGAAGCACCTCAAAAATGAGGAAGAAAAATGATTATGACAAATCCATCCAGGTGCAAACCGATTCTTGAACAACTCCCTGCATCTTTATTACATTGCGTGAAGGGATCGGTTGGCTGCGCAGAGACGCGTCGTACTTCGCTGCTTTCTAGAGAAGAAGTTTGTGAGGGCTCGCCAGGTCTTCTGACGAAGGTCGTTCAGCTGTGAAGTGGAGGTAGCTTTTCAGAGCTGATTTTCCGTTGATGAAACACACAGATCACAGCATCCAAACAGTCTTGAAATCGGTGAATTTCTGTGATCATAATATGAAAAAAGTGCATTCCAATGTAAAGGAATAATTTTTTTAAAAATGCATAAAAATATCAACTTGTCATTTACAAGTCAGACGTAATGTAGATAGATAGATAGATAGATAGATGGGTAAATAGATACGCATCGACTGAGATAGATAGATAGATAGGCACAGATAGATAGGCACAGATAGATGCACATCGACTGAGATAGATAGATAGATAGATAGATAGATAGATAGATAGATAGATACGCATCGACTAAGATAGATAGATAGATAGATAGATACGCATCGACTGATATAGATAGATAGGCACTGATAGAATGATATAGATAGATACATAGATAGATACATACATACATAGGCATAGATAGATACGCATCGACTGAGATAGATAGATAGATAGATAGATAGATAGATAGATAGATAGGCACTGATAGAATGAGATAGATAGATAGATAGATAGACAGACAGATAGGCACTGATATATATGCATCGACTGAGATCGCTAGCTAGTTAGCTAGCTAAATAGATAGATAGATAGATAGATAGATAGATAGATAGATAAAGTATCGAATGAGAAGTATACATATATATTGAAGAAATGAAGAGTTTTCTAAAATTATGATAGATAGTTGGACAGATAGAAAAACAGAGAGATAGATAGACAGATATGATCATGGCCTAAGAGGTAGATAGACAGATACACCGAAAAACCTTAATTCCAAAACTATTTTTCCCATTGTAAACTAATTTTATTAGGTCATTTCGAATGTAAATCAGAGTAGCACATATGTATCTATATATACCTAGGTGTGTGTATTCTCCTATGCAAAATATTCACATGCATATCTATACCCATGTACACAGAAACGTACAAAAAATCGAACGCACATACACACACACGCGCTAACACGCATATCACATTCATTAGAATTTTATATAAAATTTAAATATAAATTTTCCAATTTCTGCTTAATTTCAAACTTCAAAAAAATATCGTCATAATAGCTTAGATACACTATATTATTTTCATCATTTTTAAATATAGCGACTTTATTAACTGCTTGGTTTTTAATCCAATATGGGTGTGTGTATATTGGGGGGGGGCAGTATATTTGAGTTACTTTGAAGATACTAACAGGCTTATTGATAATATATATATAATAATAGTATATAATATATATATATATATATATATATATATATATATATATATATGACGTCATATATATATATATATATATATATATATATATATATATATATATATATATATATATATATGAAATGGACAAAGTCCGACGATTATTTTTAGATATTCTTATGTTTATACATTCATTTTATTTGTATATATTTGTGTCTATAAAAAGAAAGTATAAAATTATAAAATAATATAAAAATGTCTTAAAACACACACACACACACACACACACACACACACACACACACATATATATATATATATATATATATATATATATATATATATATATATATATATATATATATATATTTATATTTATGTATTTAGGCAGCAATCCTTCTTTCATGCACATTTCATTAAAAACGACTGACAAGGTGCTTTTATTTAGCTTTTTATACAATTTCTCATGCGATCTAATAATGTTTTTATATAATTTATCATCCGAAAGGAAAAACATTATTAGATCGCATGAGAAATTGTATAAAAAACTAAATAAACCACCTTGTCAGACGTTTTTAATGAAATGTGCATATATATATATATATATATATATATATATATATATATATATATATATATATATATATATATATATATATATATAATATAATTTAAAATACAATATAATATATATATATTGTATAAAGAGGGTGTAAATAGTCGTCCTTAAGGAGCTGCAATCTCGAAAAGCGCTCAATAAAAAATCCGGAAAATTTCGGTTGTCGATTCATATCCTAACAAGTACGAACTGTTAAACGAAAGATCGGAGGTTCAGATACGTTGACAAATATTTGTTGTGCATGTACGAACCTCTTCCGCTTCCCGCCTAACTTCCGGTGTTCGTATATAAAGGTGGTGGAGTAAAGTAAAATCTTTCATCCTGCTTGCCTGAGGAGACCTATCGTCGAAACCGGGGTAGGGTGTTATCTTGAATTTTGGTGCCCTTAATTTTACATATATATATATATATATATATATATAACAGACGCGGGTAAAACACGCCCTGTTTCCAAGAGGTAAGTTGCGTGTATTACGCTGCATGATCTATACTTGTCAAATTCAAGTGATCATTGACAATTGATCTGTAATATTCTCAAAAAGGTGTAGACTACGAAGGAAAATAAGTAATGGTGGATTTTGTCTTGGAGGCTTAATGCGGAGAATCCTTCTGGCGTTTGCTGAAGAACAAATTCTGGATTTCTTTTTTAATGGTTCGTTCACTGGTGTATTTTAATGTGCTTGGCGTTCTGTCTCGAAATTGTTTCGCCCTAAGCAACGCGCCATGATTCTTTTTGCACGAGATGATGTCAAAAATATACTGATAAAGACAGTTGCGTTGTTACAAAAACGGAAAATTTTATCTACGCCCACAAATAATGTGCAAAATCTTGACTGATGTCAAAACGATTATGCCTACATGTATAAATCTTCCCTTATATTCGTGATTATATATATATATATATATATATATATATATATATATATATATATATCATTTTCCCATATACTGGTGATAATATATATATATATATATATATATATATATATATACATTCAAAGTAAAAAAAAATAATTATCGAAAATGACGTCAGTAATTTCCGAGAGAATGATTCCAGTATTCTATAATGTCCGTCGACAGACGAGAAATCCCGATTTATTCGATAGAGGAAAAAACTGATGACTCAAATCTTCGGCACACACACACCCACAAATACACACACACACATACATACACACACAACACACACACACGCAGATACACATTCACACACAGACGCACGTGTGCGCTCGCACATGCACACACACATACACGCATACACGCACGCGCGAACAGACAGATGTTTCTGTGTGTGTTTGAAAATTCACCCATTTCCACTATGATGTAGGGATAGCCTCTGGATTATGGACACTGAAAAGGATATTTCTAACCGGAGTTTAAATACCTGTTTCGTTCGTTTTGTGCTATGTACTTGCAAAAGAAATGAATTCACATTCATCTATGTATTAGTTAAATAGCACAGATTGTTTCTGTAGATGTTAGCAAGCTGATGGACCTTGTGTAATTCTTTTGGTGAAGGTACGTGTTCAATATGACAAGAAAGACCATAGAAGAAGCATACAAAACTTGTGTATCTGCTACGAAATGTTATTCCTTTTTGGGGGGAATGTATTGAAACAAAATTTAAACATCTCTTAAGTATGTCCGTTTTCCTTTCGGTTCTGAACTGAAAGTTCTGGGAAGTAAGGATATGAACGGGTAAACATGATCGAGCTGAAGTCAGACTTGAGCTGATTTGGAAAGACCGAGCTTCTATTTCAGGAGTAGGGTTGCTGAAACAAGTCAGAATTATGTTATTGGAAAGTGAAGAAAAGTTCAGTGGATGGTGGACAGGAGAAAATAACATTCCCCAAATAAAAACGGTATTAACAATTTGTTCACATTTTTTAGCCAAGAGCAGAAAAAGAAAGAGTTTGTACTTTCTGGAAGTAGGTTCATAAAATCGAACATGTGACCAGAAGACTTTTCCAGTTTCTTTATAGCTTGCATTATGGGAAAAAATAATTAACTAATTTTTTGGTATTCTTCATGATTATTTTATATATTTTCATTTTCTCAACAGTTCTCTTTACTTGATGGTGACTCATGTAGGAGAAGAATTACTCTTAAAACAAACACCAGGAGGACTATTTGGAGTATTATTTGTGTACCATTTCCCTGTTACTCGTCCATCCTCCGGAAATTGTGGTTTGGTTCTAAAATATCTTCCCAACTGCAATCACTTTATTCTACAGGAAATGGTCAAATCTGAAATATTTGAGACTAATACGCTGAAAACGATGGAGGAGTTCAGTTTATACATTCATTAATCCACGCAAATAAACACACACACACACACACACACACACACATACACACACATACATATACATATATATGTGTGTGTGTGTGTGTGAGAAAATCATTTTCTGATAGACAGTATCTATGAAGAAACAAAATGAATAAAAAGAGAACTGGAAAAATTATCCTTAGCCGGCGAGTCTTGTCATGTGAGGGATTTTATTTAAGCAATTATAAGGATTTATTTGCACCTGTTTATATAGAAAAACTGGGATCTTATTAGAACATCAAGGCTTTTAAAATTGAGAACGTTCATGAATATTGATCAGGTGGTTAAAAAAGGTCAGTCAAAACATGTGGAGAGAACAAAGTGCCATCATAAATAAGAGTCTGGTAGAAAAAAAAGTTAGCGAATAATATAAAAGAAATTCATGATAATTTAATAAATGATTAGCTTAAAATGTGATCAGATTGTTATGGTTTTTGAAGAAGTACAACGCATACATCCATCATATTTTCTCTGTCTTAACCTTTACCATGGAGACACTTATAATCCATGCACGGAATTTATAGAATAACTTTTTGAAATAAATATCACGGCTGGAAATAACTGTATATGTCATAAATTTCAGTCAGGCATGAAACTAAATCACGGGAACTCGAGATATTTATCCCATCATGTGTGAATATACAAACACACACACACACGCACACACGCACGCACACAGACACATGCACACACATATATATGTGTTTTTGTGTGTGTGCATACACATACACGAATCGAGGATATATATATGTGTGTCTGTGTGTTTATGCACATACACACGTATATATATCCTCAACACACACACACACACACACACACACATATATATATATATATATATATATATATATATATATGTGTGTGTGTGTGTATATCCACGATTCATTTCTTAATCATCGTTTGTTGTTTTGATTAGCAGACAGGATGAAGTGTCATGACTATATATATATATATATATATATATATATATATATATATATATATATATATATATATATATATATATGTCTCTCTCTGTGTGTGTTTGTGTGTGTACCTGTGTGTGCCTGTGGTTGTGTGTGTGTGTGTGTGTGTTTGTGTATATATATAGCGATGCCAAAGTTAGTATGAACCCAAAAATGGTGAAGTCAATGATATATTGAGAGAAAAGATATTTAAGTGAAGCAGTCGTTTCAATAAAGTGCTGATATCAGAGAGAGAGCATTAATATGTTACCTTCACCATTCCTACTCCAGAATTTCGTGGGCGTCTTTTCCGTGTTTACCATAACACACATATATATATATATATATATATATATATATATATATATATAATATATATATATATATATATATATTATGGTATGCACGGGAATCTATTTAACGTTTCATCAGCCTCGTGATGTTCCACCTGAAAAAACGTTAAAAAGATTTAACGTTGAAACGAGATGTACAGTTTTGTAGTGGGTATATGCATGTTCTAATATAACACTGCATGATAAACAAATATTTATTAGGCCACTTTTGCATTGAGTCCTGTTTAATTTAATGTTTTGAACGCTGAAATTTTACTCTTCGTTCTTTTACATTTGTGTATATATATATAGAAAGAGAGAGAGAGTGAGAGAGAGAGAGAGAGAGAGAATATTAGTGGTAAATATACACATACATATGCAATTATATATACACATACATATATGTATAAAAATAATTCCAAGAGGATATGATCCAGGTAGAACTCAATGTCCAGGACAGAGTAAGGATATAATAAAAAGACTTAAACACTAATATTCCATGGTCATAATTTATTCCATTGGAATCGTAAGAACGATCCAATTCATCAGACTGACAGATTCAATGGAAGAAATTATGACCATCGAATATTAGTGTTTAAGTCTTTTTATTATATATATATATATATATATATATATATATATATATATATATATAGAGAGAGAGAGAGAGAGAGAGAGAGAGAGAGAGTCATGACTCTGCTACTCAAAACAACAAACGATGATTAAGAAATGAATCGCGGATATTTTCAAAATTATTTTTACTGATAAAATCTTTAAGAAACAAACGAGTCTCTCTTCAGTTTTAATCGCATCAGGCATACCGTTAAGCATATTTTCAGATATAATATTGCATCTTTACGCACATATACACACAATTATATCATTAGATAAGGTGATAAACTGAAGCATAGTTGCTAAGCGTAATCATCTTACTGTTGGCATATGATTCAATATATGAGTCACTGTGAACGGAATTGAAATCTCTATTGATAATTAATGATGTTCATTAACAGTAGATAGTGATACAAAGATAGGGGTGTGGGAAGAATTATGTCTTCAAAACATACGGCATCCTGGGTCAATAATCTGTTCATTATCACAAGCTTTTATCGGAATGTTGAATTGAACTCTACACTTTGTATTGTTGGATCAATGAGATACATATTCACGACTGAATTAAAAGCGTTCGAAAGGAAAATTTCGTGTGGAAAACAAATATCAGATCTATAATATAAATGTTTCATCCGTAATATACTGCAGGTTATTGATATAGGTACAAACATACACATACATATACCGAACACACACACACACACAAACACAAATATATATATATATATATATATATATATATATGTAGGATACAATTATGTAAAAAATTATGATAATTTTGTGTGTTTTCCTCAGTTTACCAGATATTTTGCCAAAAGTTGCTCATTGACTAACTAGAGATATAACATTCAACAAATTAAGATGTGGCCAATAATTATTTTATTTTATTATATATATATATATATATGTATATATGTATATGTATATGTATATATATATATATATATAAATATATAAAGAGACTGTTTGACCAACACAAGGACTGGTCAAAATTCATGTTAAAAAAAATTAAAAAAACAAATGAAAACTACAGCCAAAAGTTCATTTTCTCCATCAAGAACATTCATTTCTGTAGTTCACTGATACTAACAAGCAGAAAACTTTTTTTACTCCTGATGATGGCCATGTTGGCCGAAACTAGTCGAGGAATCTAACTGAAATAATAAAAACGAAAGAATATTAATATACAACCCAGTGTGTCTGAAGATTTTTATTTTTTTAATATTTTTCATTGTTCAATATATATATGTATATATATATATATATATATATATATATATATATATATATATATATATATATATATATATATATGTTTATATACGATTAATTATTTAGGAAATAATCTAAGAATGTATGAAAATCTTGTTAAATTTAACGTTTTGGTATTTATTAAGCTGCATCAGAAGAATGTTCCTCTTCCCAAATTTTAAGGAAGCTAAATGAATAATGAAACATGTATCTTTTTTCTATTTGTCATTTATTAAATCATTCTGTCAGATCTAATTCATATTGTTGCGCACAGACATACACGTACATGCGCGCTTACACACACACACACACACACACACACACACACACACACACACACACACACATAATGTTGCCTCCTCTCTTTGTGATAACTTATTTCTCTACATTATTATCAAATGCATTTTAATATCTCTGTTTTTATTGCTATCCCATTCTTCAAAACAAACAGATTGAAATCCTTTTCCCTATTTAGGATTCGGTTTCCATTGAAAAGCATTTTTATTCTCTTTCACTTTCACTTTCCTTCTTGGTTAGGGTCATTATTGCCTTGTTTGGAGTGATTGAAATAAATTCTAGAACCACTATTATAATACTCATAGTCCTGGTATAATAATTACTGTATATACATATATACGTATATATATATATATATATATATATATATATATATATATATATATATATATATATATATATATACATATATATATATATATATATACATATATATATATATATATATATATATATATATATATATATATATATATATATATGTATGAATGTATATATATATCGTTAAACAAATCAAAACAAGGAAGTGTCTTTGTTAATATTTTTTTTCAAATTTTGGATTATTCTCCAGCTGTACGATAAATATCTAAATACAAAAATTTTCAATGTCTGGAAACTTTTGCGCTCTTTCATTTTCAGCAATTATCGAATATCGCGTCTTCCCCTATCGTCGTTACTTTTTTTAATATCACTTCTTCCCATTTTAATTCTAATTTTTCTACTGTGTGTGTGTGTGTTTTTTTTTTTCATTTTACATATAAGTAATTTTTTGGTATTTTAATAAGTAATAATTTGTAATTTTAATTATTAATTAGAAACGTTTTGTTAAACCGTTTTTTTAATTGAATTATTTTATCATTTCTTGGTTATTTTTATGGTTGTACGTGAATGGATTCTAATATTAATTCTTCAATGTCTTCTGAGAACTTTCATATTTCATCAGCTATTGTTAAAATATTGTTGTAACTCTATAGTATGAGTGTCTTTAATCATGTCTCATAAACTCGAAACCTCTCTGATCGAAAAACGATGCTCTCTAATTACTAATCAGAAAGCAGAAAAAATATCCGGACTGTTGAAGATACTATTAGACAAAGAACGTTGACTAGATTTCAGTTAAACATACATAAATTGTACTATCCGTGTATGTTTCGGTTGCAGCCTATGTTTTAATTTTGATTCTCCTGCTGAATAATTCTCTGTAAAGTTGGAATCTGTTTCACCATTAATTCAAAAGTCTGCCGACTTTGATGATCATCAATTAGTACGATTTATTTTTTGAACCCCGGCTTGAACGCTGATGTGTGAAATCCATAATTGTCCCAGACATAAGTCAGAAGCATCAGTCGAAGTAGACTTTTGTTAAGTCTTTTGTTTTAATGTATTTTCTCGGTGAACTGTTAATTAATAATGGAGTAATAAGTGTTCTGTCTTTGTTGCTAATGTAGTGGAAGAAAGGTCAAGAAACCCGAATGATATCAATTTTTGTTTTGTTTTTATGGTACAAGTTTCATTGTAGCATCATTCAATCATAAAACGACGATGTTGATGACATAATATCCCATATACATTTAATTATACTATATTTTGAAAACGGCCACCTAGCCTAGGGTTTATCCATGCAAAGAATGGTATTGGCGTGTCGAGTTCAATTACCAGTCTACCACATTCGCACAAATGCTTTTGAAAGAACAGAAATCAACTCTTCTCCTCATCAATTCGGTGTTAATAGCAGGTCAGACTGAAGTCTACACATTTGCTAAACAGTCTCAGAGAATAAATAGTCAGAACTCAAAATTGCTTGGGCGTGGCTACAGCGAACCCTCTCTACAAAAACATAGTTACTACATGATCCACAAACGGCAACACTCTGACCTTACACTTCACATAAGAGTTTTCAGAGATTTCAGGTAACGTACTAGTTTGGTCTGTGCATGTCGATGGCGACTGGGTATAATTTATCCTAACAAAAAACTAAGTCAAATCTATAAGACAGCAATATATATATATATATATATATATATATATATATATATATATATTACAATGAATCATTCATACAGAAAACAGATATAGAAGTTAATGATAAAATGGCGAGAATACATTATTCTTATAATACATTATAATACATCTTCGCAAACAATTTTGTAAATTGTTTGCGAAGATGTATTCTCGCCATTTTATCATTGACTTCTATGTCTGTTTTCTGTATGAATGATTCATTGTAATGTAAATTGAACTGCACCACATACTTGATATATATATATATATATCACATTAGAACATGCAGATATCCACTACAAAAATGTACATCTGTTTCGTCATTAATTTTTTTTAATGTTTCATCAGGTGGGAAATCACGATATATATATATATATATATATATATATGTGTGTGTGTGTGTGTGTGTGTATGTGTGTGTGAGTGTTTGTACGTGTGTTTGTACCTCTATACAATATATATATATATATATATATATATATATATATATATATATATATATATATATATATATATATATAGGATAAAAAATATGATCAGTTTATAGGAAAATTTGCTCCAGGGGTAGACGTAAGTAGTTATAAAACTGGACACTTCGTGTTTGGATGTCATCTTCAGATCTTAAGATTGTGTTCGAGCATGAAACAGATTGTCATCACTCAGTATTTGAATTCAGCATCTACACACATAAACACACACACAAACACGCTCTCACCCCCCGCACACGCACACACACGCACACACACACACACACACACACACACACACACACACACACACACACATATGCCGTATATCCCCGCGTGTCATGTGACTTTTGAAGACTAATTTTGAAGTTAATATTAAGGGGATCGCATCATACATGATATACAAAATTAGTGTATGTACTGCTTGGTCTGGCTAAAATATGTATCCATTTACTGTAGTCAAATTAACTTCAAAATTAGGTCTGATACGCGATGATATATGGTACACACACACGCACGCACGCGCACACAATTCAAATTTCTTTAACTTCATTGATTTCTTTGTTGCTTCAAGTCTCATCCTGATCAGCGTTGAACTTGTCCAGCATTCACTAATATACATGAGAACTGATATTACATAACAGCTTAGTATTTCTTTATCATTTAAAGCAAATGAAAATGTAGAGAAGAAAATTCGGCTGAGAAAGTCACTGAATGGACTGGTTGCGCATGCGCAAAGGCTCAGACATGACATAAGGCATGCAGTTGCAACATATGGAAATAGTTGGTCAGGTGCTCAGCAGCGCAGCAGCCCTAGAACTCCACCTGTCCTTAGGACTGATGATCATGATGCTCATGATGTTGATGATTACGAATTTTATTGTTCGTCTATCAATTCCAATTTTAGTCTGATATCTAATATACACACGATATTGAATGTTTCTGATATGATTCATATTTATCGATCTATCTATAGATCACACTGTCAAACTTCTAACACTCTATCGATGCATGCTCCAGTCAATATACGAAAATCACCCGTTCTTATATAACCAAAAATATCCCCATTCGTCTGATTCCGTCTCATTAAGATTTCTATTGTCTCTTCTTTCGATGCTAAACCAGATTTTAGGAGCGTTTACATCAAAGATTCGAGAAAAATCCATAATGCAATATGCAAATCTGCCGCTGGCACAGTGCTATTTGCACAAAGCAAAGCCATTTTGTAATGACATTAGGAATTCGAAAATAGAAAACAGATAATGAATTGGTGTCGTATTGTATGACAAAGGGATTCTATGGTCGGCGAAATATTTGCGACATTTAATGTATCACGAATATTTGTTTGGAAACTTATGTTTTTATTTTTGAAATCGACTAATGTAAAACTCCTTACCTCGTTTCGTGTTATTGCTGAGTTACATCATCAGCTTTCTATTATAAATTTAAAATAATGTTGTCCCTTTTATTTAGTAGATATTTAAAAAATATATTATGGAATTACTTCTATTTAGACCATGAACCCAATATTCTAAATTTTGTAAATCACAATAAACGGACGGGTTATTAAATTGTCTTTCATTTTTTTTTCACTGGAAGTAGAAATAGAAAGTAAAAATCCCCTGAGATAATATTTGCATTTATCTGAAGATATTATCTATCTGAATGTCTCGAGATATACAAACAGATGAATCGAATCAACCGCATCATTCAACTTCATTCCAATACGTCAATAACTTCCTAAAGAAACAAAAAAAAAATTGAAATCGAAATGTGTGAATTATTTGTTCTTTTAACCTTCCAGGACTTTAAT
>OZ038508.1:43561934-43576934 GCA_964036315.1 Acanthosepion esculentum | reverse complement strand
TCTTATGTTTTCTCTGAGACTAGAATTGACGTAATATATCTCCAAAAGCATCAGCTGTTATTTCAAGCGATCAGATATTTTATCAAGTGTGAAGTGTAAATGTTTATAGTACTCCTAAAAAATGTGAATTTTTCTGCCACCTTCATTTTGTGGGCATCCCGATATTTTGTGGGCATCCCCATATAGTGATGGTTTGATGTAAGATGAACCTGCTGAAGGTTGGAACATGAATTTAGACGTTTCTAGACCTAAATATTTGGAGAAACAAAAAAGATTATATTTCAGATTCTGTATTTCCCGTTCTGTTTGGGGGAGCGTGTCACATATGTCGGTATACAGAATAACTCAGACAAGATTAATCCCTGTCTTAGATTTAGCAGAGAAGCGCCAGTTATTTCATAGTTTACAAGTTGTACGATATATATATATATATATATATATATATATATATATATATATATATATATATATATATATATATATTACATGAATAATTCATACAAAAAGCAGATAGTGAAGTTAATGATATAAATGGCAAGAATCACTCTCGCAAACAATTTTTAATAAAAATACATTAAACTCGAGCCTACAAATGAATGTTATGATCCCTGTTTATAAATATGACACAAGCGAAATCTTGTAGTAAAAAAAGACCTCATACAACTGTAATTTATAAACAGGGATCATAACATTCCTTTGTAGGTTCCAGGTTAATGTATTTTTATTAAAAATTGTTTGCGAGTGTAATTCTTGCCATTTATATCATTAACTTCACTAACTGCTTTTTGTATGAATGATTCATATAATGTAAATTGAATTGCACTACATACTTATATATATATATATATATATATATATATATATATATATATATATGTATATCCAATGAAGATTTCGCTACTTGAAATATTGGACCTTTTCAATATAACATCCCCTACCCCGTCTTTTTCTCACGTACCGGAGATAAAACATATTCTAGGTCAGAATGTTTGTCGATGGTCACTCTTTTCCTATGTTAATGTCTATCTCCCTTACTCTTCACCTAACAAACCTCATATTAAAATCTCTGTCTCTCTACCACATTTCTTTCCTTTTTTTCTCCCTTTTAATATTAAAACGTATTCCTATCTCACGTTTTCTTTCTTCCTCATTTTTTCCTTTTTTTTCCTTTTCTTTATTGTATCTTCTTTCATTCCCTTTTTACGTTTTCTTTTTTCCCCTTTTCATTTTTTCCCCTGGATAAATTAAAAATACATTTCGTAATGAAAATTGGTTTGAGCGATTGGGGATTTTTACCACTCAAATAAATCTATTACCATCCTTTATGGATCTTTAAGGATTCCTTTTTTACTATATATATATATATATATATATATATATATATATATATATATATATATATATATATATATATATATATGAATGAAAATACAAGATGAAAAACTATTATTAACCAATAATAGCAACGAACAAACTATTTTTAGCGAAGAATAGATCTTCCTCTTGTCTTTCTATTCATCTTTTTCCTTTACAGATACACACCATCTGAAAATAATTTGCACGCGCCCGCACGCACACACACCCATATATATATATATATATATATATATATATATATATATATATATATATATATATATATATATATGTACATCCACACACAAACACCCAGGTTACAGTTCTTCTTGAATGCATGGAAAAGGGTAACGAAAAAGAAAGTTGAGTAGAGTGTATCTGCTGCAAGGTCTCCTTACCTAACAATATTTCGTACCTTATTGGGTTCTGAAAGTAAGACAGTAGGCGTGACAGATATATCATCCATGTCTTCATTAAACAACCGAATGGTATGACAGTGAGAGTCAAAGAGAATTGGATGAGGATATTCTTCCTTATGTGATTAAAGTAAATATGGGACTTCAATTTACACTAATAACATTTAGATTATTGTCCTCTTCTTTGTTGTTGTTAAGCCCTACGACCGTTTCATCAGATGTATTCTTTGTTTCAGCCGCTAAGCCCTACGACCTTCATCAGATGTATATATGAATCTGAGTAACCAACAGAGAATTCTCAACTGAACCGTTCATTTAATATTTAATGTTCAACAAACACAAATGTGCCTGAGTAGACGTCTGCAACAGGGATTGTCTAGCCGCCCTAGTAGACAGGCATACACGGATACGAGCAGTCATCCAGCATATATATATATATATATATATATATATATATATATATATATATATATATATATATATATATACAGGGTGCGGCTGGTATTTGGGGACAGATTTTATGGATTAGTAAAAAACTTGCTGAACAAATGAATATAATTATATTTGATTACAAACAAGTTAATATGAAATTTAGCTAACTATTGTTTAATCTTATTCAATAAAACCACTACTAGCTTCAATAATTGCCTCTACACGAGGTCGAATTCGGCTCCAAGTTCTGATTAATTGGTCCTTATTTGTGTCATACATTACTGGAACTATTGCAGCTTTAATAGACTCTTTGGTGTTATAAGGCTGTTTATTAAGCTCCTTTTCAACAACGCTTTACACATAATAGGCTAGTGGGCTGATATCCGGAGAGTCAGGAGGCCAAATGTGTGTGATGTGGTCATACAAATGGTCAGCCATCCATTCTTGCAACTCTGAGAAAACGTGCAATATCCAAATCGCTATGATCAGCCTTTAATGCCACAATCACAGCATGCTTTTTCATTTCATTTGTTATCATAGGGTTTGCCATTCTTGATTTCTGAAAAATAAAAGCATTAGAAGTTAGTGGGAAGTAGTATTAATCTTAAATCTGTATGTCCTCAAATACCAGCCGCACCCTGTATAGATGAGATAACGATATATATTTTTATATAACAAAAACAATATAATGTATGACAAAGTGGAAAAAGGTTTTCTTGTTACGCGTTTAGTCTATTAAGATCATCGGACTAAATTTGTTATTTTGGTGCGTAACACATGCGCACAAGCGAGGGATGCTGGGTATTTTAAATGTGTAGTCACAGCAGCATACATTTATTTCGATGAAGTTGTAAAAAGCGTAACACGTCGCAAGAAAATCTGTTTTCACTTTATCCCACGTCTTCTACATTCACTTACCTGGCACAGGGCCCGTCCCTGTGCTGGTGGTATCACGGCTATGACTAGCTTAGACCAGCTCTGACCAGCTTGGACAAGATATGACCAGCTAAGACCAGCTTAGACCAGCGGCCCGAGTGAAAACACTCGGGTCCTCACGTTAAAAACTGACCTCGTGTCACAACCTGACTCAGTGGGGGGGGGGGGGTCAAATATCTATCTATCTATCTATCTATCTATCTATCTATCTATATATATATATATATATATATATATATATATATATATATATGTGTGTGTGTGTGTGTGTGAGTGTGTGTGTGTATATAAGATACCATCTCTAATGGTCAGCAGAATGTGTAAAATCTACGCCCTTTGGATGGAACAAAGTGTTCGGAGTGATATTTCCGCTAAAATCGACTCATGAAGAAAGCCGGATTTCATAATCATAGAAACGCTCTGGCAAACAGAAAACATGAGTAGGACACTTATCTTAACTCATCAACATGAAATATCATATTTCAGAACTTCAGATAAATAACAAGCATTTTAAACGAAACGATTTAGAAGGAAATATTAAAACTAAAAAAAAAACAATTGAAAATATATATGTTTTAGTATTAGGTTTGGGATTTGGAAGATTTTTAAATCAAAATGCCCTTTAATAATTCTTTTTGCTAATCCTGACAATTTATTATAATATTTGTGCAGTTCCATAAACCGGGGAACCTTTACTTTAATGTTAAAGACTAGAAAAAAAAAGTCAGATTAAAAACGTCGTTTAATCTGAAAATTTCCCGCTGATACTTGAATTATTGGGAATGTCGACATATTGTTATAACATTTTTCATTAAATAATGATAGAAACTTAAAAGACAACTATTATGCATGATTCAAACTGATTCCAAAATGGAAGGAACTTATTGACCAATTTTAAATGTATATAATTTTATGTGGCGTTAAGTGTTACAATAATTCGGATCCATCAACTCTATCATTGCTTTGTTTTTTATCTTTCAATTTCTGTTCCATGATCTTTCTTTCTCACTCTGTTCCCCTGCCTCTCCCTCACGCACTCGATCTCGGACTTTATCAATCTCTTTGTTTTACAAAATTTGTCTGTCTAGATATTATTTAAATGTCGCCGTGATTAAAATAACGAAACTAAAAAAATATTCTGGATGATTATTTATAATAATGTTTCTTTTCTCTCTTTAATTTTACGTCCTCTTTCTGTTTCTCTCCTTCTCTTTCGAATGAAGGCACTCTTAGCCTTCTGTTGTTGTCTTTCAGTTGTCCCCCGCAGCAATGCTTGTTTCGTTATAACCCCTCGTTTTCATAGTACATGTTCTTCAAAAATTTGGACAAAGCATTCAAGTAGATCTTTCGTTACATACGTCTGATACAATTGCCCTCATATAAGCATTAAATTTCCTGAGGATTCTTTCTCAAAGACCAAACACTTATATGAGGAAACGGAATAGATAGATAGATAGATAGATAGATAGATAGATAGATAGATAGATAGAACGGTTTTCTCAATTAGAAAATTCTTTCTAACAGGTAGATATCTGAAGGTAGTTATTAACGGTCAGTCTTCCGGGGCCCTGGCAGTCAACGCAGGCGTCCCCAGGAGTCACTTCTCGGATCAAGCCTCTTTTTGATTTACATAAACGATCGGCGTAAGAATATACTCCGATCATTTGTAAATATCTAAACCGATGACACCACGATATACGAGCGTACCTCGGAAACTCTTGATGATCAAGGATCAGCAGCTGGCCACTCTTGCGATCTAACACTAACTTCCCAAAGGAGGGAAAAAAACTGGTTGGTTACATTCAATGCCTCAAAAACCAAACTTGTTACCTTCCATCGACGCCAATCACGATGAAAGGATGTTCCCTCTACGAGGCTGCGTGCCTTAAGAGAATATTCAGACTCACACCCGACCTCAAGTGGAACTCTTATATGCGATACATCGCTAAAAATGCAGCTCCCTGTACCACTCCAGCAAGTACTGATTCCTCATGCTTTCTCTACCTTTATAAGAACCAGATCAGGCCGAAAATGGAGTACTGTTGTCATATTTTATAGGGAGCTGCCCAGTTCTCACGTTCCAGTCTCGATAGATTTCAAAATCGTCTCCGAATCCTTGTTGGAGAAGAATTATTTTCCAGTCTCCAACCTCTCTCTCACAGGTGGGATGCAACGAGTCTCTCACTGTTCTATCGTTGCATTGAAAATGCTCGGACGGATTACATTCGTTAGTTCCGCCAGGTCTATCCTTCTCAGCTAGGACTCGCCCTGCCACTTATATTGTAGCGAACTTCCCACATTCCCTCCATATTCCATCGGTGAGAAGTGAGTTCCGCTCAAACAGCTTCTACCCGCGAAGCCTTGTGAAACAGACAGACAAGAGTATATTTCCCCGTTCACTAAAGTCTGTTCAAGTCTAGAGGCAACTGTTATCTTCCCTTCCGATTAAACTACACCTTAACGTAACTCTCTACCTCTAGTGGACCACGGGCCTTGTAAAGGGTGAATCTTACTGTTCAACAAAGATACGGAACAATAATTACTCAACGTCTGTGACGAGAACACACGTGTAATAGACTTCCCGAGAAGGTAGTTAACCATTGAATCATGGTGAGGTGTCAAGATCGACAGAGCTGAACAATTTGTGATAGCTTGCTATAATGGTGTCTGTATTTGTTACAGATGATGAGCAATCTAACGGATGTCCGCAAAGAGATTAGCTCCGGTGGACTATGTTCAGTGTTTATGTGTTTATATTAATTTCAAAATACTGGCCATAGGAAAAGATTAGGAAAGGATATCTTTTCCTGCATCCTGGTTAATCAGCTTCTAAAAATATCTCATTATTCTCATGCCATAATTATCTTGAAGAAATTAATCAACATTATCGTTTCATTCCGTAGTTATCTTGTCCATGAATTGTATGAGAAATCACATACTTTTAAAAATATTGATGACAATACAAGTGTGAACATTTAATATATATATATATATATATATATATATATATATATATATATATATATATATATTAAAGAGAAGAGAGAAACCGCAACGTTTTTTGGTTATAATTTGTATTTTTTAAATATATATTATACATTACTTCCCATATTTTTGCTACAGGAGTTTCCGGCCACGCGATCTTCATCAGGCAAAGATTGGTCAATTCCACATATTATTAAAAGGAATTAATTTTCCTTATGTTTTTCCGACGTATAACCATTGTCTTTTGTGTGTAGTAGTAATACAAATTTTTCTTGGGCGTGTGGCGAAAATATTCTTCTGTTATAAAACAATTAGGTTTGGTCATATATATATATATATATATATATATATATATATATATATATATACTAATTCCTTACAATAAACAATATATAAGTATGGAGAAGGAATATATATACACATACTAGAAAAAACATACACGCACACACAATACACAAAAATGGAGGTAGTTCTAAGAAGACACAGGGATCATAAAAAGATAAGAACGAAGACCTCCTTCTTTCACCCTTTATCTGACCAATCCTAATTGCTTTCATATCTCTCACGCAGAAGACTATTTTCGCCACAAGTCCAAGAAACATTTGTGGTAGACCAGGCAATGCATTAATATCGCTGGAATTTGCAAGGATTGAAAGAGAATGGGGAGACATTAGTTAGGAGATTTGAGGAAAGGAAAATAAATGAACAGGGTTCAGAAAGGCAGACTCTCCCGATTGACAGTGTATTGAATTTTTTTTATAATTGTAGGCGGCATGAGAGCAAGAAATCGGAAGTGAGTTCCAAATGAGAAACGTGCGAGAAAAGTAAGTGCTAGAATAGATAGTAGCGGTTGATTCATGCTAGTTAAACTGTACGAAGTTGAGGCCTAATTGCCACAATATTAGCACGCTTAAATTCATGTATATGAAACTCTAGGCAAAGAAGCTGATCAGAATAATTGCCATGAAATTATATGGGAAAAAAGTAAAGGGACGGCACATCATGTCGGTGAGAAATTATAGATTCCATGTTAGGATCGATTAGATAGATAGATAGATAGATAGATAGATAGATAGATAGATAGATAGATAGATAGATACATACATACATACAAACAGAGAGAGATACCGTTTAAACAGAGATAGATAGATAGATAGATAGATAGATAGATAGATAGATAGATAGATAGAGATAGATAGATAGATAGATAGATAGATAGATAGAAACAGAGAGATACTGTTTAAACGGAGATAGATAGATAGATAGAGAGAGATAGATAGATAGATAGATAGATAGATAGATAGATAGATAGATAGATTTCTGTTTATACGTTATTTTTATACACAAAAATTATTTAAGGAGATTCTCTCTTTTTAATTAATTGATTAAATTAATTAATTGTATCCATAAAAACAACGCATAAACAGAAAATATATGAGTAATTGTCGGACTTAATCCATTTCATTATAGATAGTTAGATAGATAGATGCATACATACATACATACATACAGCTGTTTGTTTGTTTATCCATCTATCTATCTATCTCTGTTTAAACAGTATCTCTCTCTGTTTGTCTCTATCTATCTATCTCTCTATCTATCTCCGTTTAAACAGTATCTCTCTGTTTCTATCTATCTATATCTATCTATCTATCTATCTATCTATCTATCTATCTATCTATCTATCTATCTCCGTTTAAACAGTATCTCTCTCTGTCTCTCTGTGTGTCTCTATCTATCTATCTATCTATCTACTTTTGTCATTTGTTATCTATCTAATTGTTTAACTTGGACTTAACTATCTTTCTATTTATTTATCTTGCTACTTTTTTATAATTCCGGTAAATATCCCTTTATAAAGGTCACCTTTCATTTATTAGCACTGTTATTATAATTACTAAAGTCTCAATGAATGATTATATAAAAGAGATTTTAATAGAATGAGAAAGTTTGTTTTTTTTAGATACAAAAAATTACTTTTCTGCCAAGGATCCAGGCGGCTTGGATTATGGACAGGTATAAAATGAAAGGATTTATAGGAATCTTGTTGATGAATTCCAGATTTAAATTTGCTTTAATCTTCGGAAGAAAAAGAAAAGTTTCAATTTTAACTACGTTTTAAAAAATAAGTAAACGGAACGAGGGATTAAAGAAAATAAATAAAAACAAATTAATGTGAAAAAAATGAAAAATAAAACAAAAGATGTGGATTTGAAAACTATGAAAGATCAATGACACTGGGCAATAAATGAAGGAGAAGGAAATCAAATGAAGAAATTTAGAAAATGAAATTACGAAAGGAAGGAAATAAATCATAAACAAAATGCAGAAAAATGGAAACTAGGCAACTACATAGAGAGCGAGCATTTACTTGAAATAAATCAAGACAGTAAAATTGACCACAGCTCTAACGTTTACAAGAAATTCTACAATCTTATATATAAAGTACAGTGTATGTGTGTGTGTCCAAGCAACTCCACCGCTCCCACTAGTCCGTTTCAATGATTCATAGTTCATTCGAAAGCCCTAGCAAATTTAAGCGGTGGGAACGATTTTCGTTGAGTTCAGATTCAGTGTTGCCAGATTATACGAGGTTTAAAACATATATTAATATATTATACTAGCAATTAGAGTTTCATTCATGGCTCATGGGGTGTAACTCTTATTTTACTTTTTTATCCAAAATTTCAGTGCACCTTTTATTATAAGTAGCTGAAAAGCTAGCCTATCGGCCATCATCACAATACCTAGAGAAAAGTAGATGCGATAGGAATCAATAAACTACAGAATAACTTAAAATTGATCGCTGCATTTCAGTATTAAATTAATGTTTAAGCTTACATTTTTAACAATAATTCTTCTGCAGCTACTTGATTTAAAGACGATTTGATATACATAGGTCCTTATTTTCTGTGCAATTATTTTTATTTCATGGGTGACAGAGAGAGGACATTTTATAAGATAAAATTAATATAGTGTAAAGATGGGAAAATAGAAATTAGAATTAGTTATACATTCAAAATTTGAAGAGTTAAAGAAAAATAATAGCTAATTAATTAAAACCTATATTATGGATTCTATATGAATAAATACAAAATTTTTGCTCAATTATAAAAAGAATTTTGGGGGTAAAAAGCCCCATCAGTAATATATAGTAATTTATACGCGAGACGCACAATATCTGTATTATATATCTTCATATCATCATATCTGTATAATATCTTCAACAAGTTGGCATCTATTTGTAAAACTTTCCTTCACAAGCCAATTTATGAATGAAATGTTTATTTAAAATTTTTGTTTCAAATATATCAAATAGTGAATATAAGAAAAGAGTGAAAGGGTAAAATGACATAGAAATACAAAAGGAGATTAAGAAAAAGAATAAATTTATGATTGAACATAGAAAGAAGGAAATAAAGAAACAAAGAAAGAAAAAGATAATGGGACTATACATTTATACGTGGATAAGAAAGAGAAAAGAAATAGATAAAGTAAAGCTGAAGACGTAAACTTGGCAAATAAAAAAGAAAGAAATGAAAAATGTAAGTAAAGAGTTCCATGTGGAAAAAAATAACGAAAGAAAGAAAAAGATAAATTAAAACTTAAGATTTAAGTTTGAGAAATAAAAAAGGAAAAGGGAAAATGTAAGGATAGATTTCCATGTGGAAAAGAAAGAAAGAAAGAAAGAAAGAAAGAAAGGAAGAAAGAAAGAAAGAAAGAAAGAAAGAAAGGAAGAAAGAAAGAAAGAAAGAAAGAAAGGAAGAAAGAAAGAAAGAAAGAAAGAAAGAAAGAAAGGAAGAAAGAAAGAAAGAAAGAAAGAAAATGATAAAGTAAAACTTAAGATTTAAATTTGGCAAATAAATTGAGGAAGAAAGAAATAGTGAAAGAGATTATTTTCCTTCCAGTTCCGACCTGGTTAATTGCATTCTCTTAATCCTTTTTCTCACTCTGTTTTATTAAAACATAAATAAAATGAAATTGTTTCAGAGTTAAGAGTAGCCTTATCATTCTTTGTTCACAGCCAAAGGCATTGTCACGCATGCGCTGACGTGCTCACGCCCATTGCAGCACTCAAAGGAAGCCATTTATTAACTATCCTTCACGCAATGAAGTTAATATATATCATTCTGAAGTGTCGTTGTCGACGCCCACGGAAACGTGTAGCTGATATCTGCAAAGCACACACACTCACACACAAACACATCACCAACACCAACATCACACACACCTTCATTGAAACCATATCAAAATACATATATGTGGCCTTAAATTTAACCACATATCATTATTATCTGTTCATCAACTTCTGTGTGTCAATATAGCATACATTTTACAGTATAATTCGATCGGATATAGACGAATATTATAGTTCAAGATATAGGTTTATGCCTAAAATTGTATGAGTTCTAACAATTTCTTTCGCAATAGGTGCTATATCTCTTCAGGTTGATCGTGATCGAAGCTTCCCAGTGCTTCATATCCGTTGTTACTTGTAAAACATGTTCGTTCAGGCAGACTTCTGGCCCTTGTGGCACGCGTTTCTGAAGGAATTTGCTTAAACTTGTAAAATAGGCTGCTGGCTGTTTTCGTCAGAACAAGGACAGGTCAGAATTAAGATGGGAAATAGATGTAGCAATTAGCACACCTTCGCCAGAATTGGCACGAAATGAAAGATCATTCGCATTCTGTTACCCACGGTAAACGATATCTCGTATCAGTTAAGTCTATTTGGATATATTTTGTCCTTTGTATATTTCAATAAACGAGTGAATATAGCTTTTTAGTCTCATTCATTAAACCTACGCTACACAGACAAATTCAAAGACAACTTGAAACGTCTCAACTTTGACCTGAAAACCTGGCAAGCCTAAGCATCAAACCGAAGAGAGTGGCGTAAGACATATTTCATTAAGTTAAAGGGTTTTGATGACAGTAGACTGAAGCAACGTGGTCAGCTTCGTCAAGCTCTGAAGCAGAGACACCATCAAAATCCTGCTTCGACAAATTTGTCGCCCGCAGCAAGGCTGGGCTAGTATGACACTTAAGAAAGTAGAAATGAAATATAACTTTCCCATACTTGATTTTCTCCACAATAGCCTCTCCGAGCATGCATAAGTGTAAAACGAAAGATACCACCTAATGCTGACCCCAATTTATCGCTCACGATAGAGAGTCCACTATATATATATATATATATATATATATATATATATATATATATATATATATATATATATATAAATATAAATTTGGAACCACCACTTGTAATTTTGAACATTGGCCACAAAATTAGTAGTTTTGTATTTAAATAAGGGGAAATTATTATATGTGGTTAAGAAATAGTGAGGCATGTGTTCTATTAGAAATTTAATGATAAAAAGAAAAAAACTGATTAAATTTTCTTCATAATTAATTTAAATAAGAGGTGATGTTATTTTTAATATAACTAGCTTGAATAATTTTTAGTTTATGTTTGTTATTTTAATGAAAATCTATAGATATGTTTTCAACAAGAATTATTCTGAATTACGAATGTAGACAGGCATGCTGTAGTAAATGTTGAGAGATGTTAGATGCATCATTCAAATGAAAACTCAACCTTCTAAACAACGTAGATGTGGTTTGACCAACGTATATTTTATTTTTTAAGTTTGAGATACAATCTCTCAAGGGGCATTTAGATTTATATACGATGTTTTTTTTGCAATATTTTAATTGATGGAGAGGAACCATTACGAATGATTAAATTGGATATATTGAATTTAGTAGAGTATATAATTTTAAATTTTTACTAGGATCTGCGGTGGATATATTAGGATTTATTAACTTTTTAAAGATATTTTTGTTCTGTTTATAATTACAACGTATTTGATTGCTATATAGAAGATTAATATGTTTAGGATTATTTGAGTAAATATTATATTCTATTTACATTATATTAAAATCTCTAATATTATTTGTTCGTCGACAATATAATTCGGAAGTTATTATGAATAAGATTTGTTTTTTAAATATTTTTAGTTCAGTGGAGAAAATCTGTTTTGTGGATCACTTAATTTCGAAGGATTTGTGAGGGTTTTTATAATTGCTATTTTATAGTAATTTGGACATTCACTTTTATAGTTAAGAGTGCACGAATTTATGATAAGAGTTCTTTATATGGAGGGATTGAATTCATCATTATTAGATTTTATCAATATATCTAGGAATGTAATTTTATTACTATTATTAAGTTCGTATGTAACTTTAAGGACAGAATTATTATGTTTCATCCATATTCTTGACTACGATAAGGATATCATCGACATATCTTAAGTAGCTGTGGCGTTCTTTTTTGTTTGTTTGTTTGGGGTTTTATGGCATATCAACCACTACGGGTTATTTAATGCCAGATCCAATTTCCACATATTTACTAAATATATATACTTTGCAACCGTAATTTAAGGATAACGTTAGCAACACCATTGTTTCAAAAACGTATAGCTGGCAACATCATTGTTTCAATGTGCTGGAAAAGACCTGGAAGTTCACTATTTTCCCCATAGCTGGGACCCCAACAGGTGCTACCACCCCGGGCCAAATAATGAAGTAAATGACACTTTATTACAACTTCTTTCTCTTTTTTTTCTCTCTTTTTTTCTATAACTTCCGTTAACAGATTTAAAGTGTCACTGTCTAGATTTCAGCGAAAATTTAAATTTGAAACAATAGAAATGTTACATCTAACTCAATGATGTCTCTCTACCTCCTACACTGTTCCCACTTCGTTAATTTCCTTATTATTGCCCGTCATAAATGTGTAAATTTATTTTCATTTTTTCATTTCAACATTTGGAAATAAATCTGATGATCCACTGTCCTTTAAAAGGGCTGTGGTGAAATAATTTATTATATGGAACCTTAAAGTAATCTGTTTTTATTTAAATTATTAGCTCTGATTTGCATTGAGCTCTCTGGATTCTATCCTCATTGGGTCTACCCATACGGATTACCTAGTTTTTCGTAAACTAAATATATATATATATATATATATATATATATATATATATATATATATATATATATATATATATATATATATTATGGTGCAGGTTAGGACCAAGGAAGAACAACACGAACACAAGAGTAGAAATAACGAAGATATATTACACAGAATAATAATACAAGATGTGGAAGGTGTTAGTATGACTGTCAGTCTGGTTTGGAATGAACTGCTATCAGCTCGACTCGATGCGTCTCTCTCTCTCTCTCTTGAGAGGCGTAGTATACATAGTGTTAGGAAGAGTTCATTCTGTAGTTATAGGTAAGGACCCATAACAATCTATCTATCTATCTATCTATCTATCTCTCTCTCTATATATATATATACATATATATATATATATATATATATATATATATATATATATATATATATATATATATATATATGTAGGGAGAGAGAGTGAGAGGAGAGAGATATTGTATTTTAAGTGTCTTGTGTTTTACTTGTTTTTGTTTTCGTTCAGTTTATTATGAAAACATTTTATTTACTTCTTATCTTTTCTTTTCTTTTTGCCTGTATTCAATTTTTCCCCTCCACTATAATTAATGTGATTCTGCTTGAATCTCCTTTCAAGTCTGAAAAACAAAAAAAATATTTTAATAAGACGAAGAAGAATGAAATATTAAAAAATATAATCAAGAAAAAGAAAAAGAAATATTGTTTTGCCTACAAAAATAGAAAAGAAAAGAAATAAGTAGACAGCCAAATTTTTATTCTGTAACCATTACTGGTTGCCCCAGGCGAAAACTCCTTTAGTCTTTTCCCTGAAGTGCAAAGATCATTTCAGTTTTGACGTTTTGCCTTTCGGCGATGGGCTATTTTTGAAAGAGGTCGTATTTTAGTCCCCTCACCCAAACTAGTTGTTTTTAATTAAATATTTATTACGAAATCTCCATACATCGACTTTTTTTAAAAACATATGTTGATTATCGATTATATTCAGTAAATTCTAAATATAGGAAGGGCTGGGTGACAGCAGTTTCCATCTTGGCTCCCATTTTTTGTTGAAACCAAGAACTAAGCACATTTTGTCTACAATCTTCCACAATCTTATTCAGCTCTGCCCTACTATTTGTCTCAAATCTTAATTGACATTAATTTTCTAAATATATCAGAAAACATCATTTTTTCCTCCGAAATATTATATATGATTATATAAATCTTATATGCGGAGAATATCTTTCGGTTTCATCGCAGAAGATGAAAAATGTGTATTTCAATTCGAAAATAAAATAAATATTTACAGTAGGATAATATATCTATGAAAATGGTTAAAAAAAAATCAGAAATAAATAACATCATGGATCTTCAAAGCAAAATAACTTATTCTGACTCCCGTCACATATTTTGCCCCTTAATGTTAATTTTGTCAAGGTATTCTTTTATATATTATGAATTCTATTTTAATTTTGAACATGTATCATATATATTTTGCTAATTCCCTGCCTCCTATGAGAATGTCTGACGCTCAACTCCAAGAGAGCACCTCTTTGCGACTGCTCGGTCTCACATTGTGCACTGACCTGAGATGGAACGAATACATTGAGTCAATAGCTCCGTCCACCGCTAGGAAAGTCGGCTCCCTGTGCTAACGCCAGGAGTCAATCCTTCAAATCTATAAATCAACCATTCGCCCTTGCATAGAATATTGCTGCCATATATGGTCTGGGGCCCCTTCTGTTTGTCTCAAGGTCCTTGATAAAATACAGAGATGGATATGCAATGTAATTGGCCCTGATCTGGCATCTCGTCTGCAGCTGCTCTCACACAGACTTGCCGTTGCCTCCATCTGACTTTTTAAAAAAACCCTTTCACGGTAATTGCTCC
>OZ038508.1:43534434-43556934 GCA_964036315.1 Acanthosepion esculentum | reverse complement strand
TATATAAAAATATATTTTAATGTAACACCAGATATATACAGAAAGATGAACAGGTTCAAGAATTAAAATGGAAATGTCCTGGTGCATATGAGAGAGAGAGAGAGACAGAGAGAGAGAGAAAGAGTGGGGGAGAGAGACTCCTGGAGAATGTAGATATACATGTATGTATGCATATGTATACAGAAGTAGTAGTTGCCTTGCTTAAAATGTGAGTGAAAGAATTATGCATTTTAGTGTCATCGCAGAACTGTGTGGATATTTTAATCGCCAGTGACTGGTAAATGGAGGTAGGTTTTGTATGAGTCTGTGTGGGTCATCATCAATTGTATTTCCTCTCTGGGTATGTTGCGAATAGGAGAATTTATGAAATTACTTAATCAGTTCTAATTAATGTTTAATTTCCAACTCATTTTATACAGATCTAGAGATCCGCTTTGTTATGTTCCGACAATCAACGTCGGAACTGTTATATTCCGTGCTAAGGGATTAAATAAGTAAAACCAGGTGGATACTAGAAGAACGGTATATTGTACACAACAAGTACAATATGAAATACGGTACAGTTATACACACAGGTCAATGTAGTAGTGAGTGCCACTAATTGGAAGATCGGGCGTGCTTCCGTGTTCACTCACTCTGGTATTTATTATGCAAAATACATAATTGTGGCACAAGGCCGAAAAAGGCGAGAGGGGTTGAGGCTGGTCGTCACTAACTATCTTATACATAGCTAATCCGATTCACGACCCATTTACTCATTACAATTCTCGCATTCACCGCAAAAACTCGTCCGTCACCAATCAATCCTCCATACACCATAATACCGCATTCTCTCAAGGGGAACCTACAAAACGCGCCCCATGCCATAAAAATTTAATGATAATAAATTATTATATTTAAAAATCTAATCATGAAGAATGAGATGATAAGCTGAGTGAAACTTACTTCTCGCCAGTGGAATACGGAGGAAATGTGGGTGGGTTGCTATTGTATAAGAGGCATGGCGGGACCCTGCTGTCAAGGCTAGACCTGGTGAAACCAAGGAATGTTGTTCGTTCGACCACTTTCCATGGTAGTAGCGATATAGCAGTGAAAGACCCGCCTCATCGCACCTGTGAGAGAGAAGTTGGCTGGGGGGTATACTTCCTCTACAATGAGAATTCGGAGACCCTTTAGAACACCATCAAGACTGAAAAGTGAGGACTGGGTAACTCCCGCCCAAATATGGCAACAGTAATCCATTTTCAGCCTGATCTGACTCTTATCTGCTGTATAGATTACAAAATAAGTCATTATTAAACTTGATATATAAAATTGTCTCCATGCCATACAATGATTTCAAGTAAAGGTAACACGTTTTCATGTAGTAATATTTTCACAGTAACGAGTGTTTATATCGTTAACTAGCAGCATGAACCAGCGTTGCCCGTGCTTGATTCAAAAATCGAACGACTCATACAGCAATCGCTATCACTTGACTAAAAATATTTTTGCCTTCCTTGCCTTTAAAGGAGTGCCCTTTGCCGTGCTGGTGTTGCTACATGCCCCACTTCTTGCCTATCTCACACTGCGAATTTTTTCTAAGCTCTATACTAAACATTAAATCTGTTACTAAAAAAGAATCAAAACAAAATGAACACAAAACGATCAGCTTTAAAAAAGGACTCGTAACTGGAAAAACCGAATGAAAAAAGAATGTTAACAACAAATACTTTTTCACACCCAACACCCATTTCTGCGGAATCAGAATCAACGTTGAGTTTAAGCAAGCGAATTAGCCAATTGAGTAAAGTGCCATGCAGATTTAAACTTTTTCCCACTTGTGACGAATGCAGCTATCAATTTCTTTTGCATGCTAGCATGCTAGTTAACATTCGTGTCAGTCATCTGTTGGCTCTCACGCTGGCCAATAGAATCTTCCTGCCTATTCGTGGCAGTCATCTATAGGCTCTCACTCTGGTCAGTAGAAAATGGCCGCAAACTACATGAAAACTGCCGTAGAAGCATGAAAAATCGATTATTTCCACTATCGATGGGAGTTGGGAAATGTAAAGTCGGTCTTGGCCTTCCCGCTAACTTGGAGCATGTGCAAATCTGTCGAAAATTGCGGCCGTGCATTCGTTACACACACACACACACACACACACACACACACACACACACACACACACACACACACACACACATCCTGCCTTTTATAGATAGAGATATATCACCCATATTAATATCCATTTTAACGTCTTCTTCACGCTTTGATTTGAAAAAGATTTTTTTTAAATTCTCCATCATGTAACTGGAAGTTGATGTGTATAATTTGCAGTCTTCTGACGATGTGTATAAATATGGTAAAAGTAACAGAAAATAACACTGTCTCTTAATAATTGGTCCTGAGTATAATGAAGATGTTGCCTCAAGTGCTTGTTTGACATCGTCTAACGAGAAGTGTTAAGTTGATTAGAGAGACATTCTGCTTTATACTTTTTCACTTATTCCGTCAGAATCGAGAAGGTTTCTTTCCACATCCAACCGAATGACGATTCTGCTGCATTCTTTCTCTCACTCCCCCAGTTGATTCGTTTATCTACCTCAAGAACTTTCTATGTCTGCTTAATTATATCAAATTCAGTATGTCCATTTTTTATCTATCTATCTATCTATCTATCTATCTATCTATCTATCTATTCTTAAGCTTACGGGGCTATCTATTTAACAATTCTTCAGCTTACGGGACTATATATCTATCTATCTATCTAATCTTAAGGGTACGGGACTAAGTATCTATCTATCTATGCATCTATCTATCTATCTATCTATCTATCTATCTATCTATCTATCTATCTATCTATCTATCTATCAAATCTTAAGCTGACGCGGACATCTGTCTATATATCTATTTATCTATCTAATCTTAAGCTGACGGGAAAATCTATCGATCTATCTATCTATCTATCTATCTATCTATCTCATCTTAAGCATACAGGACTATCTGTCTATCTATGTATTTATATAACTATCAATCTTAAGCGTACGGATCTATCTATCTATCTATCTATCTATCTATCTATCTATCTATCTATCGTAAGCTTACGGCACTATCTATCTATCTATCTATCTATTCTTAAGCTTACGGGGCTATCTATCTGTCTATCTAATCTTAAGGGTACGGGACTAACTAACTAACTATATATCTATCTATCTATCTATCTATCTATCTATCTATCTATCTATCTATCTATCTATCAAATCTTAAGCTGACGCGGACATCTGTCTATATATCTATTTATCTATCTAATCTTAAGCTGACGGAAAAATCTATCTATCTATCTATCTATCTATCTATCTATCTATCTATCTATCTATCTTAAGCTTACGGTACTATCTATCTATCTATCTATCTATCTATCCATCTGATTAGCCCAATGTGTATATATATACTTCTATTCTTGTCATGTCAATAAGAGGTTACAGAAGATTCCGAGATGCCACACTGTGTCTCTTATCTCTATACCAAGGAAAGTTAATTAGAGATGCACATCGCTCCAAGTAACCTGAAACGGGTAGCAATGGGTTACATATTACCAGTGGTAATTCAGAAAACGCTATATTGTCTGCACTCTTTTGACCTAGGAGATCGTTGGAATGCCATACTGAGTTAATAATGGCATCTTACGAGCAAAAGAAGCTAATTGGCGGGACCATCTCCTCTTTAAGTAACATTAAACAGTTACGACTGGATTACATGATTCTAGTTAGAGGGAATATTCACTGGTCAAACCTTTCGCTAATCATCCTGTAAAAGTGCTATTTTTGGTTCTGCTTAGCATCTTTATGCTGAGGTAAGATCTATGCGGACATTAACCTTTTCTGCAAGTAGCAGGAGACAAATTTAGACAAGTACAACTTAAAGATATAAATTTAAAAAAACTAAAATTAATAACTAAAGATATACATTTATATATGTAATCTGATATCGAAATAAAACTATATATTATTTATTTAAATCTCATAACTATAGAATAATCTTATAAAATCTTAAAATTACTTAAATATATATGTCGATAAATAGATATATGGTATATGTATAAACTAACATAATGCTAGCAAATATTATACCTAAAATTATATAATTTGACGTATATTAAGTTTAAAACAATTTACACTGTTAAAACGCCTAATATTAGACTGAAGCGATAAATATAAATAAATAGGTATAATAAATTCCATGTTAACCGACGGATTAAATTTCATAAACTTTTAAATGCTGAATGGGGCTCGCGATAAGAATATATTGTCGAGGGTTTTATTTTAAAATTATGAATGAGCTGGCTTAGAGAAGTATTGAAGTTTATTATATCTACTTTAACAAGAACAACAAGAACAATGACAATAATAATAATAATAATAATAATAATAATAATAATAATAATAATAATAATAATAATAATAATAATACCAAAATGCAGATTGTGTGATAAATATCCAGAAACAAATGACCATTTTGTATCAGGTTGCACGGTATTGACACCGACTAAATATAAAGCACGGCATGGCAAAGTGGGCCATTATCGGCTCTGGAAAGTCTGCAACTTCTACTGAAAGGAAAGTGAAAGAAATTGGTATGAACACCACCCAGACACGGTAACAATTTTATGGGACTACACAATACACACAGAGAGAATAATCAAACCTAACCGCCCAGACATAGGTAGTAGAGACTGCAAACAAAAACGTGCCCCCTTATTGATATGACAGTCCCTGAAGACTACAATATAACTTTAAAGATCTTCAAAAAGCTATCAAAATACAAGGACCTTCAAATCGAAATCTCAAAAATGTGGCACATGGGAACATCAACAATCCCTGTTCTATTTGGAGCCCTCGGATTGTTTGGAAAAGATTCCAGTAGACTTATTGAAGTGATCCTGGAAACCCATGCCTTAAAGAAGTATAAAATTGCTCTCACAAGTAAAGCCCACACCTTACGAAGGGCTTTATCTATGTCAAATATGTGTTGTTTTTTTTTTAAATTGCTCACTGGAAAATATCATGATGCCATTTCTGACCTTAGGTCTGTGGTCGGGACACGGAAAGAAGAGTACAAACCAGAAATCAAACGAAATAAAATAATAATAATAATAATAATAATAATAATAATAATAATAATAGATATATAGATAGATAGATAGATGGATAGATAGATAGAGTGGTAGAATACTATTCAAGGATTCAGCTAAAATTATACAATACCAGCAACGTCCTTCCACAAAAATTGTACTGCTGGGAATGTATAGTTTTCTGTTAATGACTCATGAACCCAGAACCTAAAATGGAGAACGCCCCCATGATAGCAAAGCAGTGATTTTTGCAACAGCATCACTTTCTCTCCCTCTCTCTCTCTCTCACTCTCACTCACTTTTCTCTCTTTCTCTCTCTCTCTCTCGATATCCAAAGACACAAATTTTGCAAAAGCATGTGGTAGAAATGTTATCTCTCTCTCTCTCTCTCCATATATATATATATATATATATATATATATATATATATATATATATATATATATATATATATATATATATATATATATACTTTGATATATCATTTATATATCATCATATATATATATATATATTTATATATCATTATTATGATTATTTTTATTTGTTACATATGGTGTTTTTATATATTCCCATATATCATTATTATTATTATTATTATTATTATTATTATTATTATTGTTCTTGTGGTTTTTGTTTTTGTTATTATTTTTGGTCGTTCTAACATCCACTTTTCGTCTCTCGTCGTTGTCGATAGCCTGAAATTCCGACAAACACACAGTCACACTTACACACAGACACACTTACACACAGACACACACATATATGATGAATGATATACTTTGTATATATATATATATATATATATATATATATATTATTTCGTCGATATGTTAGAGCACAGTAATATTTTTGTAAATTGCAAAATTTTCTGCTACTTCTGAAGCCTTCTTCGCTGCATCTTATTGGATAGTACGAAGAAAACATACAAAATAAATAATAAAACAGAAAAAGAAATCATCAAGGAAGGATATATATATATAAAGTTGTCAGTGCATGTATGTCACTCTAATCTTTAAAAAAATAAATAGTTCAAACCAAAAATGTCTATATTGAAAGATAATCAGTTTTGGATATAACCATTTTCTGAAATGAAATCCCGTCCAACACTTTGCCAATTCGTACCGATAAATATGGAGTACAGTCGTGATATTGAAAGCCTTCGATGATCTATTTCATTCAACAATCCAGTATTACGAAATTGTTTCCGAACGGCGGGACCAAGGTGGAAGATTTTCAAGAGAAATTCTCGTCTCCAGGCACATCCGGATAAACGATCATCCCATCAAAGCTACTTAGACTTTAAGGAATCTTTTTCAAGTTCCTATTTATTGCAATCTGAATTCAATGTTTATTTTTCTTATTCTACTTACCTCCATACACACACGCACAGCTACACACACACACACAATATATATATATATAATTTATATATATATATATATATATATATATATATATATATATATATATATATATATATATATATTCTTTTTCTCTTATGCTATAATTCAATGATTATTATGTATGTATAGGTGTTCATAACTCTCCATAATTTCTGTTATCATCTGTATTGTTTCTACTTTATCATATTTTTCTTTCTTTTCATATCTCTCTCTTCCTCTCGCTCTCTCTCTATAGATACATATACATATGTGTGTGTATGTATGTGTTTGCGTGTATGTGTGTGTGTGTGTGTGTGTATATTTCTCTAAAAAATCAGATATGAATAAAATATATTTGTAATGATATTATAAATAAAAGACAAAGGAAGGATAACATTTATTTACGAACGCGTTTCCTTCCTTGATAAAGTACCTTAAGGAACGAAACGCGCGTGCAAAGAAAAAATGTCTCTTCATATATATATATATATATATATATGTGTGTGTGTGTGTGTGTGTGTAAGTGTGTGCATATGTGTATATGTACATATATATATATATATATATATATATATATATATATATATATATATATATATATATTATCATTATTATTATTAGCAATAGATATATTTTTAATTCAACATTTATATTACTTCAAACGTTATATTTCGTGGATATCCACGTTTATTATGCCTCGTTAGACGTAATGCACTTCTCTAGAACTCCAGATTACTGATTTTCATATTGTATTCATTTCTATGCTTGGCCGGCTTAGATTTTTGTGGCCTGATTCCTTAAGTTTTTCTATTTTCAGAGTGAGGTTCTCTGTCTATTATTTCATGTTAGGCATTAACAATGTTATTGCAGTTTTACCTTAAGGGAGCGGCCTCTTTCACCTTTATATTTTTTACAACAGCTGCACAGGATGACTACAGTCATTAGTCATGCTCTCCTATATGGAGCTCTCCTATATAGCCAATCTGTGTTTTATACTGCAGCTATGCTGATTCTGGGAGAGAACGAATAATCTAACATAACTAATATTTGAATAAGAGCGCTCTGTCAGTACACTCGGTCACGATGTCTCGTCACTTTGTGCTAACACAACCATGGACGAGTTTCGAACATAATCATCTACCAAATTTCACACACAAACCTTGATTCAAAGTGTCGTATCTTTTTCAGGCAATTTTCGATGGTGCCCCACACCGAGAATGTATCTTCAAGCGGAGGTTTATGTGTAACTTGTAGGACAAGAATTAATATTAACAATTAATATCACTGCTTTCATAAATCAACTATAGTCAGATTCGAACCCCCGTCTCTTGATCGAAACACTAATATAAACACACGGGCCCATATGTAATTTTGGATATTATAAAATTATATGTCTATATATCTGAGATGAGGTATTGGAATTCTTTACACTATTTACATTGTTCTGATTACTGTCCTCATCTTTATGTTCCCATTCACAACGATTCGGCTATTGTACGCCCCGGGCTTCTTCAGGTCTGAGATGAAGTATTGTAAATATTTACACTATTAACATTGTTCATCATTATTGTCACATTCACAACGTTCTTCTTCAGATCTGAGATGAGGTAGTGTAACTACTTACACTTTTTACATTGTTCAGACTGTTGTTCTAATGTTTATTGTCACATTCACAACTCTTCTGCCATTGTTCTCTCCGGCGTTCTTCAGGTCACACATGAGTTAGTGCCACTATTTGCACTTTTTACCTTGTTCGGACAATAAAGATGAGGACAACAATCCAAACAATTTAAATATTGTAAATATAACCTTAATCGCATAATACATTTTAGAAGCATCAAGATTGGTCTTCAGTGATGCTGATTTCGGGCTTTGCATCATATCGGCTCATACAGCAACATCGACCAGACATCGGAAGTCTCAGGCCGCTTCACTGAAAGTGTTGTTCTATGCGCGTCGACATTACAGAAAAACAGGCAGACATAGCCAGGGGTCCGACCGTTCTTATTGAAATACGTCCGTCATCGTCAGCCAATGAAAAAAAGGCTTTTCACACTCCTCTTCTATATACAGATATTTTATTACTTCATCCGGTTACGGTTTGAGTTATTTCCCCTGGATCCCTAACTTACAATCATTACTGGATGTTTTTTTAATCTATAATTATTAAAGCGGTCTTAGAGAGTTAAATTTCTTTGCGCAATTTTTATTCTAATTTTTCTAAATGTCCATAATTTTTACATATAATTTTATAAGAATTTTCTAATTAATATCTACTGCCCTCTCTTGTGTGACAGTCGGCATTAATCAATAATAGGTAGAAATCTGTAATTAATATTCAGTCATTTTAGAAACATATAACTCTGCTCTTTTAATTATTTTATTTGAATATATTTTATTTTTCGGATTTATCTACCAAGTATGATTTAAGCCATAAATGCCCACCGGCTATTTTTTATCAGAGTGCATTATGGGTAGAAACCTATAATTAATACATACCTCTAATAAAACTATGATCAATACAGATTTTTATTTTAATAACAGATTTCACTTTGACGATTAATAGGATATTTCCTGATATTTTTGTCAGTCTTATATTTAAACCTCTTCTTGCCCTATTGTTTCATTCCATTTCTACTGAAGTTTCATTATAATGATCCAATGGCTAAAATATATCAGTTGATGCTTCTCTTCTACACATGCGCACACGTCATCTTCATACTTTATTCTTATACTTTTAAGATTCCTTGTCTTTTAAGTTATGTTCGATTTGTTTTTATATTTTTTCAATTCTAAAAGACGAAATATTATGTAAATTTAAGCATGTATTTGCTTTCTGTGTTTTTTTTTTGTTTTACGATCGCATTTTTTACCCTCGTTTTCGCACGCCTGTGAATGTACATTTAAAAGCTTCTCAGATCCAAATGTATCGTCTTCGACCTCCGCATTCATTCTCTTGCTTCAAGATACACACGCTGTCTCCGAAACGACTTCTTAAATCAAAGTTAATAATACAAAATATCTACATACATGCAATTATATATATATATATATGTATATATATTTATATGTAAAAGTGCATAAGAAAAACTGGATAAAGTAATAGAAAACGATAGAAAAAAGGTATATAATTTCAATGAAAAGCAAAAGCCCACCATTAATAATAATAATATACATATTCATTTCTTTTGTCGGCACACTTCTCTGTAGAAAAAAAGACGAACACACAGAACAAAGGAAAAACAAGTGACTTCTACTCAACTGATCTTCACTATTTCTCTCACTCCCTTCTTTTTCTCTGTACTTTTTCTCTACTATCTATCTATCAATCAATCTATCTATCTATCTATCTATCTATCTATCTATCTATATATATATATATATGTGTGTGTGTGTGTGTGTGCTTTGGGTGTGTATGAGTGTGTGTGTGCGTGTGTGTGCGTGTGTGCGTATCTGCGTACACGTGTAAACATACATATCCTTGCCTATTACATCCGGGCATGCTATCATATGTAAGTTGCAACGACATTAAAACGCTATTAATAGTTGAATACCATGTGACCATAGAGGAGACGCCATTTTTTCCTTGACTTTTGTCCGTTTCTATATTCTATGTTTAAAACCGTAGTATTTGTCTTTTTCATTTGTAAAAAAATTATTAAGCTCGACTCGCGATTTGAATTTGCAGCGTTGGACTAAGAATTCGAAATATAGCAAGCGTCGAATCGAGTTCAAATTACGGCTAAGGCAATTTTCGTTTAATTTGCAATAATGTCTTTGGCATAGATATAATTACATTTTCCAATTCCGCCTGGTCAGGATTTATGCAATCTCTCAAATGTAAGTTGAGTAGAATTTTGTCAGCATTTAATACGCTACATTAACTGGCGATCTACTATACAATGTAGATTTTACTCACCACACACACACACACACACACACACACACACACACACACACACACACACACACACACATATATATATATATATATATATATATATATATATATATATATATACACACACACACATGTGGACAAGTGGTTAGGACTTTCGCATTCTGACTATGAGACGTAGGTAAAAATTTCACCATGGTCGATTTGTCAGGATGGAGACTCCCTGATGTTATCGTACTGGAGTGGTCGATCCCAGCGTGCGGCATCTATGGAAAGTGCCTGAAAACCATACCATAGGTTGACCCAAGCCTTGTGGGTGAAATTGGGTAGAAATTGGCGACCGTCGATAGCTGTGCTAGCACGAAGTCACAATTTATCGTGGCCGAAGTACTGTACCACGGGACTCGGTGACGAAGAAGACATAAACTAGACTCGATATAGCGCCGCTACACACTCAGTTCCGTTCAATGATACCCATCCAAGTATACAGAGTTATTCAGAGTCCCTGAATATAGTTGCAGTCCCGTGGTAGAGTTGGTATGAGGTTCGCGTTGTATCGAAGCGATCCGGGTTCGATTCTCGGTAGTGGATGCGCACTGTTGATGAGACACCAATATAGGACGAAACGTCCATTGCTTTCTGCATTCTGTTGAGGATTCTAAGCTCGACGAATTACTATAATATATATATATATATAAATATATTTAGAACTTAATGTAAATTTAGAGTAGGTAGCAGAAACATTACATGTTTTAATCCGTCTTTTAAACGTAATGTTCAAGCAAATATCGGAAGGATTTTCCTAAATTTATGTGATAAAGAATTCAATCGTTCACCAACACTAAAAAAGGTTTAACAAAAATAATGTTAAGACCAATTGTAGATTCTTTAGTAACATCGATAAGTCTATATCTTACACAAAAATATTATATTAAACAAATAGATATGCAACGGAAAAAAAAATCTTTTAAAAAATAAATGAAACTGCCTAAAAAATATGATCTGGTCCCTTAAACGGTCAATGTGTGACTGATAATATTTTATACCGAGCTAGCATACATTCCAGTACCAATGTCATATTTGGTTTTGGTGTCACTGAAAATCCCTGAAAGTTATGTTTCTTTCATCATCGAATAGCTTTAAGCAACATAAAATACATAAACAACAATGTTCTCACTTTAAACATCTCTGACAATTAAAGAATGGTGCTAATACCCCAATTATTACATAGGATATTGTAGCAAGAGGCAAAACTTACAAAGGGGAAGGCGATACATGTAATTTGTCTTGTTGAAAAATTAATTATCTTAAAACTCTTAAATAACACTAGCTTATTAAATAGGAAAAATGAATTGATGGTAACATGTAGGCCTAAAAATAAATATCTGCTCAAATACGTTGATCCAGATTAATTTTTAATCCAAATTAGTTTTTAAAGGATCAGTAATCTCCCTTTATGCATAATATAAAAATATAATATATCAACTTAAAAATTATTTTTACACACACACACACACACACACCCACACATATATATATATATATATATATATATATATATATATATATATATATAAATAGATAGATAGATATACATATATAATATATATATTTCCTGCTTATTTTAAATGCCAAATATATATTTTAAAATTAAATGTTGTAATCGCAGTATAATATATATCTACGCCAATATTGCGGTAACCAGGTATTTTTTTAAAATTTAAATTGACCAACCGTTAGTCCATACTCAGCATTTGAATATTGTGCATGAAACTCCGAGACGTGCTATCGGTGTAGAATATGTATATCTATTAATATATATATATATATATATATATATATATATATATATATATATATATATATATATATATATATATATATATATATATATATATATATATATATATACACACACACACATACATATATATATATATATATATATATATATAAAGATTAAGGTAATCTTAAACATTATATATGCAAATAGTAAGTCAAAATATTTTGTTTTTATGAACGTAATATTATCGATCGATTGATAATTGATTGTGACTCAGCTAAGTGCCATATGTCATAAAGACTTGTGCGATCATGTCTGTTGAAATGTATCTCTAATTCAGCAGAAGATTATCCCGCAATAATTTGCCGTTTCTTTCTGCGATACACTGGTAGCCAACCAAGGCTATAGAACCATGTTTGTTCTACTATATAACTCGGGAAAGAAGATATGGATTCATACCTTTCCCAAAGGGTGTTTGAGGGTAAGTGAACGTGACGAAAACGACTGGAATTCGACCTGGAGCGATAAATTGAAGCATCATCCCATTAAATTTGATTTTTCGAATAAACAAGTTTCTAGAGGCAAAAGTAATGAACATTTGTCTCTCTCGAAAAAAAAAAGATAGTGAATTTTCTTTTATATATCGTGTCTCTTTATTGCGATTATGGCTCTCCTCAACTTCCTGTACTTTATATATAAACAATATTTATCTCTTTACTATCCCTTCATGTTACTACTCTGTCATGAACAAGCCTGTTACGTAGGTTACTCAATGTTTCCCTCTACACCTCTTCGCTTCAGTATGAATGTAAAATTTTCCAAACCTTCTTTCCACATTACGGATCCGATATATTTCAAATGTCACGTTCTGATTCAATGCATGTGTCTTACCCCCACCCCCCCCCCATTTTTATTTAAACGTCTGTGATATTCTCATCTTTCATCCGTAGGACCACATATCTGATTCATCAATCCTCCTTTTAATCTGTGAATAAATACTGTAATTCCCTATGTATAATACGCCTTTATCCATAATACGCACACCTGAAATTGTGCTGAAAGTGTGGAAAAACCCTTTTACTCATGCATCATACGCACCCTTTTTTTTTGGTAATCAAACACTATAAATTGTAACTCTCCAATTTCATTACGGCCAGTGTTACCTACTCTTATTTTTAAAATGGTTTTAGAAAATAATATTATTCTAATTCAGTTTTATGATAATTCTTATTTTATCTTACGGCATTTTTTAAAGATTTTTTTGTAGCTGTGCATAATACACACCCATTTTTTTTTAGAATAAAATGCGTATTAAACATGGGGAATTCCGGTCATCCAGCATACAAGGACATATAGGAAATTATATATTAGCATAGCATTTCAGCACACTTTTCCTTGTTTATGACGAAATATTCTGATGCGGACACGCTTATTAAAACATAGCAAAATTTAGAGACCCCACTTTACAACATTATTCTTAGGCTTTGCCGTCAGATATTACCATAATTTAAATAATTAAATAAGGCTGATCGTGGTTAACTGAAATCACGGAGAACGATTGCGCAGATAATGACATACCATAATAAAATCATGCAAAATGAATTAAACAGAAATTTAGAAAATATAGTTTAAACAATTATTTATTAATAGATGAAAAGTTCAAATTAAAAAATGTAAATTAGAAAATATATTTTTCCAAAATACTAATGTATTGTCATTAACTATTTAACTTGTAAAATAATATTTGTGTGGTTCAAGGGACTGAACTCGCAACGCTTTAACCAGAGACTTTGTCGATTAAGACATTAGTTAAAAACAGATACGGTTCCTTAGTTTACATAATTCGAAACGTTTATTTTAGCCATTGATGTGTGTGTAAAATGAGAATATACCCACGAGGAATGGCATACCGAAAAGGAATGTATAAGTAGAAAAGAACTGTATAATAAGTAGAAAAGGACTGTATAATGAGTAGAAAAAGGCGCTAAAAAACATTAGTTGGACGGAAAAAATCTGATATATGATCATTTTGTCAGATCTTCTTATATGGATCACATTGAGAATTTTCTAACAGCATCGAGCAGTATAAAATATGCAATTAGCCACAATCTCCTTTTTACTTATGGTCTATTTTGCTACACAAGCACTACGGAAATAGTGGACTATCCAAAAATATCTAATAAAGTGTTAATGTCTCGGAGTATTATAGATCAATCAATTTATTTGTTTTGTACGGTTTATAAATACTTTGCAGGTTATTTAAAACTAGAAAATATTTTCAGATTGTAATAATTTTTTGTTGGCGATAATACTATTTTTAGTGATACAACTCTTACTAATTAACCCATAGATGGGGGAGAAGGGGTGAATTCGTAAGAGTATCTACACGCAAGGGAATATAACGATCCCAACGAAAATTGAAACTCGGTTTACCGAGTAAAAATGCCCACCCATTATGCGTTACACCAACTGCACATCTAAGCTTGCAGCACATGGTGTTTCCAAGCCGCCATCCATCTATGTACTGATCAGGTTCGACGTTGCTTAATTTCGGTAATCGTACGGGTAACGGTGTTTCAATATGATATAGCCGTAAACCTTGAGTATTTTAGAAATAGTCCCGATTTCAATCAAGGCGAAAATTACAATTGATTAAATAATTCAGCTTAAATTATTTCTGCCCAAATATTAATATTCAAGGTCATATATGAATAACAGATAAATTCAAACTCTTCTTCAGTTGTCATTTATTCCTTCTCTGCCTCATAGATAAACGTAGACACATATGATTGTACTCAATATTGATTTTTTTCGTTCGTCCTTCATTCTTTAGCATATGAATTCCACCACCCCTGCGCTAACCACAGCCTTACTGACCTTATTACATTGTACTGGAACCTCACGGACGATCGTCAACTCCTCCAACATTGCACACACTATACGCGACTACAACATTGCTTGTACTCTGCCTATTTCTGACAAAGAAGACACATCTCGTGTCATTAGATATCATTTCAAAAACTAACAAAAAATATGCAAGATAGAGTGAGAAAGAAAAAAAAATGACGGAAGTTGCAGCTACTGATTCGAAATATCGATTTTGGCCCAATCATGATCTTTTGATCGTTTCTCTCTGTTCAATATTTTCAGAAGTAGCTAGCAAGAAACGACAAGGACAACACCCACATCGCCCGTATCATTTAGGTTTTCATGTGATCAACATATCTCTCTTTCCTCTCTTTCTCTCTCTCTCTTTCACGCTCTCTCTATCTCTCTGTATATATATATATATATATATATATATATATATATATATATATATATATATATATATGGTAATGCAAAGACAAAAGGACAGTCAAAGACTGACCTCTAAATTGTATGCACACTAAAATTCCTCTGCCGGATTTCATTTATACAGATAAAAAATGATCAAGATTATGAAGAAAAAAAAACTAAAATCGTACAGAAATGACAGTTTTGTGTAATTTTTAATTCGAAATTAAAATAATTATTTTTTGCGTTCGAAAAAATATAAGCATGTTTTTTTTTTTTGCTTCAGTTATGTGCGTTCGCGTTTGCAGACACACAGACAGACACACATATATTACGTTTTAAAGATCTTACTGAAGCTACCAGGGTAATCATACACGTGAAATGGTCCGTCTCACGGACAGATCGGTTAAATAACATGCAACAATCTTAAGATTACATTATTTGGAAGTATCAGCAGGTTACTGTGCGTAGTGTTGAGCAAAATCAACAATGCTATATATTTAATTGGAATTATATACATATATATATATATATATATATATATATATATATATATATATATATATTTGAATCGTACCTTCTCGGTAAGTAAGGTAGGGAGTACCTAACCAGAATAACATAGATCAGAAGTTACATTTTTCTACTGTTGGATTATATGCACCTAATCAACCAAAATTATATAGCCTTTTACGCCTTAGTGGCAATATGACCTATCTTAGGGTGATTTGATTAAAAAAATACCCTTTTCCTGATGCGTATTGTGAGCTGTGTATATGCCATCCACTAACGTATATATATATATATATATATATATATATATATATATATATATATATATATATATATATATATATATTGGTACCGTTTGGTCTGTTTTTTCTTTAAATTAAATTATTCGATCTGAGCTCTCCGGATGTCAGCCTCCTTGGGATTATGCAGACCGATTACCAAGATTTTCATTAATGAAATATATATATATATATATATATATATATATATATATATATATATATATATATATATATATATATATATATCACAACGGGACAGGGATCAATCAAAATCAACAATCAAAATGTAGGAATATTTCATTATAAACAAGTAAAATGAGTGCTGAAATGCTATGTCATATCTATTTTCCTGAATGGTAATCAGTGATGGACAATTTCATTTCAGATGAAGAAGAGACTAGAGATAAGAAATAGCTGTTTCTGAGAATAATATGGGCAAATTTTATGAAAAGCAAGGAACATCTTAAGAAAATGGAAACTATAAGGACACAGTCAATTATGTGCCATGCGTGGCACACGCTTAGTCGATCATATATCTTTCGATATTGACTGACGAGGCAGATTTTTTTCCGTAGTAGGTTGCCATTTCTTTTTGCGGCAGACCAGTTGCCATCCAAGACTATAAAACCTGCCTATATCCACATAGGTTCGATGGGGAGAAGAAGAGGCTTCATACCTTTCCTAAGGATATTAGCATGTAAGTGGATTTGTCTGGAATTAGAAATCGGCTCTCCGATTCCTCAATCCGAGACGCTATCCATTACTCCACCGTTATTTAAAAATAGGATGATGAAATTGAGATTAAAAAATCACATTATTAGGAATGACGACTCGGAAAACTTAATACTCTCAGGAGTGGGTAGACAAAATGTAATCAAATTAATAATGAGTTTGTATGAATGGATGGCTGACGAGGGTCAAGAAGGGATGATAAAGAGTTACAGTTATTTAGAATTATGAGGCAAAGAATTTTTTAAAAAAATCATTTTACCCCAAGCAAGGCGAAACTGTCACTAGTACGCAGGGGGTTACAGGGAGTGAAAGTGAGAGAAAGGACTGAGTATAGGGAGGATTAAGGAAAGGACAAAACATGAACGAGATTCAAGAAGATAGGAAATGGCGATTGATGCTGCATTTAATTTTTTAAGATTGTAGTTATCAGGGAAGCAAGAAATCGGAAAGGAGTTCCACAGGCTTGAAGTGCGAGAAATGAACCTGTTGGAATAGAAGTGACAGTTCTATTTAGCTGTTTCAACAGTAAACTGGTGGGACCTCGATCCCAATCTAGTACCACACTTAAATTCATGAAGTTAGTGCACCAGGGAAAAACCTCGCCAGAGCAGTTGCCCTGAAATATTTGTAGAAAAGATAGAGGGAAGCCACGTCACATCGGTGAGAAAATGACTGATGTGATGCCAGGTCAGGATCTATTACATTACAGATCCTTCTTTGAATTTTGTCAAGAACCACGAGATGAATAGCAGGAACAGCAGAACAGATATGTCAGCAATATTCAAACGGACGAATGATAGATAGGTAAATTGGCAAGATAGAGTCTGACAAGAATAATTTTCTGGCATAACACAGTGGCCTAGTTTTACTTTCAGTAGATGCAGCTGTGTAGATCCATGATCACCCATGTCCAACAGTGATATAGGGTATAAAAGATGATGGTCAGTGAAAGATCTGACTGGCACGAATGCTTCGGCTCTTACCTGGGCAGGAACTCTCAACCAGTGGTACCGGTGGGAAGGAAGCAACCAATTTCAAAAACCAGACTTAATGACGCACTCATTCCATAAACATAATTCGATTTTTTTGGGGGGGGGAGGAAACACGTTGTGCATCTTGTATAAAGAAGAATATAAATAAATAAAAAAATTAGACACACATTAGAAAACGAAAATGATTTCCAAGAAAAATAAAAAGAAATACAGAGAGAAAAAGACAATCTCTTTCCTTTTCACAAACAGTCCAATCACGGGGAAAAACGTAAGATCAACACACACATATATATGTGTGTGTGTGTGTGTGTGTGTGTGTGTGTGTGTGTGTGTGTGTGGAGAAAGAGAGGTAACAGAGAGGTAAATAGATGCGCTCTACATATCTATTCATATATCGATATACGTATATTATTGGTGAGTATAAAAGAGTAAGCAGTTCGGTTGATTAGAAGCTGGAGTGATGCGAGAAGGGCCCAAGCTATGGCAGGATAATGAGAGGGCGGGTAAGTGAGAATAGGGCAGAAGAATTTTCGCGCGTTCACCCCTTAGTTATCGACAATAAACTAGGAAAACAAAGCGTGGCACTCGAGTGACTGCATCGCAAAGCGACAAAGAAGCGGCGCAGAACGATTCGTTGATTAGCCAAAATTGAATGGGAAGGAGGTAAAATGGCTTCTGTTCAATAATTCGACAAGCACTTTGCTAGTTCACTCCTCTTTTGGTTACATTCCAGGTTGCGCTACGACATCCGTTGTCATTATTCGTTTTTATATACACATCTATCTACACTCATAAATGTATATATATTTCTTCAGCTGTCTTATTCTTTCTGCCTGAATTTCTGAGATGAGTAATTATTATTATTATTATTATTATTATTATTATTATTATTATTATTATTATTATTATTATATATTGATCTGTTCGAACTTGGCTGTTATATTTACAATGTTTCAGCGTTTTTAGCTTCCGGCGTTCATCAGGTCTTTGTCATATTCTTAAAACTTCTGTTACTTCTCTCTGAATTCCTCTGATGAAGAATTACCGTTATTATACATCGATCCGTTCAAAGAAATTACCTCATTTTGTTTGTTACAGCCACGATAATTTGGCCGCTGTCGCCTTCGGACTTTTTCTGGTCTCTGCTGTATCTTTTTTAAATTTCAGATGTTTATATGAATTTCTAGTATAAGGATCTATCATTATTATAAATCCAATAGTTCTAAGAAATCTCTTCATCTTTTTTGTTATAGCCACGAAGATTATGTCGTTATTGCTTCCTACTTTACAAGTCGCTGTCGTATTCTTTAATTTTCTGAGTTTTCTGAGTTTTCTGTTTGAATTTCTGGGATGAATGATAATAAAATAATAATAATAATAATAATAATAATAATAATAATAATAATAATAATAACAATAATAATAATAATAATTGTTGTAAATTGGAGCCCTTGGATCTGTTGGAAAAGATTCAAGTAGGCTGATTGAAGGGATCCCTGGAAGCCCATGCCTCAAAGAGATAAAAAAAATGGTTCTGACAAGTATATTATTATTATTTCCTTTGATATCTGGCGTTTACACATTTCTTTCCGGGTCCCGCCCAGGGACCTAAGGTTAGAAATGGCATCATGACACTTTCCACTGCAATAAAATAAAATAAAATAAAAAAATAATTGCATAGATAAAGCCCTTCGTAAAGTGTGGGCTGTACTTGTCAGAACAATTTTTTGTATCTCTTTGAGGCATGGACTTCCAGGGATCCCTTCAATCAGCCTACTGGAATCTTTTCCAACCAGTCCAAGGGCTCCAACTACAACAGGAATTGTTGATGTTCCCATGTGCCACATTTTTGAGCTTTCTATTTCAAGGTCCTTGTATTTTGACAGTTTTTCGAATATCTTCAAAGATACATTGCAGTCTGCAGGGACTGCCATATCAATAAAGAGGCACTTATTTTGTTTGTGGTCTTATTATTATTATTATTATTATTATTATTATTATTATTATTATTATTATTATTATTATTTCCTTGGATTTATGTTGTATACACATTTCTCTCTGGGTCCAAACCAATAACCTATGGTTAGAAATGGCTTCATGACATTTTATACTGATCATTTCCATAAAAAAAGTAAGATAACACACATCTTGCATAGAAATAACTTTTTTTAATTCGTGAGCTGTGCTTGTGAGTACAATTTTTGTATTTCTTTAAGGCATGAGCTACTAGGAATCCCTTCAATGAGTCTATCTATGGAATTATTGATGTCACAAGATCCTGGTATTTTGATAGTTATTTGAATATCTTCAAATATAAATTATTAATATAAATTATTATCTGCAGGGACGACCTTATCAATAATAAAGCAAATCCTGTTTTTTGTTTTCTTTGATCATGTGGTCTGAGCGATTAGATTTGATTGTTCTGTCTGTGTGTATTGTAAAGTTACATAACATTGTTACAGGTCCTATTACCGTAATTGGGTCTGGGTGATGTTCATACCAGTTTCTTGCCATTTCCTTCCCGTAAAAGTTGCGTATTCTCCTGTACACATATTGGGCCATTCTACCATGCCGGTTTCTATATTCGGTGGGAGCTAACACTTTGCAACATGATACAAGATAGTCTATTGTTTCTGGATATTTATCACAGAATCTGTATTTAGGCTTAACACAATTTTCAGTATACATTTTTTGTAATTTTTTCCTTAATGTTGTGGGGCAGACCTCTTTTACACAAGATGGACTCGTCCAAAGTATACTCATACTGCAGGTTGAGATACGTTGAGTCAGGGTGATAAATACGGAGACATCACACAGGGTGTTCACAGAGAGTTATACGAGAGTCCTGAGAGAGAGATAATTATGGCTTCACTTACAGAGACTTGTACATATACTTTCTACTAACCCGCATTCCTGGACTACTAATCTTCACTTCAAGTCTGTATTCTTACGTTTAATACACTTATTTTTCTATCTCAATTACTGGGGTTGTTTATTTATTTGTGCAGGATTCCATTCCCGGAATCCACAACAATTATTATTATTATTATTATTACTCGAACCGTTGCAAGCCTCTCGCTACTCTTTCGCTGTTTCTATAGAAACTGATCAGAGGAACTACACTCCTTAGTTCCCCTGTTCTCACGTTCGCGGTTAAGAAACTCCAAACATGTTGTACAGAATCACGCTCATTTTCTTCGTATTCCATTGCTGAGATGTAATTTCAACTCGATCAGCTTCTGCTCAAGAGTGGATTGTTCCTCGATCACTAAGGTCTTAACCAGTTGAAGTCAATTACCAGTTATCATCCCTACATATACCCATAAACACAGCCTTACTCTGTAACCCTCTATCTCGAGTGGATCTTTGTACAGGGTGAACATTGTTGTAAGATATATAAAATACAGATTTATTCATAGAAATATCGTCATCATCTTTGTCAAAACCGCAACGAAATCTTTGTCATTTTTCGAGACGGTTTACATTTTAGAGATTTTTTTATGTTTATACTTTCTTTTTATAGATATAAATATTTAAGTAAATGCTCTGTTTATAATAACAGTACTAACAACATTTACTGGCCTGAATTTCTGAGAAATCATCAGAGAAAATATGCGTCCTCCGACAGGAATTGAACCTGTATCCTATACAGAAGCGTCATATAGCCTGATGTGCTTTTACCGATTGAGCCAAAGAGAAGCGTTTCGGTTAGCAAGGTCGATTTTACTGTTTTTAAACTACAATTCTCCATGATTTTCTCTCATATATTCATATCTGCTTGATGCGTATCCAAATGTAAACAAATGACGTCCACACATTATGAAATGAACAAAGTCCGACAATTATTTTAAGACATTTTTTATGCTTATCAGAGACTTTTAACAGAATTTCTCTAATGGAGAATTATCATTATTGTATCTCAATCTGCTCCGAAGCATTTCTATCTCGTGTTTTGTAACCACAAACATCGCCCCCTTCGTGTGACTTGTGTCTTCTTAAAATTTCAGTGATTAATATCTGAATATCTGGGACGAGAAATTATCAGTGTCATACTTCGACCTGTACAGAAAATGTCCTGATCATATTTGCTATATAAATGTTATTTGGGCTGTTGTAGTCTTTGGCATTTTTCTGGCTTCAATCATCTTCTTGAAACTTCAGAGAATTTTATCTGATTTTTTTTTTGTGATCAGGAATTATTTTTCTTATAGGCCGATGTGTTCAAAATGCTCCCGCACCACCTCTGTCAGAACCACAAATTTTCAGCCTTTATTACATTACGCTTTTTTTCACATACATGTCAAATGTGCCCTTCTGTTATTTCACACATTGTTATTATTATTATTATTATTATTATTATTATTATTATTATTATTAGATATCGATCTGTTCGATCTGGGGTGGTTATTGTCACACTTTTTCGGATGTTGTACCTGATGACCTTCAGTAAGATGTATTATACAGTTAGATTCGGTAACTTCTCTTTGAAATTCACAGATGATCCGTTAATATATTATACACTGGTC
>OZ038508.1:43506934-43531934 GCA_964036315.1 Acanthosepion esculentum | reverse complement strand
ATTTCCCCGTCAGTTTCTCAACTGTCATCCACATTTTATCGCATCAAGGCAGCACTGGCAATTTAATATTTATCCAGCTTCTCTGACCGTTAGCCTTACCCGAAAACGCAATGGGACGTCGCCCAGAACTCTTCCTGCCGATCTCGATAAGAGTAAATAATTAATATTTAAATACATTTCTATCACGTGGGTGAATCTGACGAGTTTGTTGCCCTTTGACATTCGTTTACCTTCTCTTTTTTTTCTCTGACTAATTTCCACTTTGGCATTCGTTCATGCATTTTCCTGCGAAAATATTGCCAGCCTGACACTTCTGGTGCTATGCGTGGCTATATGGAAAAAAAATCGTTTCTTTCAATAAACTGACAACACACAATGTATGAAATAGGCTCAAATCTATTTGCCAGAATATGCACGTGGATAGATGATAAGTGAGTACGTATGGACTTAGGAATCAACGAAATATGGTAACTGTATCTCTTATGCCTAGTTTCGATTTTCAGACACCCTATCGCTGATACTGAGCCCCGTGCGTGCGTGGAGGGTTAATATATTGATCGTATTTACAAGCAATTTTTAAATTATGCAAATTTAGTTGAAAACCAATGAAAACTTTTATTTAATTCTTTTTTCTACGATTCGGATATTTTTTTCTGGTTTCAGCTAAAATTTGAACACATTTAAGGATAAGTCCTCTGTCTTCTGAGTAATTGGGGTTTCTATTTATTATGGTCCAAATTCCTTGTACCACGGTGATGGTCCAAGGTAGAACCAATGAAGAATAACTCGAACACAGGTATGGAATAACACAGATATATTACAAACAGAAATATGTACAAAGAAGTAGAAGTATTAGTAATGAATATCAGGTTTGGTTAGAGTGAACTATGTTGTCTCGACAAGTATCACTATTCCAATGTCTTACAGTAATCGTCTGACCTCGACTCTATCTCTGACTCTGAACTCTGAACTCTGCTTCCTCTTGAGGGGCAGTATTTATGATGTCCGAAATAGTCCATTATTATTAGGGTAAGTTCCCAACTATTTGTTATTAGGAAAGAGTTTAAGCTTTTTCTTCGTATTGGCTCATGAAAGTCGAAAGCATTCAATCGACACAAAAAATTACGTGAAAATTCTACCAGAAAGATACAAAAACGGCTCGAAAACGTAGAAAAAAATCATGAATAATTATTATGTTCGTCTTCATCCTATAAATCCGCAGTATAACTTGCTATTTTTCAGTATAACATTCGCTGTGTGTGATTAATTGTCAAAAATGGTTGAATTTTATATATATATATATATATATATATATATATATGTATATATATATATATATATATATAGTTATTTACTTTTTAATAATGTAATTATTTTTATTACTTTATTTTAATGTTATAGAATATGTATATATTTATATAATTTAAACAATAAAATAAGGTTTTGATGTAACCGTTTCATTTTATTTTTATGATCATCTATGCTGTCTGGGGAGCGGTGTATTTCTTTGAGTAAAGGAGATATTTGGAAGATTCAATATCGGCACTCTCTAGAACTTCCCGGTTAAGTTAGATCTTTTAGTTTTTAATTATTATGGTGGAACTTATTTCTGCATACGACTAATACATTTGTTAAATTGTTATGTATAAGATTCATTTTTTTTTCATAGATACGTTTTTATCTGAATTTCTGCAAGTTCCTACAATATAGTGTAAGGAACAACAATTGTGACAGATTATTTTGTCTATACCATCTTCTGAATTCTTCTTCGTATACCTATATATATATATATATATATATATATATATATATATATATATATATAACATTAAAAGAAATGATTCTTTCACGTCTCGTTGAAAAAGACACAGGCGAGTTTAAAATCTTTCTCCTCGTGCTGCAATTTAGTCAAATGGACGACCAATATTGAATAATATCATAATTCTTATTGCTAATATTGTTATCATTTTGTGTCTTTGTCAACTTTCATTAATCAGCCTCTTAAATATAAACACACACACACACACACACACACACACACACACACACACACACACACACATATATATATATATATATATATATATATATATATATATATAAATCACCAAAAATAACAACATTTACTCACTTTCGTTTATTACACGTTTAATTACATAACTTAGCATATTCCTTGCTTTATCTTGACTTTCAAAATTCGCCTTAAGTATATTTTTGAGCTCTGTTTTCTTTGTAGTGTTAACTGGCTTCTTATGCCATTTGTTTCTCATTCAATTCACTGAACGAATCTTATATTTGAGAATCATCTCAAATAGTGTCAATCTTATGATTACAACCAGACATTGCTAACAAAAAATACATGCGATCTGTCTCTTTGTCTTTTCCGTACACATTCTTTGTAAAATTCGCATATCCAATAAGACTTTACAGTGGATCAATGAAGTTATTCAGATTCATTTATGAACCTAAATTAAGTGTCAACGTAAAGAGACGAGTTCGTCAAAATAAGCTTGATACTACTTTCTTTTAAAATAACTAAACGATAAAATACTTCTAATTGATATTTTATCGATTGAAGCAATTTTTGTGGCATACGGTGACAAAAAAAAATTAGATTCTGAACCACAAAATCAAACCAGCATTAATCATATTCGACGGTTCTTGTAGCGAATCAGTATGTTTTATTTTATTTTATTTTTTTTTTGTTTTATTTTTACATACGCGTTTCTACTTTTCCGTGATTAGTACAGTAATTGAATGTGCAGAATTTGAAACACCATTAATCAAAACGGCATAGTATATGGATGTTTCCAGTAAATATCTGCTAAAAGGAAACGGTTCTCTTGCACAGATTTTTTTTAGTAGCCAACTCATTGGGAATAATAAAATATTAACAATTAATCAATTTTGACAAGCTTAAATGAAAGAATACATTCATAAACGTAGCTGAGACATGCTATACAGAAATACTGCCACAAATGGTTATGTAGATATGCGCGCGTATTAATAATCTTTAAAATTTGCTCTATTTCGCGGTTAAGATTGTTCAACAGGGAATATTCAGAATATATATATATATATATATATATATATATATATATATATATATATATATATATATATATATATATATATTAAGACATTTTTATGTTTATACATTCTTTTTATAGATACAAATATTAAATAAATGGTCTGTTTTATAATAAACAGTATTAAACAACATTTACCGGCCTGAATGTCCGAGAAATTGACATAGGAAAATTTTCGTCCTCCGACAGGAATCGGACCTGTATCCTATACGTAACCGTCATATAGCCTGACGTGCCTTAACCATTTCGGCCACAGAATGTATAAACATAAAAATGATAGCGATTTACAGTGGATTTAAAGTATTGCAGATTAAATTTGGTTGGAAATCCTGGAGCCGGAAGGGAGTTCTATAAGCGAGAATTGCGAGAAAAGAAACCGTTATCATAGAAGCTAGGGCTACATCTAGCAATCTCAACACTCAACGAGATTTGGACGACTGTCTAGTACTGCGCTTAAGTTTATGACGTCGAAGCTCCATAGAGATAAAAGACAACTAGTCGCCAATGGCATTAGGGTGGTGAACCACCTTTACTTGATGCGCACGGTGGGGTGAAAGCTCTTTCAAATGGCGATCAACCATCACTACATTTTTTGTTAGGGGGTCCCTATAAAGTATTACAACCTTGAAGCTGAAAAAATCGAAAAAACTGATATTTTACACTTTGCCCAAAAATCACAGGAAAGGAAAAATTTAATGCCTCTAAAAGTCAGCATACAATCAATTCAGAGATTTGAAATCTAACGCAAAAATTATTAGAATTATAAAAAAAAAATAATATTATAAATAAAAATTATCGTATATTATTATTATCACGGTCCATGGAAGAGGTTCCTTCCTTGCAAGATTGAGAACCCAAAAACGGCCTTTTCTGCGCCACCCACCATTCAAATTCTTAAACCCCAATTTGGGGATGTGGTTCAGTTGCACCCAATTGTTGTTACTAATATTAATTATCATATTTTGATATACATATATATATACAGTGTAACCCGGATATAAGACCCTGATATAGGAGAAACCCGGATATAAGATAGATTTTCTTTGGTCCCAAATTAGAGCCTTTGTTAATAAAACAAAATAGACCAAACCTGGATATAAGAGAAACCCGGATATAAGAGACTTCTTCTCCGGTCCCGACAACTCTCTTATATCCGGGTTACACTGTATATATATTACATAAACAGATGAACACAGAATTGAAACATTGAGGTTAGGTTAAGTTAAACAGATCTAGTTGGTGGGGGAGGGTTGAATTAAAATGTTTGATAATTAAATCGCAATGGAGCAGAAAAAATAACGTAAGATAAGTGAGGATAAGTAGAAGCATCGGAGACAAAACAAACAAAGGAAAAACAAAAAATAGAAAAATAACAAACAGTTAGACATTCACAAACAAACTTCTCGTCACAAGGCTTTCTAAATTACTTACAAGGGAATCGTCGGATACTTCCAATCTTTACCATTGTCCTTTCTTTATGGACTAACCATGCTGACCTGATTTCAATGGTGGTTTGGTAAAAATTGCAGGCGACTCTAAAATACATCTCAAATTCCACGAACAAATACGGTGGGTAGTGACTGAGAAAAGTTTCCGAACAAAAACAAAGTCACTAAATTTGGATGGTCGGTGGGGGTGGAGGTAGTAAGGGGGGGTGAATATTCCGGAAGATCAATTGAGATTGGTGGTACCATTTTGGTGAACCATCTTTTAATTAGTGCACTGGGGTGAAGGTTCTTAAAAATGGTGAACAAACATCCCCATTTTTTTTAAGTGGGTGGCTATATCAAGGAATTAGTCATGTACCAGTCACCAAAAATAAACATTCAAACCCAAAAGAATGCAAAACTTGATGGAAATCAACATGGAAATAACCACATAACACTGCAGTGTTGAATTGTTCGTTTATACTATTTCATTTAATTTTCCATCTATCTATCTTCCGTTCTAGCTCTTTCAATCTTTTTCTCCATACGTGTGTATGTATATATATATATATATATATATATATATATATAACGTACAGACTGTTTCTCTGTATCACAGCTCTTCAGTGGAAGTCGACATCGAAAACTGGCAGATTTGGTATCAGTCGGAGATTCTACCTTTAGCTATTGGCGTCCGATAGAAAGGAAGATGAATGTTTGCGTATTTATTTTTTAAATAAACCCGCCAGTGAGCGAGAGGACTCAATCCGTTGGGAGAGTCTTGCATTATCAGCAGTAGTAGTCACTGTTTACAAATTTGCGCTTTCCTTTCAAAGTGCTCAAGCGAATTAGTTAGGCATATAACGTCATTCACAGACAGAGTATTTCGCTCAACAGTGTGGCTAGACATCCGACCAATTCAAGCCGGGATCGAAACCCGTTTGATTTGGCATCAGTCGAAGATTATACCTATCTCTCTCTCTCTCTCTCTCTCGATATACATATATATATATATATATATATATATATATATATATATATATATATATATATATATATATATATATATATATATATATATATATATATATATATAGTGAAGACAGATATTCTTTATATATTTTGAATATTTTTATTTGGTTGATATATGTGAGCACATATTACAGAGTTATACATACCAATTCAAAAAAGGAAACGATACAAGAATATGTTTGTCATCATTTTTCGCATAATAGGAGGAGAATGCATGTATATATATATATATATATATATATATATATATATATATATATATATATATATATATATGACATTAATTCTGGTTAAGTAGATGATAGAATGGAAAAACCTCTTCTTGGTGCGATACGTTTCTTTTCTTCTCTATGCAATTTCTGATTTTAAATTCATGTACAACACACAATGGTACAAAAACACACACACACACATATATATATGTACGTATGTGTTGTGAAATATTATATAATAATATATTATAATTACATATTATTCATAAACATATATATATAGATGGATATATGTATAAAAATAAATAAATATAATATATATAAATCTGTTTTGAAAAATAAAACTTAAAAAATGAAAATTTTCAGTCACATTGGATTGTATATTAATTTTTTTGTTTCAATTAGGTTCCTCGACTAGGTTCGCCCAGCATGCCCATCATCAGTAAGTATACATATATATATATATATATATATATATATATATATATATATATAGTTCAAAGACAAAATTTGTGAGATTTACAGGAAAAGTATACGGGATGAGACCTCGGCGTTGGTGTCAGAACGCTTATAGATTGTAATCAAAATTGAAACTAAATGTGCAAAAAATCGCATTAATCTTTTTCATGCAATGTTTATTCCAATATCTACACTCTATATATATAACATTATATATATATATATATATATATATATATATATATATATATATATATATATATATATATATATATATATATATATATATATATATATATAAGGTCAACATTGAGCGTCGACGGTCTGGTTTATCCTTCATGCCATTATAGTCTTTCTTTCTTTTCTATTAATGTGCTATGTCCTTTCAGGCCGTAGGCGATCATGGCTCACCACCTCCCTCTATCCCTTGCAGCTCTCAACAAGTCCGTTCCCTCTTCTTCCTCTCAGAGACCACCCTCTGTCATCCACTTGCTTAAGTCCGCCAGGTATATCACGCATTGTTTTCCCTTGTCGCTCTTTCCCTCTATTCGACCTGTAAGTATCAGATTTTACAGGCTCTCTTTCCGCATCAAGCTCTATTCCTGATATTGAACACTTTTAATCATAAATATAGCATACTTTTAAAGTATAAATTTATAACACTCATATACACGCGCCACACACACACACAAGCTCACACACACAAGCTCACACACACAAGCTCACACACTAAAACACACACACACACACACATACACACACACACACACACACACGCACACACACACACACACATATATATATATAATTATTTATTTAAATATTATAACATAAATATGTTATAAAATCACTACAAAAATAGACACTTTGTTTCAACACCTCCGGTGTCTTATCAAGTGATGATGTTGAATGTAGAATAATATATATATATATATATATATATATATATATATATATATATATATATATATATATATATATATATATATATATGATGAAAATATAAATGAAGAGACGATATAAACAGGACTAGTCAGAACTGTATATATCGTCTCTTCATTTAATTTAAATTTAATATAAATATGTCTCCATTAACCATGTCCTGAAGATGGTCTATTAGACCGAAACGTCTGACGTTGACAGAAAAAACAAAAACAAAATAAAAAACAGTAAACTCACATATTCGGATTTTGCTTTGTCTTTTCCACATTTTCATCATACCGTCGGATCTACATCCACATATTTGCTTACATATATATATATATATATATATATATATATATATATATATATATATATATATATATATATATATACGGAGACGGAGAGAGATAAAAAAAAAAGCAGAGAGACAGATCGGGCAGGGTTTATCTGTTGTGCCGATTGATCAGTTTTTCTTGATGTAGAATATGTAGTTTGATATCAGGTGGACCGTTGGCATGTTGTTATAATTCGCGTATTTTTCGACCATCTTTTCATCTTTTAAATTAAGTATTTAAAAAGTCATCTGACTGAGATTGAAATGTTTTGTTTTATTCTTTTACTAAAAATTTCATTTTTGAAATCCTAGTGGATTTCCGATTTATTCCTATGAAATATAATTTAAAATTGACTACAGCAGACATCTGTTTTTTTTTATTTAATAGAGAATGTTTATCTGAATATATTCTAACTAGATGTTATTTATTGGTCGTTGGCTATAATACGAAAACTGAATTAAAAACAGAATTCTGTAGACGGTAAATGCAACAGTAAACATTTATTCACCATGTTACAAAAAACCTTTCATAAAATTCCATCTGAAAAATTGTGTCCGTAGGTGTTTGAGAAAGTTCGCAAATTTTATTTTTGCTTTGCCGCCATCAAAAAGTGATCTGTAAATTTATATGAAGGTGAAAGATAGAATATATGCTGTTTAGAAAGAGGGTGTTTTCTCGTCTACATACGTTCTTGAAGAGAGACAAGAAGACAGTTAGCTGCTGGTACCTCTCCATGTGTTGATGGTGCCTTTGTGAGTGACCGTTTCTTTGAAGTCAATACAGTAACAGTCTGTCCTTTTGATAAAGCCGAGTTTTCTACACTTTTGTCGTTCACTTTCTTGGCTCGTTTTTACTTTTTGATCTTCATTTAAAGATTAACACATTTCTCGCTTGTGGAAATTTTTTCCAATTTCTTCGTTTCTTTACTGCCACCTGCAATCTTCAAAAATGCAATTGCAGTCGCCATCTTCTGTCTTCCTGGATCCTCTCCTTTTATTTTCCTTTCCCCACACTAAAATATTCTCATTCTGTTCTACTCCCAGTAATTCCCCTCTTGTATCTTAGTGGCACTAACCTTCGCATTAGGTGAAATGATTTTAAAATAACCCCCCAAATATCTACCTATTCACATGCTTATGGATTTTGAAAACTCTATCGAATCATTTGATTGGTTAATTATTCTATCTGAATGATCACCTTTTTTGTATTTTCCTTGCGTCTCTGAACATAGAGATAACAATGGTGAAGCTATTTTTTTCTGGAATCTGGATACAATTATTATTTGTATTTATTTTGTAGTTGCACATTTCTCTTGTTCTTACACTAATCAAAGGATTTACTGTTATATAAGCTTAACCGCATCACGTTTTCATATTAAAATTAAGGATTTTAATGTTGAAAATTTAGCTCAAATTTTGTATAAAAATATGCTGCGCGTTAAAATTGTAAACGCCAAGTCTTTTGAGTTACTTTCAAAATGCGAGCTGAGTTAAAATTATTGAGATTAAACTTCATAATTTAGTATAAAATTGTTAAAAGGGTTACTTGTTTTACACTAAAATTCTTAAATTAGTCAAAATACGAAATGGGGTAATGGTTTTGGTTTTTTTTTTTTTGTATAATTAAAAGCATTGATTTAGTTTAAAATAGCAGAATTTTGTGTATTTTAACCTTTAGAATTCGTCTCGATCGATCAGGTTTTAATATTTATTGTGGCAGACTCAACGTCTGCCACAGTAAATATTAAAACCTGTGCGAAATTGCAATACGGATTTACTTTGAAAAGTTTGAAAATATCCACGTGAAAATATCCACGTGAACCAGGTTTTTTTTAATTAAACCTCTTAAATAAATATTTTAAGTGTTTGAAAAAAACAAAAAAACAACTGATTTAATTAAAATTCTTAGATAGCTACCTTCTAATTTATTTAAATCTTCTCCAGCTTGATATAGCTCGAACTCTAACTGACATGATTTAATTTAGCTTTATCTCCTGTGAATCGCCGATGTTTCGTCATATTCTTTCTTCATATACTTCCCTGGCAAATGCCAGGGAAATGACAAGCTAACATTAGTTTCGTTCCCGATTCCGCGCAAGTGGGGATTGGGTAAAAACTGTCCAATATTTTGACCAATGAATCGAATGTACGCGCTCGGGTACCCTATATTAAATCTTGTGTCACATTCCGTCTCTAGAGAAGAGGGAAACTTGAGTAAATAAATTTATCCGACACAGGCTGGGTAGGGTTTATAATTTATCATCTCACAGTTTCGTCTCTGTCTTCGGACAGCTTAGAAAAATATTTGGGTTCTTCGACATGGTGTAATGTTTAGAAAACTTGCCTCGCTAGATCAATTACGACTGAATAGTGTGTTCGATCCATATCTAAGCTACACTTATAAAATCAACATTTCACCCCAAGTCGGATGATAATGCCACTATGGCACCAAGTGTTACCGGGAGTGAAAGAGAATGAGAAGATATTCGTGAGGAGATGCGAGGAGAAAGGACAATAAAAGAACAGCGTTCAGTAAGACAGAAAATGGCGATTGGGGTTGGATTTAAATGTTTGAAGATGATATGTGGCAAAGAAGGAAAAAAAGACAGGTGTGAGGTCCGAGGAAAGAAAACTATTAGAACAGATCATACGATTACATCTAGCTAGTTTAACAGTAAAACGGTGAGACATACTTGCCAATCTAAATTGTTTTTTCTCTCCAAGAAACCAAACGCTTTCGGAAAGTATGATAACAAGCAGTCATAAGAAATACCAGTTTTTATAATTTAAAACCCAGAATGGCTCATTGAAAACAAAGTATGATTTTCATGGACTCTAGATGCGTTTCTTACTTTCAAAATACGCCTCTTGTTAAACTATGCCCTCTCTCAGACTAGATCTGTTGCTAGAAACATTCTTGGAACATTTTTCAGAATACCTTACAGTAATACGGTCATATATTGTTGGATGCCAGGTAATCTTATTCCTTTCAAGACAGTTCATCTATTTTGGAAATAACCCAAACTTAAAAGGGGTAAGTTGAAAATATGAATGGCTTATTTTTGGAATAAATTTCTTAGCCAAGTTCATGGGAATTTTAAACACATATATTTGTTTTATTCCAAAATTCTCTGTTACTGTTTGCAAGCTTGTTAGTTTAATCAAATTCTGATTTCTGTTTTCGCACTTACTCATCAATCTGAACGCATTACGGATCACCAAGGTTCTTTGCCTTGTGTTCCTAGTTTAACACATTGTGCGTTATCGTTTACATCTTTTGCCCTCATTTTATTATCAAATATTCAATGTCTTTATGACATAAGATAATTTTAATGGGGCTAAAGTTACCCGGAACCTAGCTTTAACCCATTGTTCAATATTGCTTTCACTCTTTGTCACCCAACAATAAAATATGAACGCATAAATCTTCACATAGTGCTCGCAAATAAATGACTCATATATTCTGCATAAAAAGAAAGTGGAAACTGGTAAATTGGTAAGTTGCAACCGCGTCTTTGACCGTTTGCGACATCTGTCGAACTCTCTGCTTTGGCAGTGAGGAACTCGGACGGAGTTTAGCCGCAGGGCAAAGTTTCGTCTGGGGAGGTAGACAGTCCCTGAACCCGTTTATACGGGTTCTAAATGGGCATAGTTTTCCCCGAGCCTAAGGGCTCGGTAAGCCCACATTAAACCGGCCTTGTGCCACATCGACCCATGTGGGGGGGTTGCTAAATATCGAAACTGGTAAATATTGGATACGGATGTTTGCGTAACCCCAGCGAAACGCTCTGATCATTCCTGTAATTAAATTTACCATATGGTATATTAATAAAATGTTCTTAAAATTTGAATATCTCCTAACGTGTGATGATTAAGCTTTTTATTCATACATTCTTATATTCGTATCAGTGATTTCTTTGCTGGACAAAAAGTGTGTAAAAACTGTCCAAATGTTCAATATATCTTCGCACTTTCGGCTATTTTAACGGCCATTTACAATCATGTTTTTATATTTTCTTTTCTTAACTGAATATATAGATTGTTCTATATGTATATGGAGCGATAGGAATGCTTACTTTCGTAGTTGACGTTGTATGTTAGTTTTTTCTTTTTTTTATTGTTAATGCTTTCATTAATTTTAGCCTTTTCTAATATCCGGGTATAGTCCAATTAAATAATTGAAATAAAAGAAAAACTCACAGAAAATGGCTAACAGAATAACCAAAAGTGCTCGGATGTATAGAAGATTTGCACACACTCTATATTCAGAAAAGAAATCACTTAAATGAACAGGAGTAAAATTGAATAAAAAGGGCCTTGTCAATGGCATGGTCTTTAATATGAAACTTGTATAAAAGAAGGGTTGCTGCTCAAATAAAAAATTATATATATATATATATATATATATATATATATATATATATATATATATATACATTGTCCTCTTTACACATTCTTTACATTTTAAAAATTCTACATACGCATGTGCATATATTTTAGATAAAAACAGAGATATCCCCTAATATGTGCATGTACATATAAATATTACATATAAAGGAATCATTCCATTAGTGCGATTATGTGCTCATCGGTAACTACAAATAAAAATCAATTTTCAATTACTATGGTAAAATAAAGAATGTTTTACGGCACCAATCGAGTAGAATGCGAGCACTAATTGACATTTGGTACATAAAACATTTAGCGCACTATTCGAAAACGCATTAATTGAATGAGCAATAATCAAGAGATTCCTGTACATAACTATATATGTGTATGTTTCTACACACACACACACACACACACACACACACACACACACACACACACACACACACACACACATATATATATATATATATATATATATATATTAAAGAATATACATAATATCCAACTTCGATTATTTATAATTATAAAGTTATAATAAATTAAAATCGACGTTGAAGATTATCGATATTCACTAATATATACTGTTTCATAACATTGAGTACTGTATCTGTTTCATAACATTGAGTACTGTATCTGTTTCATAACATTGAGTACTGTATCTGTTTCATAACATTGAGTACTGTATTTATAGCAGCTGATGAAGAAACATATTTACACGTACGCTCTTGTATTTGTGCGTGCATGTAGATATTTTATCCTACCCATTCGTAAATATATCTATATAAATATAAATGTATATACATATATATATATATGTGTGTTTGTGTGTGTGTGTGCGCGCGCGTGTGTGTCCTCGCGCACACAAGCAAGCACACACATCACACATACATATTTCTGTTTGTCTGTCTGTCTCTCTCTGTCTCTGTCTCTGTCTCTCTCTCTCTCTCTCTCTATATATATATATATATATATATATATATATATATATATATGATGAAAATGTGGAAAAGACAAAAGCAAAATAAAAAACAGTAAACTCACATATTCGGATTTTTCTTTTGTCTTTTCCACATTTTCGTCATACCGTCGGATCTACATCTACATATTTGCTTACATATATATATGTATATATATATATATATATATATATATATATATATATATATATATATATATATATATATATATATATATATATATATAAATAGATAGATAGATAGATAGATATGGCATATAATAAATTCTATCATTTTACTCTCCTACCTATCACAATATTTAATCTTCTCTGATCCACCTCTCTTGTATGTTGAATTCTTTCGCTTTTTTCCCGCCTTTTATTTCCCATGATTCTTTCCTGGCATTAGCTCCGCATTCTCCCCTGTACGCGCTTTCCCTTAATTTTCTCAAATTGTCCACTCAAGGCCCATTATCATCTCTGCTGTAAGCTTCCAACGAACACCAACCAACCGTCCCGATGCTTCCTCTATCTATCTTTCTCCTTATCTATCGCTCTCTCTCTCTCTCTCTCTCTCTCTCTCTCTCTCTCTCTCTCTGTCGTCATTAAGCCATATTTCTGTTCAAAGAAACATTAACGCCCTGTAGCTTTTCTAAAAATGGCGATTTTACAAAACACACTAATCGATTGCCGATTGCGTTTAAACAGACGACGTGAGATATTGGCGAATCCTCTCCATAATAGCAGATAACATTTTGAAAAAAGACAAATGTTTACCATCTCAGTAATAGATCAGCAGATAGTCATGTGACAGTAACAGCTCGAATATCTGTCAGCCAGAAGCAACGAAGAAGAAAGAGAGATACCACTCAAATTAATATTCTTTCCTATTTAATTGAGATTTGAGAAAGATGAGGATAGTTTTATGGATTTGCTGTTGGTTGCCAGTTCAAACTTTCACCTACGCTCCGAACGATTAACGTCTAGCCTGGTCAGTACCTAGGTGGGTGACCGCTGGCTAATACCAGTAGCTGTAAGCTTGGATGTGCGAGTGGTGTAATGGATAATGTCTCGAAATTGTTAATCGGAGAGCAGAGTTCAATTTCCTGTTGGGATCGGTGGGAAAAACGCTTAGGAAATGTATGAATTCATCTCCCAACACCTGGGCTAACTGATAAGACTTGTATCATTAAACCGTTATTATCTCAAAACAAATAATTATAACAATCTAAAAATATTTTCTGGCTTTAAATAACTTGCAAAGGGTTGATAATCTGTAGAAAAATAGAACAATCTATATATCATCTATGTCACATCAGGGTTTGTTCTTTTTTTTCGTTTCGTTTCGTTTATATTAGGAAATTCAAAATGTTCCTAATGTTGTTAATGCTGAATTTTTACGCTATTTTTCACACAATACAAGGCTCATGGATATCTGAATGTAAAGAGTTAATGTCTTTGGTCGTTTCATAGGCGTAAAGGAAGCAAGTAAGTAAAGATTATAAGAAATAAGTGAAAATTATATTGGAGAGATAATGGTTGAATCTAGACATGAAATTGTTAAGATTGTAGTAATCAACGAAGTATGGAGTCAGGGGACTTTTCTACAAAGCACTTGCGAAGAATCTGTTTGAATAGAACAGCGTTAAGAATCCAATACGAAGAGAATAAAGATGGTTTTAACCCTAAATTACTGAACTGGTGGAACTAGGCTCGTGTGAATATTTGCGATGGAAATACCAATAAAATAGTACTAGGCTTTTGACGCTCTGTTTGTGGGAAAAGGGTTGTAAAACGGGAAATAATTCATCACGTACATGGCCATGTAAACGCTTGTTAACTCTGTCAAGGCGGAAAAGAGAAGATTGGTCCAGCACATATATGTCAGTAATTCTCTATTTTTGGACTGATCTGACTCTTGCAAAGATAGAGCATGGCAAGTAGCATCAGTTATTTTCTCGAACGATATACTTTTTACTGTTTTGATCAGCCTGATATGATTCTGAAAGACTGATATAGGTTTGGTCTACACCAGTGGTTCTCAACCGTTTTCTTTTTAGCCACGGACCACTTTTACTCCTAATTCTTTTTGATGGACTCCCTTAAACATTCGAAGAAACGAAAAAAATATTTGTTACTAATAGATACGTTTACGAATTGTATGCTTGAAATAGAAAATATATATATATATATATATATATATATATATATATATATATATACTTTATTTTTAAGTAAAACTAATTTCATAAAAATATACTTGTATTTAACAATTAAACTCTATGTTACACTTAATTACACTACATATCCTTCTCAGTTTTTATTCAACTTTTATAATCAAAACATCCGGTAGAGGAAAAGGAACGCTTGATTTCGTTCTCTGTTAGTTTAAGAGTTGTTTCCTTCTATTTTTATTATTTTAATATACCGTAGATTAGGGTAGAAATACCATTTCTAAATTATAACAACTGTTCCGAATTGAAATTGATCTATAAACCACTAAAATGAAACCAGTTTGCTATTGTGTTTGTTTGTTTGTGAGTGTGTCTATGTGTGTGTGTGTGTGTGTGTGTGTGTGTGTGTGCGTGTGTGGTGCCCACTAATGTTACATGGGCCACTGGGGTCCATATGCACTACAGTTAAGAACTTTGGGTCTACGCGAAAAACATGGTAATCATAGGTTGAGTCTAAATGCTAAATATAGGTTTGGCTTGAAGGACCGTTGATAAGGTAAACACGGATTTGGCTTGCACGAGATTTAAAATGGTAAAAAAATGTAGTATAAGCAAGTGTGAACGTTTAAGAAGGTGTTATCCCCTGTCACAGGATCGAGTTGGTGTATTTGACAAAATATGCCGATTGCATTAGTGTCATGGTTAAATTATATTCAAATATTTTAAATTTTAAAACATGGCCAACAATTATTTACTGATGTTTCTTTTATCTTTCAGTTACTTTTCATCCAAAGTACTCACGACATTTTCAACCACCCTTAGTAAGAACGTTGATATTATCTAGAATTATTACTTTTATTATGGCAGAAAATATTGTTAGTCATTGATAAATTTTAATATTCTTTTTTTTCCGTTGGTTTTAAACTCAGATACTTAGAGCAAAGGTGTGCGGTTACAGCGGAGATAGGAAATAGGAATAAGCTGTCAATGAGACTAATGGCCATAGAGTGACGGTTTGAGTATTTGCGTTGAAAAGCAACTAAAAATAAGAGGAAAGTATTAATATTTAAAAAAAATCAATAATGGTGAACGTTAAGTGTTCACTTGCAAACTCACAGCACGCTTGTCATGCCTGCATTAGTGCTGGTCGAAAACAATGATAAATCATAGCTGTCACCTGGAAATCGAAATAAAACTTTCTCTTTTTTATTTCTTTCTTTCTGTCTGTCTCTTTTCATTTTTTACTCTCTCTCTCTCTCTCTCTCTCCCTTTCTTGTTATTTGTATATATATATATATATTTTCTTAGACTCTTTCCCTTTCTCTCGGTCTGTCGCTGTCTCTGTCTTTCTGTCACTCTCTCTCTCTCTCTCTCTCTCTCTCTCTATATATATATATATATATATATATATATATATATATATATATATATATCGCAATATATGTCTTTCTCTTTCTTTATTTCCCTTTTCACTATCTATCCTTCTACCTGTCTATCTTCCTTTATTTCTCTCTCTCTCTCTCTCTTTATATATATATATATATATATATATATATATATATATATATATATATATATATATATATATATATGATAAAAATATGTATTTAAGGTACTCTATTTTTATGGGTAAAATTGTTCAATATCAGAGAAAGAGTGTCTGTAGATATAAAAATATAAAATGAATATTGCGTTTAACTCGAGATCCATTCAACTGATTTTGACCAGACTTGGCCCATATATTGTACAATGTAAAGGATAAATTCTTATCGTAAAAATTCGATAATTCTAGAAACATCAATAATCAATTCAGTCGATCAAAAATCGATAAATTCAACTTTTTCTCCAGAAATCGTTCAAATTGGGTATGTAGGCTACTTCCATCTTGGCGAGCTCAACGATACTACATTTTTATTTCTACGCCACTGCGTAAAACCGCAAAAAAAGCAAAAATCGATTTCAGCACAAATCGATTTCAGCACAAATCGATTTCAGCACAAATCGATTTCAGCACAAATCGATTTCAGCACAAATTTTAAACTAAAACTCCCTTAGTTTTCAAGCAATCTAATAAAAACTTCACTCAGTTGTAGCCAGCTATAACTTCATTGTTCAGCGGTCATTTAACTTGATAAGTGAGTCCACCCATATAGTGAAAACCCGCCTAAAAAGCGGAAAATGCCGATTTTTACTGGGTTGTTTCTTAATTTTCAGTGATCTTTCAATTAATTTTCATCAAATTTAACAACTGCTTTCTAAATGTATCCTCTTTTCCATCCCTGCTAGCTCACTGTCGAACTGAATTTCAAAAACTCAAAAACAGTTGCGGTCTGAAGTAGATCTTCATGTTGCCTGATTTACCCTTTCATGTCCTATGCTAACTTCGCATGTATAAATGCATACTACTTCTGTTATATGAGTAACTGCATTAATTCCAAATGTTTTTAATGAAAATACGTTAAAGTAATTGAAGAAGATACATCTCCGTTACATCTAAGCATGAAGCTGTTTTTGCTCCATTCTAATCGAACGCTTTTTCTGATCGACCAGCTGGGTGCAGCTGCTAGTATATATATACATATATATATATATATATATATATATATATATATATATATATATATATATATATATATATATATATATGTATGTATATGTGTGTGTGTGTGTGTGCGTGTGTGTGTGTGTGTGCGCGCGCGTGTGTGTGAGTGTATTATGACTATCTTTAGTGAGTATACGCGTTTGTGTTCACATATTAATCGGAACTCTCGTTCCGACTACCATCAGGGAAATAACTTTTTGAAATACAGGCATACAATGGGAATGCAGGTTCGATTCCTATCGCGAAGCTTATTCTCTCAAGTGGAATTTCTCTATATCTATGCCAGTTGACATTAATTCCATAAATTACGATAACAGGTATATCAACTGAAAGATATGTACACATAAAATATCATGCTTATATCAATGAGAAATAATATCGAATTATGTATATATATATATATGTATATATATATATATATATATATATATATATATATGAATATAGGTAACTATACTCGTGTCGAAAAACCTTCGAACTCTTGATTTAACAACAGCCAAATCAATCACGAAGGAAAAAAAGGTTTTAAAAAAAAGAAAGAGCCAGGAACATGAAAGTCTGTCGAAAATAATCGCACAGATACTGGTTCAAGGCCCAAAGAAAAAACCCCGATACGAGTAAACAACTAACTAAAGAGCTCAATACAAGCGTAGAGCAAACCTAGTCAAACCTAATGAGCCAGACACACCTACCAAGGTTTCACTTAGGCCGACCCTGACGATCTGCCTAAGTGAAACCTTGGTAGGTGTGTCTGGCTCATTAGGTTTGACTATATATATATATATATATATATATATATATATATATATATATATATATATGAGTGAGAGAGAGTGTGTGTAAGAGAGAGAGAGAGTGATACTAAATTGACATGGATTATTTCCGTTTAGGGCTTTTGGCAAAATTGATGGAACCACTGATATGCCCAAAGGTGGTAGCATGAGAACTACAAGAGATAACTAAAAAACTATATTGTCACTGACGAATGATGGGGTTGTCACAAAGGCAAGGAATAATGTATTTTTACATACACACAAACACACACACACACACACACACACACTCACACACGGTCACAGGCACATACATGCATTTATTTGCAAGTGGAGGAAAAAGCAAAATTTTATTTCATATGAAACGATTCATATAATAAGCTCAAGGCAGTTACAGTGAGTGGGGTGGGGAGATGATCAACCAACAGAGATCGTTAGATACAGGTATGCATTCAGAAGAGGAAATGATTAAAATTTCATATCGTATTTCTAATAATGGTAGTCAGTGCGTTTACATTATTTTTCGTAACTAATTAAACAATATTTCAATTTCGTAAAAGTTAATTTAGAAAGTAATTAAAAATTAATAATTAATAAACTTAAATATTATTAGATTTCTAAAACGAATTCGTGACTTTTGCAATCACTTCCAAATAGATATTAATAGACGGAGATAGATAGATAGATAGATAGATAGATAGATAGATAGATGTTATTAAACCAAAATACATCTATAAAAACGACATGAAAGATAGGAACACACTGAGTATTGTTAGATAGAAACAGACTGAAATACACAGCGAGATAAAACGATATGAACTGACTGAGTATAGCTAGCTAGCTAGATAGATAGATATGAATAGATTGAGATTAGATAGATAGATAGATAGATAGATAGATGGATATTAAAAACATATAGATCGAGAGAAAGCGAGGTAAAAACTGACTGAGTATAGCTTTATAAATTAATAGTTTCAAATAGCGAGATAAACTCTATGAACAAACTGAATGTAGGTACATATATATATATATATATATATATATATATATATATATATATATATATATGAATATCTATCTATCTATATATATATATATATATATATATATATATATATAGATAGATAGATAGATAGATAGATAGATAGATAGATAGATATGAAGAGAATACCACATACATATGCTCGTGACATAAGTCTGAAATTTATTCGTGCCCGTGTAATGCTTCATATGGTTAACTGTTCGGATAAGTGACATCTATTTATGCAAAATATGTTTGTGTGCTTATTTGTTCAATCTATGCGCGTTAATATACGTCAGTTCATGCTTCCCTTTCTATGTGTGCGCTGATATCACTAAGGACATACATCTGTAAATATATGTCACGCTCCCGGTGCGTTTCCTCAACTTCTCCACTTGAAATATAACCGAAATATTTAATGTACGAGATGTGATAGTTAATGGAAAAATTCCATTAGAATAAAACAGAAAAGAAAAACTATGACATCAGATAATGCAGCACTAACCACCAACAAATGTCACAATGAAGAAGGTGATAAGAAGAAAATGGTGGAAGACCGTAATTGAAAACGCTGTTTTACTGGATAGGAAATACAAAATAATAGATATTATAATTATGTTTGCTCCTTCGTTCCTTAGTAAGCGCGTACCTCACGCCTTACAAATACCTATTAAATAATGGACTATTCTATTTTGATGACGCGGAAATACATATGAGAGACGCTGTGTTTTTACAGTGGAAGGAAGGAAGGAAGGAAGTAAAGAAAGAAAGAAAGAAAAAAAGAAGGAGGGAGGGAGGGAAGGAGGATGGAAGGAAGGAAAGAGGACGAGGAGGAGGAGGAGGGAAGGAATGAACGAACCAACCAACCAACCAAGCAACTAGCCAACCAACCAATGCCCTGAGAATACCTGATAAATAATGAATTATTCCGTTTTGATTGCGCAGAAAGTCGGCAAGATATATCAGCGACGCTGTTTGGTTTCCCTGAGAAAGAAAGAAATAGAAGATGGAGGGGGCGATAACGCCGTTCTAATATGTTTAATGTCTGCTTCATTAAAATGGAAAACCTTTTCATTTGTACCTTCTTACTTCTTTAAATAATGACCTAAATTCAGACTTATGATTGATATTGCAATATTTGTTTAAATTAAACTCAAATATTTAATGATACAAAAGGGAAATTTCTACCTGTATTTTGTGGTCGTCAAACTCAAAATAATCTCATTTATTCATTACATATAATGACTCATCAGAAAATTAAAACAGAAAATTTTCAGTGGTATTATATTTCGTTGTTATTATTATTATTATTATTATTATTGATACAGAGCAGCTTGTCAAAGTGATAATTGGGTAGAATACAAGCTCAATATATACCTCATAAACCATGACAACCAGTTTTATATGAGGATACTTGGTACATGCATCATAGACAAATATATGCGATATGGTGATAGGTTTTGATAAAAGCAACGCATCAGCTTGTAGGTGGAGCCCAGTTAGAAATAAAGACAGCGCAGACGGTTTAAGGTTGCGTATGTTCCCAAGTATTTCCATTTGTCCCTCAAGTCGCCTTGGTTACCCAATCCATCCAAACCTCCTACTCGAGGAGAGAAAGAGAGAGAGAGAGAGGGGGGGGCAGCTCACGTCACCCGGCCATAATGTTTCTCAACAGCTCCTTCTCGTGGACAGATATAGACAGTGCGTCAGACAACTTGTTACGGTCTGGCAGCAGACAAGCAGATCTGGAATCGAAGATAAGAAAATTGAGCATAAATTGCGCTGCACCGTAGGTAGTTTTCCCCAACGCCAAACCGAAACCGTTAACGTACAGCACGAGTCATCTCCTTAATTAGCCTCGTCAGACAGAGACTTTCATAAAAAGGCAACAAACTTGTTGAGATATATCGAAAGCTGTTAGAGATATGCAAACACATTCTCAGATTAATATTTAAAAATGGCTTCGAGCGAATGAAGAATATAGATTTTAGCAAACCCTATTAATTGGAGCTGCATAATCATGTCAACTGCTCTCATGAGATTTTTTTCCCCCGGTGCCCCGACTACATGAATTTAAGTGTTCAGCTAGATCCAGATCTTAGTTCCACTCTTTTACTGTTGAAATAGCTAAATGCAACCGCCAACTGTTTCTTTTCTCGCACTCTCCACCTGTGGAAATCCGTTCCGTTTACTTGCTTACGGATAAAATCTTCAAAAATTTAAATGCAGTGTCAATCGTCATCTTCTATCTTCTTGAATCCAGTCCATCTTTTGTCCTTTCCTCAATATTCCGTCTTTTCTCTCATTTTCACTCACTGTAACGCCCGGTGGAATTTACTTCGGGTGAAATGATTAGAACAAAATACATTTATGCTATTTACATGCAAAATTCGTGTTCTCATATTTTGTTGTCATCGCAACGTTTCGGCTGCTGTGACTTCTGGGCTTCTTCAGTTTTATGCCGATCCCCCTAACCTAGAAGGAATAACGAACTGAACACTTTATTTAATCTACCGGAATACACTGTTCTCGTACCACTGCTCATGTCTACGGATATCTTGTTTAGTTTTTATTAATTATAAAATCTTATTAACTTAATATGGATACATATAAATTATTAGTTCAATCTCTGTCCGGACTGTGTGTACTTGGACTCAGTCGAAACAGGACGAGCAATAACTGAGATGTATTAAAAATATAAGTATTGGTCAATTGAACGAGAACAGTCTACCTAAGTAGATTAAATAAAGGGTCCAGCTTAAAATTTCCTGTAAGTTAGCTGGACCGACATGACACCTGGTGAACGCCTGAGGGCACAACAGCCGAAACTTCGTGATAGCAAAAACAAAGATGAAGACAATAGTCCGCGTGTAAATAGTGTAAATGAATAATTATACAAAATAACAGAGCTTTAGAATATCCAACAGCAGCAACAACTAAAATGGATAGCACGAAGAGAGAATAATTGACATAATCAATATGATGATGTTCCACACCACATCAAACAAAAGGATACAAAGGAAGCTCTCCCCATCAATACTGCAAAATGCAATAATGATTCATGGATTTGAGAAACCTTTTTTTTCCTAAAAAATTGTTTAAATAGAAAGATTTTATACATTTCAACCAAACGTAGCCTTTTCTACTAAGTGAATGCTTGAAGAATGTGTCTTTATAAGGAAAAGGGTTAATATTATCATTACTATCTTTTCTTAACAGAAAAAAGGGGTACACATTAAAAACTCCAATCAAATAATCTCAAAAGCTATAACATTCTTCTTCTTTTTCTTCTTCTTCTTCTTCTTGTTATTATTATTATTATTAGTAGTAGTAGTAGTGGTAGTAATAGTAGTAGTAATAGCAGTAGTAGTAGTAGTAGTAATAGTAGTAGTAGTAGACGCTTTGTAACTATTTATGTTAATATTACTATGATGCCAGATGCTTAATGGTCATCACGTTATTTTAATGCAAGTCACAACAACGCCACTTTTACTGGTAGACTCTTGCGGTAAATACAATTGCTGGAACGTTTTAATTAATGATTTCATGTCCCCACAACTAGTTGCTATGTTTATTGGTAAGACCCGTTTAATATTTGTCATTTGATTTTTCTTCTGTACACTTATTTTTCTTCCTGGAATCCCAAATTCCTAGCAGAATGTTTATTTGAACGGGGTACGATTATTTTTATGTTGAAAATGGTGACCGGCATGATTATTCAGGGGATACTTGAATTTATTACAAATGGGCAGAATTCCCATATAAAAAAGCAGCAACTACCACCACTACTACTATTACTAGTACTTCAGCTACTACTACTATTATTACTAGTAAACTGGTACTACTACTGCTAGTAATAAACAATTGATATATTTGTTAATTGTCGAACACAAGTAGAAAAATCGTGACAGGAAGAACAATAATTCCGTTTCGTGGACATGACTTTTCCTCTTTTCTATTGAACTTCCTCATAAATCGCGTGTTATAGGTGAAAAGAAGGCGCATTCTTTATCGTATTGACATTTACCAGGAAGCATAATTTATCATTAAATGAACATTTTAAAAAGGCAGATGATGGAAGTAAAAAAACAAATAGGATTTTTTTAAAAAATACTTCTTTTTTTCATTTCGGAAAAATATATATTTTTTAATTTAATATAATTAATATTTAACTTTTTAAAAAGTCTGATGTTTTAATTAGATTAGAACGCATATTTTGATATCCCATAAAGACAGATTCCCGTATTTTAGCAAAATTTCACTTCTCGGTTTGCGAACAAGAAAAGCAATCACATCCTTGTCCCTAGCTTATTCACAAGAGACATGTTTATAAAATTCTACGTCACAAACTGAGATTTGGCTAATTTAGTAAATAATTAATTATAAGCATAGGTTTGATAAGTTGTAATATACACGTTGATGAATGATATTTTACACGAATAAGTCAATAAATGAATCCTCAAATTTAAATTCATTATTTACGAGTATATACTATTGCCCATATTTGGAAATGCCATAAAACTAGCATTATCACTCATATGAATGACATACATTGTCAGTATTAATTTAATTAACCAGATTACACAATTTTTATCGATTCATTTTCAGAAATAAAAGATTGTTCTTTTTTTATAGTACCTACAGTAACTGTCCCTAAGTGAAATATAATAGTTGTGTCCTCGGCATATTAAATGTAGGATTTCTTTAATGACAAACTTACGCAGGTGTAGGATTTAAGAAAGGTTTATTCAACTGACAATACAAGGTTCGAGTATAGTGTCCTTTTATAGTCCCAGTAAACACAAATAGCTCTCTCAAAGAAGAAAGTAACGAAACAAGAGGAGGCCACTCTTGATTATTCATAACAATATATATGCTTTTGAAAATATTTTTTTTTATGATTGTCTTCTCGAACTAGACATATTTTTTTCTATTTACTGCTCTAGGCCTAACTGTTCCTATGTATTTTTATGACAGAATTCGTGGTTAACTCATATTTATTTTTCATTGTAGCTCTGGTAGTAAATGACTCTGTATATAGCTTTTAATGAATGTGTTCTTGGCTATGTCATAAAGGTATTGTTCTTCATAGCTCTGGTGGTAACTGTCCCAGAGTATATTTTTAATAACTCTTTCTGCTCTCAATCATATTTTGTTATTGTTCTTTCTATGTAGTGTAGTAAATGTCTTTGCGTATATTTTTAATGATTGTCTTATCTGACTGGCCATAATAGTGGGTAGTTCTTTAGAGTTCAGGTAATAACTGATTGTATTCGCCAAAAAAGACGGCGTATACAAACTTGCAGTCATCTTAATCCATAGAACGAAACAGTAAAACACTACAAAGAAACAAAACGGATAATCCCCAAAAATGTGTTGATGTTAATAATACAGGAATAATATACTTGAAAATTCAGAAAATCTTTTTCAAATCAAAAGCACGTCATGTAGGTCTGACGTGCCTTATTCGAGCTTTGTTTCACCAGGGATTCCTATGTGGCCCAGTTGATCTAAGGTATGTCAGGAGTTGCAGTTTTGAATCCATGTGAAAAGGACGCTAGAAAACAGAAACCGAACTAAAACAAATATATACTTGTCCGCTTGCA
>OZ038508.1:43426934-43501934 GCA_964036315.1 Acanthosepion esculentum | reverse complement strand
GAAACATTTTATTGTTAAGCTGAAGGAAGATTTATATACGAATAATTTATACTGTAACCTAAAGAGAAAATGCAAGTGAGATAAAAAAAACAATGAGAGATAATAGATACAGAAATGAAGAAGAAATTATGAATAAATGAATGAACCAAAAAGAACAAAAATATTCCGAAGACAGGAAGAGAATACGAAAATAAAGATAAAATTAAAGTCAGAAAGAAAGGACAAAAACGATAATAAAAAGTGCAAATAAAAATATAAAATATGAAGAAAGAACAACAAACGGAAATACAGATTAGAAGGAACTCCAAAGAAAAAGAAAAAAAACTCACTAAAAAGGAAAGAAACAATAAAAGAAAGAAAAAATGAAGGAATATAATCACGAAAAAATAATAAAAGCAGAAAAGTATTAAGAAAAAGAGAAGGAAACAGGAAGAAAAAGAAAAGGAAGGAAATAAAGAATGAACTAAAGAAAGAAAATAAAAATGTGCAAATGAAAAACTAGAAAACATAAAGAAAGAAGAAAAAAACGAATCAATAAAAAACGAAATAATTAATGAAAAGAAAGAAAGAAAGAATGAAGGAAGAAAGGACGGAAGCAACGCCCCAAAAGAAATAAAGAAAAATGTCAAAGAATGTAAGCATGAAAATAAAGACCAAAGAAAAAAAAAGTACACAAATAAAAAAGAACGAAAAAATGAAAGTAAAATATAAAAAAAGTAAAGAGTATAAAACATAAAAAATAGAAAGAATGAAGAAAAGAAAGAAAAAAGAAAGATAGAAAGGACGAATTCATAAACTAAAATACAGAACAAAAATATACAAAAGCAGGAAAAAAAGAATGAACCAGAATAAAAAACTAACAAAATTGTATCGACTGAAATGAAGTAAAGCAGAAATATGTAAAGAAAACGGAAAACATGTAAAAAGAAAAGAAAGAAATGAATTAACTAAAACACATGAAAGAAAGTGAATTAAATAATTCTACAAATAAAAGATGACGGATGAAACCTCTATTGATAATAGAAGCAAGTGGCAATGGGAAACTGTAAAAAGGAAATATGCGAAAACGAGAAAATAACAGGTACAGATATGAAAAGAAAGAATGAAATAAATAAGTGTTATTTTTTAAAAAAAAGTAACAATAAAAAACAAACTTCGACAAAGAAAGAAAAAGGAAACATTTGGAATAATAGCGAAAGTGAAAGGTTGAAAAAGGAAAGGAAGTATAGACGGAAATAAAGAAGTAGAAGAAAATTTAAAAAAGGAAAGTTAGTTGTGAAATAAATGAAAACAATACAGAAAAAATTTTTTAAAAATTAAACGTAAAGATGAAGAGAAAGAAAAAAATCATTGAAAAGATAGGAAATACATATTTATTACATATGCATACAAGTACATATGTAATATACATATATATTGGGTTGGTTCATAATTATCAGGCGTTTGTAAAACAATATTTATCATAAAAAAAGAAACATAACAATTCAACAATAACATTTTTAAATGATTATTTCGGAGCTTATAATTATTGACACCCATTTTTATAACCTGAAAATAAAATATTTTTTATCAAAAAAGTAAACAAAACAACAATTTTTATTAATATATGACTACAAAAAGGCCTGATAATTATGCACCAACCCAATAATATACACATTTACACGGAGACTAAAAACTTGTTTTGCTTGTTATAGGAAATAACGATTTGACTGTTGTCCACACCGATAGTAGTCAGGCGTCCGGCATGCGTAATAACTACCTAAAAATTTCTTTAATTCTTTATTCAGGCCACGATTCTGCGTAGAACATTCTATTAAAATGGGCCGATAGGCAAAACGATAGAAATGTTGTGAGTATAACAACCAGAATCCGAATATCATGTTATAGCGACATAACAATAATGATAAATAATAATGATTGATCATTTGTAAAATCCGGATATAATATAGTGCTGTATACAATCGAAATTCTTTACAATAGTAAAGTTGTTTTTTTTTAATTACATGTCAATGGAAATAATCTCTTATTTTAAAAAAAATCAATCTGTTGTTTATCAGTTGAAATTCAACAGCTTAACATAATCTCACGCTACAAACCACTTCCGTTTTAAATAACTTCAGCCTATCACACATGAAACGTTTTTAATATGTACTCAAAAATAGCGTTTCATTTCTTGCGGATCACTAAACTCGTTCTTTAAAAGGCACAATTCTCTGTTATTGTTATTATTATTATTATTATTATTATTATTATTATTATTATTATTATTATTATTATTGTTGTTGTTGTTGTTGTTGTTGTTTTTGTTGTGCATGTTTCCGGCCAATTGCGTTTTTTATGAAGCCATCTTGAATTAATCTAAGTAAACAAAATGGCGCTGTACTGACGCGGAAAAAGTGTGTTTGATTTGACGGAGAAAGCCAGCATTTGAGACGGACCGAAAAATTATCAGGCTAATTATTTTTCCAGCATTTGATAATTAAATAAACTTTCTGACATCTTCAATTTCAGTCTTATTATTTTGCTATACTGAATTTAAAAGAAAATAATTTCGTCGATTGCGTTTTACCAACGTTCATTAGATTGGAAATGGAATCAATATTAGCTTTAACCACATTTGTTTTCTTTCATTAATAAAAAAAATAGAAATAGCCATATTGTTAAGGCAAAATAGAATTCCATGTTTACTAGACTTTAAAATACGTCGATGTGTTTTTGTCTCTTTCTCTCTCTTTCACACACACGCACACACTCACATTCACACACACAAACACACTATTTTTAAATATCAACTAAATTTGAATAAATTACTAAAATCCGGAAGATAGTTCAACAGAATCAATTTTGAAAAGATATTCCATAATACTGTTCAAGTATAATTGGTTGTGCTGACAGGTAAGCTAAGAGAATCCTTATCCAACTTTATTTTCCCGTAAGTTAATAAAACAAACCCGATTTGAATTGGAACTCAATTCTCCGATTTCTAATGTCGAATTATCAAATTACACCACACACACACATCCATGTTTAAAGCACGCGGTAACCCATCTAGGTACTTACTAGGCTTGACGTTGCTTAACTTCGGTGGTCGTACGAGAATCAGTGTTTCGACATGATATGGGCGTTAGACTAATTAATTAAGTACGAAAAAGCAGAAAGGGGCGTAAGACAAGGATGCGTTAACTCAGCCGATTTATTTTACCTATACAGCGGGAGAATTTTAAGATAACTAGAATTCCTACCAGGATTTATGATTAGTGGACACAGTCTTAACAATATAAGATACGCAGATGAGACTGTGTTGATGGCAGACAGAAAGAAAACTCACAAGCACGCCAAGAAAAGGATAATAAGGAAATAAGAACAAAGGAGTAATAATCAATTGTAAGGAAATAATATATTGGTTGTAACGAACTGAATACTTCACGTTGAACGAATTAAACACGTCACATTAAACAGATTGAACACGTCACATTTAACAGAGTGAAATCGTAATTATCTGAAAAGTGTTATAACAGATTACGGAAAATGTGTCACTAAAATCCGAAAGTGCATTGCATCTGCGAAATATATCTTCCGGAAGCTAAACATGGTATTAAAAAAAAACAGAAAAAGAAATGTTTAAAAAAGATTGCCAACTTAGTCTCATCGTTTTACTGTTGAACTAGTTAGATGCGACTGACACTTTATCTCTGGGAGTTTTTTTTGTCGGGCTACCCTCTAGAGGAATAACCTTCCGATTACTTGCGTCCCTGATAAGTAAAATCTTCAAAAGTTTAAATGCAACGTCAATCGCCATCTTCTGTCATCTTGAAACCTGTTCCTTTTTCTGTCGTTTCCTGAATCCTCTCCATTCTCATTTACTCCTTTCTCTTTCTCTTTCACTTTCACACCCTGTAACCCAATGCGTTCTACTGGCATTATCGCCATTTGAAACAATTGAAAAAAAAAGTACTGGACGGCTATGTTAAATTGGCCCACATATACGGCAATGAATGCTGGACAATTTCCACACAGGCTTCAGACAACAGGAGGAAGCTGAGTGGACGCCGTATGTGAGAGGTGGGAAACCTTTAAGGAAAAGGGAAACAAAATGGATACTTATACCTCGAATGTAAATGATAATGAGGAAAGAAAGTTAGGAGAATTCAGCATTCGCAGGGTATACTGAAAACAAGAGGTTTTTTTATTCTTTTATTTATTTTTACACTTTGTGTTGGTTATTAAAACATATATTGAAATGCAAGAATAATTTTTTGTTGATTTTTTGCGACAATATTACATTAAACGTTCGAAGAATAATAATAATTTTCTAGATACAAGTCCGAATGCTTAACCCAAATCTGGGAGAGGACATGGATTTATACATTTCTCTAAGGTATTTGTGTGTAAGTGAATGCAAGGAACTCGACGGTTATTCGAACACGGCTCTTCGATTTCTCATCCCGGACCTCTATCCATTACACCACCCGCACATGAATGCAAGAGGGACAGATGGAACAGTGAACTTAATAAAATTATACAAATGGATGGCAGATCAAGGATTGGGGAAAAAAAGCAAACATTGCTTGAACCAACAATGGAGAGGAACTTGTGGAGAGTCATGATAGCCCGATTCCTGAAAGGACACAGTACATAAAAAATAAGATGCAACTATTTTTTTGTCGTAACGAAGTCTTTTTCATAATGCCACATGATTTGCCGTTTCAAGTTAATGCTTTTTTTCTCTTACTGTTTTCTTCATTTAACAGTAGACTTGATAATTATAGCCATCACTGCCGTCATTATTATTTATTAAACCAATTAATCAAATAATTTATTCTTCAAATAATATATATCGGTGTGTTCCGATTTTTCCACGGTTCGCTTTTGTCTATCAGTTAATGTTATGAGATTGACCAAGAAAATATTCAGGCTGTTGACCCGGAAAGAGAAATAAGATATAGATTATGAACTCCAGCATTTAGTCTCACGACGACAGCAAAACATATATTCAGATTTAAAATTATATGTAGAAGAATATGAGAAAGAATTAAAACAAAAAATCGAAGCAGCAGCAGCAACCCAAAAAATGTAAGAGCTCGGCTTATTACTTCTGCGCAGATGAATGCGGTTTTCTTAAAGTGAATTTCCGCTTAAACATAGTCACCGGAAGTAATGAATTTCGATCTGTGCATGTTTCTTAGCTTAGTGGCGATGGAGCAGTCGGGAAAGAGAAGAGGAGACATTTATTCCGTTTTTATTGGGTTTTTTAAAAAAAATTTATTTAAAATATCATGTTTGTTTTATTATTATTATTATTATTATTATTATTATTATTATTATTATTATTATTATTATTATTATTATTATTATTATTATTATTATTAAACTGGCGCGGAATTCGACGTCATATTTTATCAATATCAAATGTAATGCTTTGCAAAATGTTTTCTTTGATGATACGTCACGTTACCACCACAGCCACTTCAGATGTGATCAGTCACAATCGAAGCAAGTTTAATATTGTATTTATTATTATTATTATTATTATTATTATTGTTGTTGTTGTTGTTGTTGTTGTTGTTAATGTTGAAATATTAGGTTTTCTTATTTGAAATTTCTGATGAATCTTAATTCTTAAGTTAAATATTTTTTGTTAATAATTTCACCCCAAGTAAAGTGATAAAATCCACTCGGATGCAATCGAGAGGAAAAGAAACAAAGAGAAAAATAAAAGAACAGAATTCAAGTCGACAAAAGACGACGATTTAAATTTATGAAGATCGTAGTGGTAGTCATGGGAAGCCGGAAGTGGGAAGTGGCAGAGAATAAACTGGAAACATATAAGCTATGAACACAATGAGCAATTTGAACACTGAAGTTACGAGACCTACCTGCAAATCTTCGCTTAAAATCGTGAAATTGAGCTCCCAATGCGGAGAACTCAGCAGAACAACTCATTGAATAAACTCCTTTATAAAAATATATATTTCCGGCCTCGTTGAATATTTGGAACCGTTCATGAAATTGTTGCAATAACAACCGAAAATATGAATGCAGGTCATTATTTAAAGAAGTAAGAGGGTACAAATGAAAAGATTCAAAAGTGTCAAGGTTTTCTATTTAACTGGAGAACATGTTAAAAACTTAAATGTTATAGCCTCCCCATCTTTCCATTCTTTCTTTCTTTCTTTCTTTCTTTAAAATCAACCAGCGCTTTTAATAAAAAAAACCTTTCTTCATTCTATCTTCCTAATCAAACTCGAAAGGCCCATCGGGTATTTGAAGTAAATTTAGGATGTAACGATTAAATAAGGAACAAGCATAATCATATAATTACTGTAGTTATTGTTTTCATAGTTTTTGATGTTGTTTCGTGAGGGAGAAGCACAACGACAAAGTGACGCTAGGCTACAAAATTACGAAACAGTCAACTCATCGTGACACCCAGGTTGATAAGGGTATACCATACACATGTCTCACAGCCAAATGTGCGGGGACTGGTGAACGGTTTTGACAAATGCAAAGCATAATATTACAGAAGTGGGGCAGATATCTGGTAACCCGGTTCGTTCAGAAAGTCTGCGAATGAGGGCATACGCAGGTATCTTGTGGTGACTCGCAATTCGTCTCCGCTGATTATTTTAAAAAATACCCTCTCGATACAACACTATGATCCACTCACACTACTCAGGCCCATGAGCTGGGTTGCTCAACACGTCAGTCCAGAGGTGGACATGGCTAACAGGATATGGTCTAGAGACTAAGAAACAAATCTATGGTACTCACCTGGATATTTACTGTAGCCAATTTTGATTCACCAAGACAAAAAATATAAACATATTATAAGCCATGTCTGCTGTAGCATCATAAAATTATTATTATGTGTGGTATCATCATGCTAGAGTATAATTTTAAATGTGAGATTACCAAATCCTCTTTGGCGGTCTATGAGTAAAAAGTGTACCGCCGGTAAGTTATCTATCCACATTTGGGACATTTCATTTAGATGGAGAGGGTTTCGCGGATGATTTTGTAGCTCTGAGATTCTGATGTTCCCGGGTATTTTACTAATATAATTTTCGGGACTGTTTTTTTATTATACCCAATATCTCTATCACAAAAGGGATAATTGTTGTAGCAGTTTCCATATTTTCGTTACTTCGATTTGCAGGTCCTTATTTGACGGTTTTTGGAAATCTATTTTATAAAATGTGGGCTCCTGAGGACAAATATCAGTTAGTTGGCAGGTTGGACAACTTGCACGTTGATGTTACCCGGGATACTCTTAGTAAAAGTGTCCATTCCTTTTCTCACGAGGGCCCATAGTTCCAATTACTATCGGTACAGTCGCAGTCTTCATTCCCCACATCCTGTTAATCTCAATGTCCAGGTCCTTGTATTTGAGCAATTTCTCCATAATCTTCATGAATGTGTTTCTCTCAGATGGAACTGCTATGCCAATAATAATAATAATAATAATAATAATTATTATTATTATTATTATTATTATTATTATTATTAAATAGAATATTTCGTAGAATATTAAAAATGCAAAGCAAAACAGACATCCAAGGCGATGGGATACTAGGCTTTAGTCCAATTTTCCTAATGTAAGTCTTTAGGTTCGATGGTATAGACTCCATCGCCCCAATGATAACTTGGTCAATACTAGAATGAATGTCCTTAAATCTGGCAGCCTCAGTCCAGATGATGGTGTTCTTTTTAAGTTATTCCATTTCTTTGAAAATGACAATATGGTCACCAGAAATAGGCATATCGATCAGAAGGTATTTTCTTCAGTTTTTTTTTTTCTTACCGACGGTAATGTCTGGTTTGGTGGCCTCAAGGATTCTCTCTGCTTTGATAAATTGAAATCCTGAGATCTTCACTTTAGCTTTATACATATTCGTCATTGCAGATGGGAGGCCAGTTTATCATGTCGGCGTATGCATTCTTTTTGTACAAGCATTTCGCAAGAGCTAATGATGAGGGTGACATTTTCCACCTTCATACTACAGACTGCACTTGTCCGAATTCAATTTTTAAAAGCTGTTCTTCGGTACAGAATTAGTATTCATGGCATTGGCTTGGGCTTATTATTATTATCATTATTATTATTATTATTATTATTATTAGTAGTAGTAGTAGTAGTAGTAGTAGTAGTAGTAGTAGTAGTAGTAGAAAAGAGTAACCCGGATATAAGAGAGTTGTCGGGACCGGAGAAGAAGTCTCTTATATCTGGGTTTCTCTTATATCAGGGTTTGGTCTATTTTGTTTTATTAACACAGGCTCTAATTTGGGACCAGAAAAATCTCTCTGATATCCGGGTTTTTCTTATATCCGGGTCTCTTATATCCGGGTTACACTGTATTAGAGTACCCGTGCAGTAAAAATTGTTAGAAAGTTTTAATAGAGAGATTCAATGAAACAACAGTTTTGAAAAAGATGTACTGAGATTCTATAAAGTGGAGATAAAAAAAATTCACATCTAAAATAGAGGCCAATGAACTGTTTAATTAGTCCGTTCTTTTTATAACTTTTAGACGTTCAATAGTATCTATGATAAAACGAATAAAGGCAGTAATTACTCCTAAATTTGGTAATTATAGTTGATTCGCCTCCCTTCCAGCAACAGATAGGACAGGAAATATATAAATAAATGTACCGGAAATATAAAAATGTATATATTTTGATAATTATATGTCTTGATTGTTACTATTATTAATTAGTTTTGCACGTATAGAATCAAATTTCTATACTGAAAGAAGTTCACGCACGCACACACACACACAAACATATATATATGTATATATATATATATATATATATATATATATATATATATATATGTATTTATAAATTTCAGATATTCTACGTTTTGTTTTCTTTATGTTTATCGCCATTGTTTTTAAACATATATACATACATGATTTTTACGACTCCATTCCGAGTAATACCATCGCTTGACTGATACATACATACAGAGCACTTCAACGTGGTGCATTAGTTAGCAAGCGTGAAACCTTGTTAGGTGATACATACGTTCGTCCTTGTGATGCATCTAACCTCCAACTATCATTACGTGCTAGCGCTGTTCTTTATTTTCAATATCTATCTATCTATCTATCTATCTATCTATCTATCTATATTTATTTATTTTCTGTCTATCTATCTATCTAACTGTCTATATTTATTTTCTGTCTATCTATCTATCTATCTATCTATCTATCTATATTTATTTTCTGTCTATCTATCTATCTATCTATCTATATTTATTTTCTGTCTATCTATCTATATTTATTTATTTTCTATCTATCTATCTATCTATCTATCTATCTATCATTCTATTGTGATTTGTAAATAGAGGAGTTCTGACTATTCTCTGGCATTGTGTCGATCTATATATGTATATATGAAGCCTAATTCGGAAACTTAAAGAAAAACTCTAATTTCACGCTCTTTATCTATATCAAGGACTTCTTCAGAATAATCATGTCTTTATTTGGAGTCAGTCATACACGTAGACACACACACACACACACACATACACATATATACATATATATATATATATATATATATATATATATATATATATATATATATATATATATATATATAATAATTTATTTGAATATTACAACATAAATATGTTATAAAATCACGACAAAAATAGCCATTTTGTTTCAACACTTCTGGTGTCTTATCAAGTGATGGTGTAGAATATAGAATAAATGGTTTTAAAAGTTTCAAATTAATTAACGATCTTTATATATATAGTTTTCAGCTTTCCTTCGCTTCTTTTTTTATTTATTTTTATCTCAATTCCATCCTTCCTGCGACTCGATTTCGAGTAATAACATGCGCTTGACTAATACCGACGTACAGGGCATCTCGATCTGGTTTCATGGTTAGCAGCTTGTCTCGCCAGATCAGGTAAGACTGACTAGTGTGTTCGATCCACACGCACACATAATCTCTCTCTAATTTTGTTACGCTCTTCGATACTCTCCTCGAAAACGTTTGGCACTTTTGTTCTGGGTTTTTGCTGCGTTCCGCCGGAATCGTGAAATCCGTTACTGAAACATCAATTTTAAGAAATTTACATCTGTTTTTCGTTTTACTCTTCTTTTTTAAAACCATATTTTAATCATTTCATTCCAAGCAATTCAATAAATCCACTAAAACACAATGGAGGTTATATACCCTGAGAGAATACGAGAAAAAATAAAACACTGCTAAGGAGAGAGAAGTATAAAAGAACAGGAATTAAGAAGACAGAATATAACGATTGACATTGCATTTAAACTTTTGAAGATCAATGTTAACTAGAAAGCATGGAGCCGAAAGAAATTCTGCAAGCGAGAACTGCGAGAGAAGCAACTGCTATTCTAAAACTTAGGGTTATATCTAGCCATTTCATCTGTAAGATGACGTGATATTCCTTCCAATCTAATAGCACACTTCCATTCATAAATTCTAGGTACCATAGAGGAAATACCATCAGAACATTTACCATAAATTAATTTATAGAAAGACACAGAGAATCTACGTTACGGTGGTGGGAAAGTCATTGACGCCGAGATATCATGTCAGGATTCATAACATTGCACATACTTCTTTGGATTTTATCAAGAATCTCGAAATACATACCAGAGGTACCAGATAAGATGTGCCAGCAATATTCAAACATAGTCGAATTGTAGACTTGTAAAGAGGTCAGATTTTTTTTCCATGAGTATATTCCATTGTTCGATCTGATAAAAACGCAGTTGCTTGCAAAATTACGATTAGTACAGTCTTCCCACCCACTTATATTTGTTTCAGTAACCCTTCTAGGCTAATTTACTGCATTCGCTTACTGTGCGTTTGATAGACTCTTCTTTATATCCACATTGTGCACAATGTTCTAGTAAGATCTTAGCCTATATAAGATTTATTAGAATCGATTTATTTGATTATTATTATTATTATTATTGTTGTTGTTTTTGTTGTTTTTGTTGTTGTTGTTGTTATACACAGTGTGTTTACCCTCCGACTAGAATTTCTAGAGTTTGCTGATGCTCGCAACAGTTCAAGTAAATACGTCTCATCAATATTTCAATACAATGTTCTCGATTTCAGCTCAATTGTTCAATAAAGAATTCAATGGGTTCAATAAGAATATTGTCTCGAGCAATATCAGTTATTATGACCTTATGTTACGGATGCCCCAGTTCTTCTTCTTCTTCTTCTTCTTCTTCTTCTTCTTCTTCTTCTTCTTCTTCTTCTTCTTCTTCTTCTTCTTCTTCTTCTTCTTGTAGTTGTTGTTGTTATTCATCCTCATCATTATCATCATCATCATCATCATGTTGTTCTTCTTTTTGTAGCTATTGTTGTTGATGCTATTCTTTAACATCATCATCATCCTCTTCTTTTTGTTATTTTTTATCATCTTCATCATCTCTTCTCTTCTAAAGTCTTACTTCCCATTTTAAACCTTTTCCCAAAAGAAAGTTTTGACCTATTATATATTTAACTGCATACCAGAAATCCAGCGGCTTGCACATTTCACAATAATGCACCGTTCTCACCCAATCAGATCACATTTTCGCTTTTGAGTTAACGCATAGCGATAATTTATTATTATCCACAGTGTTAACTTTCTTTTCTCATTCTTATTTATTATCCTATTAAAATTTTCACATTTTTTATCAGGATCTTTAAAACTACATCATCTTTAAATGATATTGTTTTATTTGTAAACACAATACTTTTATATTTTATAAGATCAACAGATAAAACGCAATGCATATTCCTAACACCATATGCGTATATTTTTGTGGGTAACACCAGAAGAGTTCACAACCTGGAAATTGGTGAAGTGAAGGAATAATGTTATCAAGAAGAGGAAGAGTAGAAACAATATCAACTGAATAAATATGAAGAAGGTAAATTATAAAAAAATGACGATAAATGAAAAGCATCATAAAAAGTAGTGAATAAAAGAATAATGTAAGAAGAAAAAGAAAAAGGTGAATTGAAGATGAAGATAATATGTGAAGGAATGAAGAAGAATAGAAGAAGTTGAAGAATAAAAGAATAATGTAAGAAGAAAAAGAAAAAGGTGAATTGAAGATGAAGATAATATGTGAAGGAATGAAGAAGAATAGAAGAAGTTGAAGAATAAAAGAAGAACAAATAGAGGAAGGGAAGTAGAAAAATAACATGAAGAAGAAAAGACGAAGAAGAGGAATAAGAAGTGTAAGAAGAATAAGAATAGAAGAAGAAAAAGAATATATGAAGAATGGAAGAAGCAGTAAAAGATTATAAGAAGAAGAAGAAGACGTAAAAGAATAGAATTAGAATAGAAGATGAGGAAGAATAAATGATGAAGAATAGAAGAAGTGAAAGATTAGAAGAAGAAGAGAAGAAGTGCAAGTAGAATAGAAGAAGTAAAAGAAGAAAATGAGAATAAATAGAAGAAAGAATAGACGAAAAATACATGAAGAAGGGGACGAAGAAGAAGTAGATTAAAAGAAGATGAAGAAAAAGAATAAACGAAGAAGAATTGAAGAACAAGTAGAAGATTAGTAGAAGAAGACGAACAGGAGGAGAAAGAAAACATAGAATAGAAGAAAAAGAAGAAGAAAAGAATACATGAAGAATAGAAGAAGTAACTTAGAAGAAGAAGAAAAAGAAGAAGAAGAAGAAGAAGAAGAAGTAGAAGAAGAAAAAGAAAAGTATAGATGAAGAATAGAAAAAGAAGAAGAAAAGAATAGATTAAGAATAGAAAAAGAAGAAGAAGAAGATTACAAGAAAAATAATAGGAGAAGAATTTAGGAAAAACAGAAGTAGAAGATTAGAAGAATAAAAGAATTAAAGAAGTAGTAGAATAGAAGAAGAAGAAGAAGAAGAAGAAGAAGAAGAAGAAGAAGAAGAAGTAAAAGAATAAACGAAGAAGAATATATGATGTTGAAGAAGAATAACTAAACAATTAAAAGATGTAGAATAAAAGAAAATAAAAAAGAAGAATAAACGATGAAGAATAGAACAACTAGAAGATAAGAGGAAGAGGAAGAAGAAGAATAGACGAAGAATAGAAAAGGAAGAAGAAGAAGAAGAAGTATTATTTGAAGATTAGAAGAAGAAAAAAAAGAGATAGAGAATAAAAGAATTGGAAGATTAGAAGAAAGACTAAAAGAATAGAAGTTGAATTAAAAGAAAAAATAATAAAAGACGATTAAGAAATAGAATAGAAGAATATGAAAAAGAAGAATAAAAGATGAAGAAACGAAGAAGAAGAAGAAGAAGAAGAAGAAGAAGAAGAAGAAGAAGAAGAAGAAGAAGAAGAAGAAGAAGAAAATCACACACATCAATTTCCATGACTGTGGATATATGTACAAGTTTTCGTTTATGCATCAATTTTATTTTTCATGTGCTGAAGAAAATCTGCATTCTACCGAGGAATAATCCTGTTTGTCTCTTTCGCAAGAAATAAGAAAAGCAATTTAAATTCATCTTTCGAAAAAAAGAAAAAGTTAGCTATTGTCTAAGGCATATTGGTATGTCAGGCAAATTATTCCTTATCTGAAATGTCTAATGGAGTTATCGGAAGACCTAAGATTACATACGACAAAAAGAAAGAGAAATTACAAGAATATGTTATCTCTTGCTCAAATTATTTAAGAGATTTCTTGTTTTTTTTTATTTAGCAGAAATTGAAAAGAAAAACTCAAAAAGTTGACGTCAGTGATGGTTGGAAATGTCAAGTGTAATTGTAGCAGGAAACAAGAATATGAAATAAAACAAAAATCATTTCCATTTAAATTCAGGTTTTACATGCAATGTATCAAAATATTTGTAAGAAAAATGCTGAAGAGTTGCTAACACATAGAATCAATGAATGTGTGAGAGAGACGGGAGAAGAGGAGATTTTTTTCTGTGTTTTCCGTGTGAATTACGTGATTTTTAGATGATATAATATTTTGTAATTAATTGTTTATTCTTTAGAAGCATGCTTTGTTTTAAGCATGCTGCCACTAAGATGGGAAAAAACAGAAGAGTCAAGGGGGGAAAATACTGACGAAATCAACGTATCGATCTATCTATCTCAGGTTCATCTATTTGAATAAGCATAAACGTAACTTCCAGTTTATCTATACACCATCGATTAAAATATCCTAGTCAGATACTATCTAGACGTCGGTGTACTCAAGATCATTTCTGATACGTGCATGCACACAATAAATTATTAACATAAGATCCATTGTTCTATTATATAGCGTGTGGGACAATTGTTTTTACTATCTTGATTAAGTATAGTGATTTTCCAAGCCTAGATATGGCACGATGCCGAAAGTATGGGGTATCCAGTGAGGATCGAACTCACTACTCAGTTGTAATTGTTCTAGCAAGACACACTTGCTAGCCACTACACTGCCCCGAGATGCCCACGATTTTCTAAAACTAGCTTAGATGTGGCACAGAGCCGAAAGTATTGGGCCCCCAGTGAGGATCAAACTCAATACTCAGTCGTAATTGTTCTAGCAAGAAAAGCTTTCTAACCATTACACCACGCCGAGATGCCCATATATAGTGATTTTCCAAGCGTAGCTTAGATGTGGCACAAGGCCGATAGTATAGGGGCACCCAGTGAGGATCGAACTCACTACTCAGTCGTAATTGTTCTAGCAAGAAAAGCTTGATAACCATTACACAACGCAGAAATGCCCATATACAGTGATTTTACCAGCGTAGCTTAGATGTGGCACAAGGTAGAAAGTATGGAGCACCCAGTGAGGATCGAACTCACTACTCAGTCGTAACTGTTCTAGTGTGACGAGCTTGCTAACCGTTACACCGCCCCGAGGTACTCTTTTTTCAAAGGGTATCTTAGATGTGACACAAGGCCGAAAGTAAGAGGCACGCAGTGAGGATCGAACTCACTACTCAGTCGTAATTGTTCTAGAGAGACAAGCTTGTTAACCATTACACCACCTCGAGGTGCCCGTATCTAGATTAAGTATAAAGTGTAAAGCGGGCTGAAAGTACGCTTTGAATTACGCCAGAGGTTACACGAAAAATCCTGGGGTGTGTAATGGCGTGTCTTAGCTGTGAAGGTCAGATCTGCTGGAACTAAGGAATATAGTTCGCCTGGCCACTTTTCATGGAAATAGCGATAGGTCATCGACAGACCTACAACGTTTCATCTGTGAGAAACGGGTTGTCGGGCGTTCAAAGTTATTTATTTCTACTCAGAATTTCGCAGAGATATATTATGTCGTCTGTAAAATTGAATTTAAAAAAAAACCTTTGAAATTTATCGTCACTAACAATAGCCTCCTGACGAGTAAACAGACGAGTAAATGAACTTCTAATTTTTACCGCTGCTATTAATGCTCCATCACTTGATACTGAACAATTTATTTATAAAGACTTCTTCTTCTACGTCTTTACAGGATTTAGGTGATCATGGTTCTCCACATCTTCCTATATCGTTTGGTTTCTAGTAGTTTATTCTCCCTGTACTAAGGGTCACGTATTCCGTTCAGCTATCCGTTAACACAATCTCGTCAGGTATGTGGCACTCTGCCTTCCCCTATCTCTCCAGTTCATAATGTGCACTGTGAGCGTTAAATTATGCAACATAATGTGTCCAAGAAATTTCTGCTTTTTCATGGCTCTGAGAAGAAGTGTTTGCCATTTTCTGTAAGACTTCATTGTTACTTACATGATTCCTACATGGAATTTTCAGCATTCTCCCCCAAAACCACATTTCTGCTACTTCCAGTGTTCTCTTCATTAGTAGGGAGATAAATATGAAACCATTTTTTGCGAGGAAATAAAATGTGCCGTTATATATATATATATATATATATATATATATATATATATATATATATATAATGTTGTAACTGAGTTATCAAAAGAAACAGTAGAAAACCGGATTTGGTTTTGGTACAGGGAAACATAACGTAGAATAGAAACTGTTGTGGATTCCGGGATGAATCCGATATCAATGAATAACAAACGCCAGGAATGGATATGGAAAATAAATGTATTAACGTAATAATACAAACTGATAATACGGGTTAGTAGCACCAGGAATGCGGGTTAGTAGCAATAATATACATTGGTATTGGTTACTGAGTCTACGTGCTCGCTAACTGTGACGCTTGCCGCCATCTCTGTGTGTGACTTACTCTAGTACATCTCTTCTGTCGTTCCGTCTCGACTCCTTCACTCGACGTATTGCCGGGTATTCACTGGTAGTAGTATATGTATAACTTGGGTGAGTCCATTTGTGTGAGAAGGGGAGACCCCATAATAGAAACTAAGGAAGAGAATATATACTGTGAATGACTAACTGTTTTCAGCTGCTACTCTTCCTGTTACTCCTCTTGATGTAGGCGTATTTTTATGTCTTTCGTTCGACGGCAGTGTCTAACTTTATAGGGAAATATCCTTCCTCACAACATATAATAAAATGTTAATAGTCAGTAAAAAGTAGTATTAAAAATTAATGAATACACATATAAAAAGATAAAAATTTAACATGTAGATCTTTTAAGTATAAAAAATTAGGAGATCAGCTGATTCTGTTGCCTTGATTTCGATCTTTCGGGATCTTCAGGCGATTTAGGTCAATTGATTTCCTAATGTTTTATTTAAAAAAATAAAAAAGTTATGAACACTATATCATTTAAAAATAAATTAATGAGTAAGCGCACGACTTGAGATGTGGTAGAAGATGTGGAGGCACAGGAAGAAGTGGCGAAGGAGGACGAGGAGAAAGAGAAGGAGAAAAGCAATTGTACTGGAAATCTATCGTTGCGGGGGTTAAATGAAATATATATTTTTCATTTCACCCCACTTCGCATGAACTGAAAAGGAACATTTTAGTATATATACAGCGTGGCAAAATTTCCGTTGTCTCATTTTTTGGGTCTGGAAATGTTATTATAGCTAACATCTCTTGTTGACAAATTGTTCAGATATTAAAAAAAATATATAGCATTCATTGTATACGAAACCACAATAATGGGCCGCCGTTGGTGTTTGAATAAGCTCAAAGTAACGATAATATCTTATTTACGAGCCAAGGAAGCGAAAAACGCGTCGTCGCTCGTGATGTCACACATGACCACGCAAGAGTGAAAACGAGAAGTATTAAGTATGGGAAAAGTTTGTCGTTACTTTGAGCTTATTCAAACAGCAATGGTGTTTTCCTTTCGCTTTTCAAAGTTAATGTGATATATATATATATATATATATATATATATATATATATATATACATATATATATATATGTATGTATGTATACATGTATATGTATGTATATATATATATACATACATATATATATATATATATATATATATATATATATATATATATATATATATATATATATAGCGCATATAGTGCTGGTGTTAATAAAAAACGGCACTCAAATGTATACGCCAACTCTCTATTTGCAGAAATATTAACAGGATATAAAAATGTTTCACAAGACAGCGCCTAGATATATGATAGATAGATCATGAACAGACTATGATATAAACACGCACACAGACACACACATACACACACACACAAACACACACACACATATATAGATAGATAGATAGATAGATAGATAGATAGATAGATAACGAGATGCAAAGATAGATAGATAGATAACGGCATGCAAAGATAGATAGATAGATAGATGAAATTGAGTAAGCATTGAGATGTTGGGAGATGTGCCACTGAAACAAAATATAATTTGTGTACGAAAAACTTTGTTGAAATGCCCTTAAATAGGCCCACATGCATACACATAACCACAGCGATACCCTTACGCCATCAAAACAACGCCAGAAAAGGAAAGAAGGGAATAATGATTAAAAACAAAAATTGGCCAATATCCATGAAAGAAAGAATATATGTTAGAATTTCGCAAAAAAGGCGATAATCATTGACAGGTGAAGAAAAGTATGAAAACAAAATTTAAACGATATTAATAATGAAGTGTCCTTTCTTTTTTTTCGATTCTTTCACAAAAGTAAATTCTTACCCAGAAAACTAAATGGAGAAAGAACGTAGAATTAGTAAATTCGAAAGGATAGAAGAATGGATGAAATGGAGAGTAACTAAAGAAAAGCCACGTGGATATCAACAGAAAAACAAGAAAAAGATTATGAATGAATGCTAGTGAATAAAACAATGAAGGAAAAGCAAGGAATGGAATTAAGGCATTGGGTGTAAGAACAGAAATGAAGAAATAAGTTGAATGTAAGAAGGCTGGAGAATGAAACGTAAGACTTGTAATTAGGCATTGGGTGAATGAAGAGAAATGAAAGATTGAAAATGATGCCGTGAATAAATGAATGAGGGAAATGTAAGAAATGGATATTGGCATTGGGTGAATGGACACAAATGATAGAGTAACAAGATTGCTGGTGAATACAAGAATAAAGAATATGTAAGCAATTGAATTAGGTCTGGGGTGAATGAAGAGAAATGAAAGAATGAAAAGGATGCTGGTGAATAAAAGAATGAAAAAAGGTAAGAAATGAAATTAGGTATTGGGTGAATAAAGAGAAATGAAAGAATAAAAAGAATACTGGTGAATAAAAGAATGAAGGAAATGTAAGAAATGGATGTTGGCATTGGGTGAATGAAGAGAAATGAAAAAAAAATAAAAAGAATGCTGGTGAATAAATGAATGAGGGAAATGTAAGAAATGGATGTTGGCATTGGGTGAATGAAGAGAAATGAAAAAAATAAAAAGAATGCTGGTGAATAAATGAATGAGGGAAATGTAAGAAATGGATGTTGGCATTGGGTGAATGAAGAGAAATGAAAAAAAATAAAAAGAATGATGGTGAATAAATGAATGAGGGAAATGTAAGAATAGGATGTTGGCATTTGGTGAATGGACACAAATGATAGAGTAACAAGATTGCTGGTGAATACTAGAATAAATGTAAGAAATTGAATTAGGCATTGGGTGAATTGAAGAGAAATGAAAGAATATAAAGAATGCTGGTGAATAAGAGAATGAAGGAAATGTAAAAAATGAAATTAGGCATTGGGTGAATGAAGAGAAATGAAAGAATATAAAGAATGCTGGTGAATAAGAGAATGAAGGAAATGTAAAAAATGAAATTAGGCATTGGGTGAATGAAGAGAAATGAAAGAATAAAAAGAATGCTGGTGAATAAGAGAATGAAGAAAATGTAAAAATGAAATTAGGCATTGGGTGAATGAAGAGAAATGAATGAATAAAAAGAATGCTGGTGAATAAGAGAATGAAGGAAATGTAAAAAATGAAATTAGGCATTGGGTGAATTGAAGAGAAATGAAAGAATATAAAGAATGCTGGTGAATAAGAGAATGAAGGAAATGTAAAAAATGAAATTAGGCATTGGGTGAATTGAAGAGAAATGAAAGAATAAAAAGAATGCTGGTGAATAAAAGAATGAAGCAAACGTAAGAAAAGGAATTAGGCATTGTGTGAATGGCCACAAATGAAAGAATTAATGAATGAAAGAATGATGTTGAATGGAAGAATGAAGGAAAAGAAAGAAATGTGATTGAGTTTTGGGTTAATGGACAGAAATAAATAAATTCAGGTGAATAAAAGAAAGTTGGAAACATACTAAATGCAACTGCGCATTGGTGAATTGACAGAAATGAAGGAATAAATGAATATAGGGGAATCGAAGAATGAAGGCAACTTGAGAAATGAAAGAGGACATTGGGAGAATGAACAAACGTGAAAAAATGGACTGAAAAAGGGTGAGGGATGGACGAATGAAGGAAACGTAAACAGTGGAATTGGACTTTGGAAGACAGGACATTAATGAAAGAATGAAAGAATGAAAGAATACAAGTGAATGGAATATTGAAGGAGAATGAAAGAATGAGTATTCGAGAAAGGTATAAAACAGAAGCATTACTGAATGGAAAGAAAGGAATCAGTGAAAGAAAGAAACATAAGAACCAAATGATTTCGCGCCTGAAGTGTTGGCAAATTTATTAATGGTTAGGAGCAAGAGACTGAAAATAATATGAAATAAATAAGGAAATTAAAGGAAAAATATCTGGAGAAGAAACATACGTGAAAGAAAAAAGCAAACATATTCGTACAAGAAATAACAAAATGGTCAGGAGAAATGAAGAAAACCTCGATTTGAATTGATAGGCAAACATATTAAATGCTTCCAAGTCGTTACAAGAAGCGAAACGACGCAACTCGCTCTTGTTTGTATTTCAAGTTTTATTTTTACATCGACTTTTTAAGTATTTTATTTTACCACATTTTAGATGCGATTATTTAATGATGGCGATAATGGGTTGGCGTTTTTAGCTGATTTTCTTTATTGTTTTGTTGGTTTGCAGCTATCCCACTTTTCGTTAGTAAGTGATTTTTAAGTTTTGCTTTCTTTTTTTCTTACCGAGTTTTCGCCATCATTGCTTACACTTTATTTATATTTTTTTTATTGAAATGGGCAAGGAAGGTTGAGGGTACCGAGCAAGTAAAGAATTGATAGTTCCATTTTCTAAAGTAATATCCTTTTGAGATTCCTGCTTGCTTAAATTGATTTTCCTGGGCCCATCTCCGGAATTCATGAATTTTCACTATCCTATACTTAGACGATTTTCTTTGCTTTCCTACTTTGTTTTTTCGAGTGGTTTCCTTTCACTTATTTTGTATTATTTTTTTTCTGGACATTTTGTTTTGTTTTACACTTAATTTGTTGTTTGATTTTCGGAAAGGGATATTTTTACCATTTCTCCATTGCTCATACCTCAAGATGTTTAAATTTTTACGCAACGTTTCCTTCCAAATAGAATTCTGAAGAACATACCTTCACCGCTGAGAGGGTATTTGCTACACCCACACACATGTACACACACACACACACACACACACACACACACACACATATATATATATATATATATAAGTCGTAATTATAAAATATAAATATATATATAGATAAGTGGTATATATATGTTAATTAAGAGCACACACAAATATATATATATATATATATATATATATATATATATATATATATGAGATAGATTATAGGATATCGATAGATTATAGGAGGGACGGTGGAGTAGAGGATAGCGGTTCTGATTGAGGAATCTGAGTTCGAATTCCATTACATTCTCTTACGTGCTATTACCCTTGTGAATGGTATGAACTCTTCTTCTCCCTCCAGGCTTGGTAACCATTACACCCCGTCGAAGTGTACTAGATAGATAGATAGATGTGCAAAGAATGAGATAGATAGACTTGAACAGAATGAGATAGATAGATAGATAGATAGATAGATAGATAGATAGATAGGCGTGAACAGAATGAGATAGATAAATAGATAGATAGATGTGAACAGAATGAGATAGATAGGTAAATAGATAGATAGATGTGAACAGAATGAGATAGATAGATAAATAGAATAAATAGATGTGAACAGAACGAAATAAATAGATAAATAGATAGATAGATGTGAACAGAATGAGATAGATAGATAAATAGATAGATGTGAACAGAATGAGATAGATAGATAGTTGTAAACAGAATGAGATAGATAGATAGATAGACAGATAGATAGATAAATAGATAGATAGACGTGAACAGAATGAGATAGATAGATAGATAGATAGATAGATATATAGAGAGATAGATGTGAGCAGAATGAGATAGATAGATAGATAGATAGATAGATAGATAGATAGATAGATAGATAGATAGATAGATAAATAGATAGATGTGAACAGAATGAGATAGATAGATAAATAGATAGATAGATGTGAACAGAATTAGATAGATAGATAGATAGATAGATAGGTGTGAACAGAATGTGATAGACAGATAAATAGATAGATAGATGTGAACAGAATGAGATAGATGAATAGATAGATAGATGTGACCAGAATGAGATAGATAGATAGATAGATAGATAGATAGATAGATAGATAGATAGATAGATAGATAGATAGATTCATAAATAGATAGATAGATGTGAACAGAATGAGATAGATAGATGTGAAAAGAATGAGATAGATAGACTTGAACAGAATGAGATAGATAGATAGATAGATAGTTAGTTAGGCGTGAACAGAATGAGATAGATAGATAGATAGATAGATAGATAGATAGATAGATAGATAGATAGATAGATAGATAGATAGATGTAAACAGAATGAGATAGATAGGTAAATAGATAGATAGATGTGAACAGAATGAGATAGATAAATAGAATAAATAGATGTGAACAGAACGAAATAGATAGATAAATAGGAAGATAGATGTGAACAGAATGAGATAGATAGATAGATAGATAGTTGTAAACAGAATGAGATAGATAGATAGATAGACAGATAGATAGATAAATAGATAGATAGACGTGAACAGAATGAGATAGATAAATAGATAGATGTGAGCAGAATGAGATAGATAGATAGATAGATAGATAGATAGATGTGAGCAGAATGAGATAGATAGACAGATAGATAAATAGATAAATAGATAGATGTGAACAGAATGAGATAGATAGATAAATAGATAGATAGATGTGAACAGATGAATAGATAGATAGATGTGAACAGAATGAGATAGATAGATAGATAGATAGATAGATAGATAGATAGATAGATAGATAGATGTGAACAGAATGAGATAGATAGATGTGAACGAGAATGAGATAGATAGATAGATAGATAGATAGATAGATAGATAGATAGATAGATAGATAGATAGATAGGTTTGAACTGACTGCAGGTAGACAGAAAGACTGACGTATGGAATTTAACGTTGTATACATTTTCCCGATGTCCCGTGCATGAGAAAATAGTTATAGAATATTGACTCAGAAATGATATTCATTGTTGTTTCATTAGTTTATTCTTCAAAAAATGAAGTTCAGTTATATTTCATTCAATTATATATTTACAATTATTTTCAATAACTTGTTGCGACATATCAGACAACTCTTCCGTTCATTTTGTGTAATACTTCACAGGATTTAATGCGAAAAAATTCGATGAACTCTTTAATCTGTTTTTTTATTAGAGATAAATTTCAACATCAAGGCACTTTGCTGTGATCGAAAAATGTAAACTCTTGTGAATATGTTTGTTGTGGTAGGATCAAGTTCCAAAATGATTTTGTCTATTATGCTTTTAATATAATTATTGAGAGGATTTTTTTCTTCCGATTGACCAGTGCAAGGCGCTTTTAGACCAAGGATTTATGAGCATATTTCAGCTGCTGGACGTATAAATGTACATTTATTATTTCATTGAGATCCAAGAACTCTAAATGAATAATATCCCAACGATGCAACCTAAAATTTTGCGATCGATTTCGCTGAATTACTCTTGTTAATCCATTGCTCTGTGCGTTGAATATTGTCCTAAATTAGTAGATAAAAATTCTGAATAATGACTTCATTGACAGACTCGTTTTCTAAAGCTTATCAACCCTTTGCCGGTTATTTAAAAACAGATTTTTAGAGTGTAAGATTTAATTTGTTTTGGAGACAGTAATGATTTCGTGATACAAGTGTTACTAATTAACCCATAGCTAGGAGGAGAAAAGGTGGATTCATAACTTTCCCAATGGTATTTGCACGTAAGGCAATATGAGTAACCCAACGGGAATTGGAACTATCCAAATAACAATTCCGAAACATTAACTATTACACCATTCGTACATCCCAGCTTACAGACTCTTACTCACAAGCGATCACCCGTCTTGGTACTGACCAGGCTCAGCGTTGGTTTTATTCTGAACTGACATGTATTATTAATAATTAACATGATACAGATTTCATTACAGATGGTCCACCAAAACGAAAATTATTTTAAATTCAAATGATCTATCTATCTATCTATCTATCTATCTATCTATCTATCTATCTATCTATCTCGATCTACATACACGATGTGCGTCTTATTGGTGTTTCATTACTACGTGCAGCTAGAGGAAAAATGCTAATAATTTATGCAAAATGATAGTTACACACACATATATGTGTGTGTGTGTGTGCGTGATAAAGAAATACATATCAAGAAGCAATTTATGACAAAATGAAACAAGACATAGTCAAAATGTCGAGGTCGAAAGAATATATTGCCATAAAATCTTAATACCGAAATATAACAGCAATAAAAAAAACCCAGCTAAACCGCGTTATTGCTACTTTCGCATCAGAATAAAAATCGAGAACAAAAAAATATGTGCAGCGACTAACAAATGGACAATTTACATAGGTTATGCGTTAATGTATCAGTTTCAGCCATAGCTGATCAATTGGTTAAAAGCCAACAACGTTCCAAGCCCGAACATATACTAAGTTCTGAATTGGGTTAATTCAGATTACCACTTAAACGATTTCGAATCAGTGAACATTAAGTCCTACCAGCCACCTCTCTGTAAGCGGAAAGAATGATTAGTGTGCATAAAATAATTACCATCTAATGTATTAAAAGTTAATGTAATATCTAACATTTATCTGGTGTTCTATATATATTTTAGTCGTTATGTACATTCTCGATTTTCGCTCTGGTGAGAGCGGACCAATAAGCTAACTTAGTTGCTTTTTAATCGTTGTTATATTTTGGTATTATCATTTTACAGTAATACATATTTTTGTTACCTCCTCTTTTTGTTATGGATTATTTATGGTTTTGTTATAATGTGCTTCATAATATGTAAGCTTTCGGCTTGCATAAGCCATTATCAAAGATGACAATTACTCAAAGATAGATAGCTTAGATTGGATTAAAAATATGTATCAATATTGTGATTTTCTTTCTTCGTTTAATGATAATGTTATTAAGCTTATCAGACAATATGAAAATAATTTATATAAAATAAATCGACAACACTTGTCTATATTATTTAATGAAACATGTATGAATTAAAAAATGCTGCCTAAATACACACAATTTAAATTACATGATCCAGCAGCCCATAATACAATCAATACTTGGAATTATAAATGTAGCCTTGTGAAAAGGCAAATTGAAATTGCCAAGGAAAAATTACTCTAATTGTCATCTTTGATAATGGCTTATGCAAGCCGAAAGCTTAGATTGGATTTAAAAAAAAAAAATAAGTATCAATATTGAGATTTTCTTTCTTCGTTTAATGATAATATTATTAAGCTTATCAGACGATACGAAAAGAATTTACATAAAATAAATAAACAATACTTGTCTATATTATTTAATGAAACATGTATGAATATATATATATATATATATATATATATATATATATATATATATATATATGGAGCTGTGATACAGTGAAACAGTACTGTCTGTGAATGACATAATTATATATATATATATATATATATATATATATATATATATATATATATATATATTTACAATGCTTAAAAAACGTTTTTAAAAAATGAATGCTGACCAGAACAATACCCCAGTTTCGACTACTACGGTCTCCTCAGCACATCAACGACATGGAACTAACCAACTTAAGCAATTTCGTTCGAAACGGGAAGTAGTGGGGGGAGGCGTAAAAATTTTTTAAAAACTCTTTTAACTTTATCAGGGTTCAACGAAAGTGCTTAAGTTGTTGAGCTCCACATCGTTGATTTGCTAAACAAACCATCTGGGGAGACAGTAGTGGGCAAAACAGCGATAGTGTTTTGGTCAGCATTCATTTTTCTGAAACTTTAAACAGCTCTGCAAGCCTGGTCTTCCAACTTGATATTGAGCACTTTTAATGCGTACGTTCTTAACTAATATTTTACTGTTTGATTATATATATATATATATATATATATATATATATATATATATATATATATATATATATATATATATTTCTTCTGCTATTATCGTATTTTATAAGGAAAATGTTGCGTTGGCGTTTGGAAGTGTGATATTTCTCTGCTTAAAAAATCTGGAATATTTTACACATAAACAGACTTTTGTCATTTTTTTCACAGAATGATGACTATTATAAACGTCATTAATTTTTGATGCAATAATGATCCAAAGCTAAAACATCATTTTCTTTCTTTATCCCGACAGCCACTCCATCTTCGGTCATTATCTTTTTTTCATCGCTTATTCTAGTTTTATTTTATCTTATTTTTTTTACGCCCAATAAATGCAAGTATGGGACTTTTGGGCCTAATGTCAAGAATCTTTATTTATTGCTATTTTGGGGTTTTCAAACTGTTCGTGATTTTTCTCCACTTAATTCTCAATCACCACATTTCGCTAAAAACTAACAACACTCAATTTAGGCTTCAAAAAATTTCCTATCAAATTTTTTAACATTTAAATTTCCACAACGTCTTCTTCGGTAAATTAATGCCACGGAATAATTGAAAATGGAAAGAGACCATCAAATATATTAGAGGAGGAAATGTCTTTAATCGCTGAGAAGTTTTTTTTTTTCCCGAAAAGAAGAAAAAAATGCTTTAAAATCTGCCAATACAGGAGGAGCTAAAACATAGGGATACCTTTTTGCTACACAAATTCGCATTCATAAACAGGATTTGCTTCTATCTATCTATCTATCTATCTATCTATCTATCTATCTATACATCCATCCGTCCATCCCAGTCTTTCTATCTATCTATCTATCTATCTATCTATCTATCTATCTATCTATACATCCATCCGTCCATCCCAGTCTTTCTATCTATCTATCTATCTATCTATCTATCTATCTATCTATCTATCTATCTATCTATACATCCATCCGTCCATCCCAGTCTTTCTATCTATCTATCTATCTATCTATCTATCTATCTATCTATCTATCTCTCTCTCTCTCTCTCTCTCTCTCTCTCTATATATATATATATATATATATATATATATATATATATATATATATGTATATATGTATGCAGGTGTGCAGTGAAATAGGAAAGAACACGTTAGGTAGATAATCCGGTGTTCCTTAATATTTAGCTTTATTTTCAAAAGGACAGTGCTCCATACAGAAGTAGAGCTTATATTATAATAATATTTTTAGTTTTTAAAAATATGATTCCTCCGCTACATAAGAGTTCTCATGTTTCAAAAGCGAGAGCCGAGACCCCTAACATAATTTTTTAAGTTATGAAGAGTTAAGGCGTCTGGACCCGCTTCCTTGTCAAGCGAGAATTTGGGAATAAGCTATCTTTTGGTTAGCTGGTGTTTATAACTACGGTATCATTGGAACATTTGTTGCTATGGAAACGGCTAGTTTCGGCCGTTGAAGTTTGGTGGTTTAAGGGGCTAAGAATTAAGAATTAATTTTTATCTACAGGCCAGTCCCTTTCTAAAGAAGCGTATCAAGTTACAATGTCCAGAGTGTTTTTGGCTTATGCTAGTCAGACTGCGTCTTTTTTATTTATGGGTTTGCCTTGAGTCGTTGAGTGACTAGAAGGTTATGTTTCATTATTATCTATTTGATCTGTTTTTTTATTTGTTTATTTACATGGCTTTTTTTATCAAAGGGTTTTTCTCAATAATTATTGGGCTGAGTTTTTTAAGGCTTTTAAATTATGGATTTAATTTGTTTAAATCTATTTATTAATTATTTAATGCGAAAATCATTTGATGACGACATATATATATATATATATATATATATATATATATATATATATATATATATATATATATATATATATATATATATACTTTATTTTAGGATGATACATAAGAAAATGTCAAAATAGCTATAAAATTGCAGTCGTGTTTCGACGCGATTACAATACATCGAAACACGACTGTAATTTTGTAGCTATTTTGACATATTTTCGATGTAATATACTAAAATAAATAATTTTGCTCTATTTTGTATTGATCCCTGTTTTAAATTAAATGTTACTAATGTTGGAATAGTACTCTATTCGTTCTCATCTTACCTGGATATATATATATATATATAATATATAATAATATATATAATGGTATAATATAATAATATATATAATGGTATTTGAACACGCTTATTCTGGAATTTATACAGCAATGCTGAGCGGACATTAATGGCAACTTATAGGAGAGCCTATCATATCGCGTGATCCCCTATTAGATCTCGGCCAATAAGCTCAATCTCCGATCAAAATTGACTTGTAAATTCGTGCGAGCCCAACCGTCGAATAATTCTGTGAACCGCGTTCCACAGAAGAGGCTTGGATCAACCTCTGCTAGGATTTTCAGGATCTTTCTAACGCTGCTACACGCTGAGACCACCTCACATGCCTATAATATTAATAGTAGCCTATTTGAAAAATCGACCGTCGGGTGATTCTAACTTTGAATCTAAATTTTCTCCCTCGGCATGGGTTAAACAGTAGATAATTTATTAGTAAATCATTATTATCTCCAAATATTTCTTACAGTCTAAAAATATTTTCTTCTACTAACTAACCTGTAAATGTTTATTTGCAGTAAAAGACAATTCAATCCCTGAATCACGCTGCTCATATTCGATTTGTCAGAAGAATGATTGTGTTAAACGTGATTCACGCTGGGTTTAATCTCGTTAGTATTTTTAGCTCAAAGATTGTTCACATTTATGGCAATTTCGTATTTGCATAGTATTTATAAAATATGAAAACTTATAAATAACTGTCATTTTTTATAGTATGAGTACACTAGTATTTTCATAGAGATTCGGTTGTCTTCGCCCTTGAGCCTCCCTAAGCTAAATATCAGGAGCTTACTGAAAACGCATCTCATGTATCTTTCAGCTGAGTTTAGTATTTATGAAGAAAGCAGAGGAAATTGATATAATACAAAAGTATGAGCTGTCTTGTAAATGTCAAGTTCACGGTAAGAATTGGGTCTCTGACTTGTGATATACTTTCTAAGTATGAATATACAAAATAATCTGAGGAAATATATTGAGTATGAAAGTTTTAATCAAACATATGTAGAAAAATTAAGTTATTAAGGAATCAACGCCCACTGTTTCAATCAGTTATGTGCCATGCGTGATACACGCTTAGGCGATCATGTATCTTTCGATAAATGCATGACGAAGCAGATTATTTTTCGCGCAGTAGGTTGCCATTTCTTTCTGCGGTAGACCAGTTGCCATTTATCCATAGCTGGTGGTGGGGAGAAGAAAAGGATTCATAACTTTCCCAAGAGTAAGTGAATGTAATGGATTCGAGTAGAATTCGAACTCGGCTCTCCGATTCCACAATCCAAGACTCTCACTTAGGATTCGAACCTATGTTTTCTTTATGAAGTTGCTTCATTACGATGGCCAGTAGATATAATTCTTGCTGTTTAGAAAAAAAAAAGTGCATCTACAAAATGACTGGTATACATTATAAAGTTTTGGACACACGCACATATATATATATACGTGTGTGTGTGTGTGTGTATGTGTGTGTGTATGTGTGTGTGTGTGTGTGTGTGTGAGATATTAACTTAGCTTTTGAACGGCAGTGAGAGCATCAACAGTGGATCAAGGAAAATGGTTACATTCTCCAGGCCTCACGTAGAAGAATAACAGAGGGACAAGTTTAGAACGCATTTCATCTGATCGACTTCAGCCTCTAAATTCACCTGAACCCATTGTACCAGTCTACTATCACCTTTTACGATTGCTGCCAAATGAAGACCATATTAAAGAGAACGTCGAATATATATATATATATATATATATATATATATATATATATATATATATATATATATATATATATATATATATTATATGCGCGATACTTATTGGAAGCGTTCAATATCAGTGATAGAGCTAACATAATAAGTTATATGGATATGAGGTTATACAACTTATTATATATATATATATATATATATGTGTGTGTGTGTGTGTGTGTGTGTGTGTGTGTGTGCATAGTGAGTAAGAATGTATATGCATCGTACGATTTCTTTGGAGATAACTGTTTGCAATAGTAGAACGTGATGTCATATCGGAAATGCGTTGATTATTTAGAATGCCTGTACGTTTCGGTTTATGAAAACACGTCTGGCCTTTAAAGACCACTGTTACATGCCGGATCAGACGCTGGTTTCTCTTACAAATGGGAAGAGAGATTCGAACTCTGGCGGAGAGCAAATTTCCTTTAAAGTTGCAGAGTCAAGAGATGGCCTTCTTCTGTAAAGAAGTGTTCTTTGTGTATGATACATTACGCTTTCCACCAGTTGTCCTCATTAACAAGGCGTCTACCATAGGAGGACTGGCATTAAAAATGAATTTAAAACAGTGCTCCGAAGCAGACACTTAGGGGCTGATGATAGCCGCGTACAGATCGGCTTGAAATAGACTATCCCATGCTGAGGTAAGTTTTGTTTATTCTGTAACACACACACCACACACACAAGCGCGCCCATATATATATATATATATATATATATATATATATATATATATATATATATATATATATATATATATATATATATATTAAATGTAAAAAACCCAAGCAAGGCTGGAGGCCACTATCACGCAAGGTTAAAGAAGGGTTGGAGGAAGAGCAGATAGGAGTGGTAAAGGAGAGGATCTGGAGAAAGAGAAAGACAGTGGGTCGATCCAGGCAAGGGAGTTACAGAAGATTTGGAGCGAGAGCAGATAGGAATGAAAAATGAAAGGATGTGGAGAAGGGACGTGGATAGATCAAGGCAACTGGAGATGTCGATTGACGCTACACTTAAACCGTTGGAGATTGTATTTGTCAGGGAAACAGTAATAGGGAAGGGTGTTCCACAGGCGAGATGTGCGAGACATGAATCTATTGATATATATATATACGAGGGTCATTCAATAAATAAGGTGAATATTTCGGTATAAGGACTTCTAATACAGATAGAAGCTTACTTTTTTTAAAAAATTCAACGTAGTCTCCCAGCACTGTCACACACGTTTCCCATCTGTGCACAAGCTTCCGTATTCCCTCAGCGTAAAAATCTTTGGATTGATGTCTCAGCCAGTCGCTCACAACACTTTTGACTTCTCGTCACTTTTAAAATTCGTGCCTCTCGTGAACGCTTTCAAGAGACCAAACAGGTGAAAATCTGAAGGGGCAATGTCTGGGCTGTAAGGCGGATGAGGGAGCAGTTCCCAGCCCAGCTCGTTGATGGTCTGCACCGTTTGTGCTGCTGTGTGAGGCCTTGCGTTGTCATGATGCAAGTTGACTCGTTCTGACTGATGACACCTGCGTTTGTCCCAACAGATAAGCTCAAAGTCCTTGCAATGTCATCTACTGTCACCATTCTGTCAGATTCAATGAGGCCATTGACTGATTCGATCACCTCAGGAGACCTCATTTCTTGAGGCCTCCAAGGCCTGTCTTCATCCTCAACACTGCTCCGTCCTTCTTTAAACAATTTAGCCCACTTGTAGACATTTTTTGGCTGAAACATGCGGCACAACACACAGTTGACATTTTCGTATGAATTTCAACTGAATTGCACCCGTCACCAACCAAAAACTTGATTACTGACCGCTGTTCAATCCTGGAGCATGCTTCTTGGTCATCCATCTTTGTTAATCGACAAAACTTTCAAAGTTTTTTTTAATCTGCAAAAGAAATTAAATCCATATGAAAAAGAAGTAAAACAAAAAATAAAAAAATAAAAAGGAGTTAGCTTCTATCTGTATTAGAAGTCCTTATACCGAAAAATTCAACTTATTTATTGGATGACCATCGTATATATATATATATATATATATATATATATATATATATATAGATAGATAGATAGATAGATAGATAGACAGATAGATATTCCTTGTGGAATATCACTAGGGTTATTACATCGTACTGAACATGCCTTGTTTCCAAATATATTTTTCTTAACTTACTTGATTGGTGATTTTTTTTTCGTTTTGTCTAGGCATTGCGGTGTTCAATGATTTTTTTTTTAACCAACACAGATGGCTTTACTCTTTTCTTTTTTTTACTTATTTTTTTTCCTCTGATACAATTTTGTTTCATATATTTCTATTTGCAAATTGTACTATCCAGGTTATATTTTTCACACCAATAGGGTATAGGTATTAAAATAATATATATATATATATATATATATATATATATATATATATATATATATATATATATATATATATATATATATATGTAATACCAAATCACTAATCTTGTATATATGTATGTTTGTTCCCGAGTACAACTTAAATGATACATAATACTCCAACCAATTTATGAGTATATTCTCCCTTGAACGCCTGTCTTGTGCAGTACCAAACTGCATTAAAACTTTAAAAAATGGTTATCTCGTATATTAGCTCCATTTTCGAAGTCAGTGGGGGATTTCAGTACAGGCGTCAGCATTTTCATTGTCTCTTAAGAGATTAATAACATTGATCATATTGTTACCTCATCATTTTGTAACATTATCTGCTATGAAAAGGAACCTAACGGGTTTGTGGGTGGTTTAGTGTGCACTAACGTTGGAATACCACTAGGAAGATGACATGGTAATGCAGGTGCATTAGTCCGATACACCTTAATTCGTATCACAGCTCCTTATATGTAATATCTTCTAAACAAGACCGCAGTCAACTTTTATATTTGTACGGCTTTCAACTTTAAAAAAATATATGTCGTCGAGAATTATGTATCGATAAAAAAAAAACAATTTTAATTCTGATTACAAATTTAAACAGCAGAAGGAGTTTTTGGTGATGTTCTCTTCTATGTCAGTTTAGGACGTAGGCGTATGTCTTTTAACATCTGTCTATATTTCTGAGATTAGGTATTTTAACTAATTACACTCTTTACATATTTCGAACTGTTGTCCCCATCTTTATTGACCTATTCACAATGTTTCGACACTGTAGGCTCGGGTCTTCTTCAGGTGATATACTTTGGAATTTCCTGTCTCTTTTGTTTCTCAAATATTATTTGACCTTTTACATTCTGTCTTTGTTCTGCTCTCCATTCGCACAAATCCGTTAAGTAGGTTTGTTGCTACACGCTCCTGTTACTTTCCCCTTCAACATGTCTTTTGAATGTTTCACTATCTGCGTCCATTTTCCCCTTTTATTATGCGTCTTATAAATTAGAGCTGTTTCTGTCTGGTAATAAGTATACGTTTATTTGTAGTTTTTTTTATTTTCTTAAGACATCCGTATTACTCAAATAACCTCTCCATGGCATACTCTGCTTATATTGTTAGAATCAGATCTCTGTCTTTTCGAGTTTCTCATTCATCTGCCAGTAAATTGTCAAATGTTCACTGCCTTATAAGATGTTAGATATACGAGGTCTGTTCAATAAGTATCGGGACTGGTGTTATAAAAAGAAAAGTACAATACATATCAATTCCCAATGTAATCTCCTTCGAAGTACTGAAAATTTGAAGCCACAAATTATACCCAGTTTCGTTTTCATTGATGGAAGCAATTTTGAGGGGGTGATAGCGAGCAGCTACCTTGTTACATTCGCTTGGATTTCGACGTCTTGAAGTGTGCTTTGATTTTTGAAAAGGATAATGTCGCAAGGTTCGAAATTGGGTGATGTGTTTGATGTCACACTTGAAGAACGCTGTGAATGGCAAAAAAAAAACTGCTGCACAAGCTACGGTCACTGATGGAAAATCTGTAGGTTGATGTGACTACAACACTTCATACACTTTCCTTTCAAATACTCTTATAAACAAGGGAAGTGAGCAAGAACATTATAGGTTAGTGCGTATATGCGGCAGAGTTCGAGATCTGCGCTAAGCAGCTTCATTCTGCGTATTTTAGTTTCGTTACCACAGTAACAGTGCTGATAGATTCTTATCAGACTGCTTTATAAACACTTTCCCAAAACTTCTGAATTGCACACATTGAAAAGAAAATTCAGTGAAAATAAGGTATTGTTGCACCTGTAGCTTAGAAAATACAATTAAATAGGAGAATATTAAGAATTTTTATAAAGAAAACATGCAAAACATTTACTTAACTAATCTCATGTGCAATTGCAGAAACAAAATATATCCTGAATAAAATGATCTTGTAAACGTGAAGGGGTAGTCTACAAGGAGGAGGTGGAAGATGAAAAAGTATATTTTAGGTGCAGAGAATACACCTTTAAGAAAAGATGTTACAGGCATTAATCATCATTTAAGATGGAAAGTTACAAACATTGTACAAAACTGGCTAGCTATGTATAGTGGTAAAACAAAAAAAAAAATGGGAAAATTCCCTAATATATACTGGAGTGAGTTTTAAAAGCAAAGACACATAGCCTTAGTAATGTCCTGTGCAGATTATGTCAGGAAGAAAAGCTGGCCTTTATGCTGTATCCAGAGCGAGACAACTTACTAAATTAGATGTCAGCTTGCAAACACGTAAAAAAGTATTTAGTTGAAAAATATTTACGCGGATGAGACTACCAAAGTTCTTTTTCCCTCCTTCTTCTTTCTTCTTCTCCTTATTCCTTTCTTCCGCCACCCCCCACCCTCACATAGTTTGTCTACTCTGTCTTTATCTTTTTCCTCGCATTATATTTCCCTGTAATAATATATGTATATAAATAATGTTATAGTAAAGCAATTGAACTCTTCACTGTCTGAAGAAACCATTATTGGTGGAAACATCGGAAGTAGAAAAAGTTGGTGTTTATAATACTTTAAATATCATATATATATATATATATATATATATATATATATATATATATATATATATATATATATATATATATATATATATATATATATATATATATATATGCCAAGAACTGGGCATTTCATTACTCTTACCGCATGAGGAATGTGAGACATCAGGATGTACATCTAAGTGTCCACATGAAATGTAACTTGCGGAAGGCAGTAAAATATGCGTATTGTTTTACTTATATATATATATATAAATATATATATATATATATATATATATATATATATGAGTATATATATAGATATGAATCTGACAAGAAATCAAATAGAATAATCGATAAGCATGAAGATTGATTTATAAAAAACTACAAAATAAGTGAACAAAAAAATCAAATAAATCAAATATCCATAGATATAAAGCGAGAATTTAATTTGTAATTGTAGAATTATTTTTTATTAAAAATGTTTTGCTTCTCGTTATATTCAATTTCCTTCCTCTTCCCCTCAACATCTCACATTTCTTTCTCTCTCTTTTACCTTGGGGAAGCCTTCGTAATTTGACAACTAGTTTTCTGCAGCGCAACGTTACTTTTTGGCTTTTTTTCTGTTTTAATCACATATTCCATGCAAATTATTTTTTCTTTCTCCATACTGCTTCATGTTTATTTTTTGACAGACATTAGCATTTTTTGAACATATTTATTTTTCTGTTTCGTTCGTTTGTTTACTTTTCACTATTTTCACTAAAGTCTTGACTTCTTCCATCTTGTTTCGATTTTTCTTTCATCGTTGTGTCGTTTCTCGTCTTTCTCTCGTTCTTTCTCGACGAGATTTCCCGTGACTTGGATTACAGTACGTCATGTCTGTTTGGTTTGCAATTTGAAGAAAGGTAGAAAGAAGGAAAGAAAGTTAGAAAATAAGCATGTCACATTTACTTATCATGATATATAAAACTTTTTTTAAGAAAAGAAATTTTTTCTGTTATTTATGCAAATGACAATTTATTTGTAGATTATATTGGTTTATTGTATAAGCTTTGTAGTGTACATGCCAAATGACGTGGCTATATATATATGTGCGAGTGTGTGTCTGTTTGTGTGTGTGTGTGAGTGTGAGCGAGAGAGAGAGAGAGTATACGCGTGTATGTGCAAATGAATCAGTTGATCTCTACAAAAGCATATAATTATCTGCAATTTGAAGTAAATTTTTACACAATATTATGCCATATGTATGATTATTTTCTCCACTGAATTAAAACCATGAACAGACAGTAATTATATGTCTGTCTGTCTGTCTGTCTGTCTGTCTATCTATCTATCTATCTATCTCTCTATCTATCTATCTATCTATCTATGTCACTGTTCCTATTTTTCTACCTATCTATCTATCTATCAGTTCATATCTATCTATCTATCTATCTATCTATCTATCTATCTATCTATCTATCTATCTATCTATCTATCTATCTATCTATGTCACTGTTGTGGTAGGATCCACCTAATTTGCATAGCGGAGTACCGACGATATAAATATGGTTGGTACCGGATGACAGGGGGGCAAATCAAGAGATCCAACTAGAGACTCTGCCCGACTGCGACTTAGTCAACACATTCTCCAGGAACGGTCTTCCCAGGAATATACAAAAGACTATATGTAAATATTGTGTACACTTTCTTGTTTCAATACATTTTATTCTAACTACATTTTGTGTTTGGATTATTATTCCATGCATTAGTCAAGTTTCAACAGTCACTGTTCCTCTTTTTCTATCTATCTATCTATCTATCTATCTATCTATCTATCTATCTATCTATCTATGTCACTGTTCCTCCTTTTCTATCTATCTATCTATCTATCTATCTATCTATCAGTTCATATCTATCTGTCTATCTATCTATCTTTCAGTTCATATCTATCTATCTATCTATCTATCTATCTATCTATCTATGTCACTGCTCCTATTTTTCTATCTATCTATCAGTTTATATCTATCTATCTATCTATCTGTCTATGTCACTGTTCCTATTTTTCTATCTATCTATCTATCTATCTATCTATCTATCTATCAGTTCATATCTATCTATCTATCTATCTATCTATCTATCTATGTCACTGTTCCTCTTTTTCTATCTATCTATCTATCTATTTATAATGTATTATTATTATTATTATTATTATTATTATGGTAATAACGTTCAATAATTATCGGAGGGCAACCCAGTGTCTTGTAATTTTTCAATAAATTATCCTGATTTTGGGCAAGCGCTGATGAGTAATTGAAAATTTCGAAACTCTGAGTTGATCTTCGGTAAGTATTGAATGTTATTAATTCTAATTTTATAATAACTATCCCTCTAATTTTATATAGGTAATTTTAGTAACAAAATTTATTTAAATTTTATATACGTTAAATTATATAATTTTATGTATATTATTTGTTTGTATCAATATTTAGCATATTAATTTTATATCATATTCTGTATATATATATATATATATATATATATATATATATATATAATTTTTTAACATACTACATACATACATATACATAAATGTATGTATATATATATATATATATATATATATATATATATATATATATACTCTATTAGATATAATTCTGTGAATTTTCTTTTTACCAGCAGATGATACATGTTTTAACGGGACTCATGTTAGATACGTGGTATATTAATATCGAAACTCATACAAACTACTGCAATTCCCGAACGGAAAATCCTTTTTCAATAAAAGGTCAAACACGTACATTGATTTCACTACTGCAACATTATCACGCCATTTAATATGCAAATTCTTTAAAACAATAAGCTCCATTAAAACACCTAGCATCATCCCGAACAAATGAAAGCACACACGAAATCAGAAGAAAACGACACGCACACGCGCACACACACACACACACACACACGCACACGCACACGCACAAGCACACACGCACACGCACGCACACACACACACACACACACACGCACACGCACACGCACAAGCACACACGCACACGCACGCACGCACACACACACACACACACACACACACACACACACACACACACACACACACACACACACACACACACACACACACACTCCCTGATACTTCCTTAGACGAAGGGGTGATTTATACACAGTGGCTGCTGCTGCTAATGCAATGCTCTTCTACTCAAATCGAGCTACTGACGTCTATAACATAGCAAAAATGTTAAAATAACCTTTCGCTCTGCCGTGCGACGATTGCTTGGGGTATAATCTCTGACTGATGCCAAATCTGTCGGGTTTCGATCCCGGCTTGAAATAATCCGGTGTCTAGCCACACTGATGAGCTATGATACAGCGAAACAATCTGTCTGTGGATGACTATATATATATATATATATATATATATATATATATATATAACCAACTAAATCAATAGACTTATTTCTCTCATTCATCAGACTCCTTCTGCCACACTCCACTGAACGTCTTTATGTAATAGAGGAACTATGTAGTAGTAAAAAAGACGTATATATCTGTCGAGGGCCCAAACACCAAATATATTAACCCTAATCAGGAGTAAGACAAGAAGAAAACAAAAGGGCCAATCTATTCAATTTATTCCGAGACTCATCGATGTGTGGATGCAAGTGCAATTATGAACTGGTAGGCATTCATCACTTAAACATTGCATTTCAAATCCCAAACGATTCTTCTAATTTAAAACATCTTTTCTGCTTTCCATCTTTCCATAGTCAGATGACGAGGGATATAACGCGCTGATATAGGTACTCATTGTCAAATTATTATCCGGATTTTGAATGAAAGTAGTGATGGGGCATAGTCTGAAATTACCAGAAAAACTACAGACGTGGAACTAATAAATTCCAAACACACTTAACATAGTACAGGGATTGATTATAGCAGATTTACTATAGGATTGACAGTCGTTATACAATTTTGAATCTAATGCATAAAATGTCTATAACTATAATCCCAGGAATTCGATATTCACATGCATACGTGCATACATACACATATAAGTATATATATGTATATATGTGTCTGTGCATTTATGTCAGTTTGTGTCTATCCGTGTGTGTGTGTGTGTGTGTGTGTATTTGTCTGTATGTCTCTGTGTGTTTGTGTGTGTGTGTCTGTGTGTTTGTGTGTGTGTGTATCTGTGTGTGTCTCTATCTGAGTGTAAGTCTGTGTATGTCTCTCTAAATCAGTATGTGCCATGCGTGATACACGCTTAGGCAATCATGTATCTTTCGATACATGACAGACGAGGCAGATTTTTTTTTCGCGCAGTAAGACTAGTTGCCAGCCAAGGCTATAGCACCCGGTCGGTTCTGCTATTTACTCAAATCTTAAGAAGAGGATTCATACTTATCCCAAGGGTATTAGCACATAAGTTAATGCAATGGATTTGGCTAGAATTCGAACTCCGCTCTCAGATTCCGCAATCCGAGCCGCTATTACTTCACCGTGCTTTTCTAACTATGCTTGTTAAAACGTATTACATATAAGTGTACGTAAAAAAAAAAATATATATTTATTCTTTTAAAATACATTTCTATGTAATCTGAGCACTTTCCAGATAAAGCAACCCGAAGAAGACAGATAGATATGTACAAACAGATCGATAGATAAGACATAAAATGTTTGGAGAACCGATCTTCCTGCCATCGTGGTTTATACAAATCAGGAAGATTTTCAAAAAATATAGGATTCGACATCGACAAAAAAAAATTTTCTAAATGTTACCTTTAACCTAAGAAAAGCTACATAAAAAGGATATATAATACCCAATGATAAAACACTGTACATACACACATCTTCCAATCACTCACCATGTATAATCAAGCAGATACCGAAATCAATTAACCGCAGGCTTTCTGAAAATTCTTCCAACGAAACCATATTCAATGAAGGTAAGAAAGACGACGAAACAGCCCTAAAAGATTGTGGATTCCCGGTAGCTCTCACATACTCAACACAGGTGACACAAAAACAACTGGAAGAAAAATACTATACGGTTCAACCAACCGTACAACAAAATCAAATATTGGGAAAATATCCCTGAATATTCCCCCAATCAATCTCTCTCCACAAAACATTCAACAAAAAACACAGTTAAATCAGCTACAGTTGCACCGAGAACATGACACAAATAATAAAAAGGCACAACAGGAAGACTGACGGACCCTGGAAAACTATGCACACAAAGCATCTTTCATAGATAGTAAATATGCGAGCAACACAATGCTTTGCAAGTATATCTGGGAAATTAAAAACAAACACAAACCACACTAAAAATATCATGGAAAATAAGGAAATGAACATCAGCCTACAACAGTCAATCCAAAAACAGAAAGCTCTGCTTGAAAGAAAAAAATAGCTATAATAACCTTCCCAGACAAAAACAAACTACTAAATAAATGATCAGAACACATTTCAAAATGCAGACACGAAAACAAATTTTTTAATACGTTACTTAAATATCTAAAACTGAGAAGAATAAATAAAAATAAATAAAAGAAAAAGCAAGTAAAATAAATGAATCCATATAAATTAATTAATTAACAAACTAGTCCCGCAAAAATAACCTTTAGAATAGACTACACACAATGCACCACTGACCTGTATAGATAAAGAGTCGAGAAGAAGCACAACGCATGTGGCTTAATGATGGCGTTTAGCATGAAACAGTCAATAACCTATGAGTGTTGACTTCAATGTTCTTTTTATATTTGCATACGATCTATCTCTGATAGTGTCCACTTTATCCCATAAATCTAGCATACCTTAAAATTATAATTGTTTATATATATATATATATATATATATATATATATATATATATATATATATATATATATATATATATATGTGTGTGTGTGTGTGTGTGTGTGTGCATAATTTTGTGTGTGACCAGTGTCTTTCCAACTATGCTTGTTAAAGCGAATTAACTATAAGGATACATTAACAATGATATACACTTATGAAATACTTTTCTGTGAAAAACAGATAACAGATAATATTTTATATTTAATTTACAATTTTATTGATAGATAAGATGTAAATAAATATTAATGTTGCAAATAATTGATGAACATCATAGAGATAGGCAGATAGGTAAATTGATAAATGAAAAATTAGCAAATTCCAATAGATAGAAAGTAAGAGAGAAACCAGTAGCCCTTGAGTAATAGACAGGTATGATTTCTCATGGTAACTTCAGAGCCGCACACAAAACGAGCTTTTCTTTTTAAAATATGTCTGTAAATATTGCTCACTTACGTATAATGGCTAATCTTGTTTGTTGTATTAATGTCCATTTGTCTGTCTTTCCAATAGATATTAAAATTTTCTGCATAATTGACAAGACAGAACTAAATTCATGAAGTCGCGAAAATAAGGGTTTGTAGAGAAAACTGTCTTCCAGGAATATCATTGTCCATGATGCCTTAAAACGGTACATTATTATGAAACCATAATTAAGTCTGCAGAACATCGGAACAATGGAAATTTTGTCTCAGACTAATTCAGTTTACCATGCTTGGTAAGCCCTGTTATACGAAATACCGGCCTCTATTTCTCTTTATTCATATCCCTGGGGAAAATATTCGCGCATCGCCATAACCTAAACGTTCTTGATATATGATTTGCGCTAAATGGTTAACAAATCATGGTTCTAGAATGCAATTTACAGTGAATCTCTGGCTCTGTATCTTTTCGAAGCCCGTTAATTTTATTTAGAAACCGTGAATTTGGGACGGAGAAAATTCCTCGTGCTTTTCTTGATTTGATAACTGTGCCCAGGCGTCTGCAAACCATGTAATATGTTATTCTAATGTTGTGAACGGTAAAACGTAATCGCTAATGATCACCTCAGTTCAACGACTTATTATATGGCAGTAAGTGAAGCTCACGAAGAAGATCTATTGTAAATAAAATGAAGAATAGAAGTATTTCAGATTTAGGGCTTATTATGTCAAGTAGATTTATTTTTCTTTCATGCCGACTATTTTATTTAGCATCTCCTGCGATTGACGAGGTTTACGCATTGAAGTAATACTTATTTAGCGTGGCGATAACTGAACTCTCTTCTGATTTTAAGGTTTTAAGAAGGAAAAGTCCACAAGCTTTTTAGATATTCAGGGTGCGACATCGTCAAATTACACAATAACGAAAATAGCACTCACATCTCATTTTAAAAGATCAGTCAGTTATGTACCATGCGTGATACACGCTGAAGCGATCATGTATCTTTCGATACATGACTGACCAGGCAGATTTTTTCCCGCAGTACGTTGCCATTTCTTTTTGCGGTAGACCAGTTGGCATCTAAGTCTATAGGACCCGGTCTTTCCTGCTACTAACCGATAGCTGGCGGGAGAAGAATATAATTCATACCTTACCCAAGGTATTAGCCCGTAAGTGAATGTAATTGATTCGACTGGAATTCGAACTTGGCTCTCCAATTCCTCAATCCTAGCCGCTATCCATAACTCTACCATGTCATTTAACAGATACAATTATTAAAATTACAAAAATAATATCTTGAAATGTTAAAAAGAAAATTTATTCAATAAAATTGCCATTGGGTTCAACCTCGGCATTCGGACCATTTCGGAATCTCCTGCAACTCTTCTGGACGGTCTCCCTGATTAAGTTGTTGAATGCTGCCATAACCCTTGTCTTCCGGTTCATTTTTGACGTTACAAGGCGCTCAACTGCGCCCCTCACATTATAATCAAGGCAGTTGCAGTCTGGGGAGTTACGTGGCCAGATAAGGGGTGATGTGGGCGCCGAAATTGTCTGAAATACATGATTAGGTTCTTCTGCTTGTGTGGAATGGTGCAGATTCCTGTTGCCAGACATAAAGACTTCCAGCAACCACCCTCTGATCCATGGCAGCAATTCCTCTTCAAAGCTCTTGATGTTGACCTCCGTGTTGAGTCTGACGTCCTCACTGACAAATTCGTCTTTTTTTCCTCATAAGAAAGATCAAAGTGAGTTTTCCGATCTGCTGTACCTTTTGTAATTACCATCAGACTCATTCAACTCTTTCCGTATCCTCTGCACTGTCCTCAGATTGACACCTAAATACTCTGAAATGTCCGTATTGGAGCTTCCGATGCATATCCCAAGAAGTACAACATGCCGTTCCCAAATTTCTGGCGGAGCGAATTGAGCAATGATCCTCTTTTTCTAACAGATGGTACCCAACAGACCCCACTATCCTGTGCAGTCGACAAAACCGAAAACAAAAACGAGCATACGCGCATTTACAAATATAAAATGCTGACAATTTACCCAGGGTACTCTGTATGTGTACATAAGCTAAATTTGAGAAATAGACTTCGATAAATATTGATATTTGTTGTTTGAGAGCAAAATACAGAAAGAAATATCAACATTATGAAAGATTTATTTATCTGCATAAATTATTCTGTTTAGATCTTCAAACAGTTGAAATAAAAAAAATGAATTAAAATTTCTGAATGTTGCTATCTTTTATGTGTAAAGAAAAGGATCTCTGTAATGAAATTCATTTCAAAGTAAGTTGTGTTGCTTTGAAAGTAATAAAATAAGGGTATAAAAAGATGAACTGAAAAAGTTATTTATTAACTTTATCAGCGATAGTTTAAAGCAGTTTTCTTTGATGTCAAATTTCTTATTACCATAGTGATAATATGATTGCCTAGGTTGTATCACATCAGCGTTCGTTTGGATGATCTAGATAACTGTGTTTACTCTATTCAGTTAAATTATAACTTTATCAGATAGATGTGTTTATTTAATGATGAGACACTAATATATACTGTGAGGTGGAACCAACTGAGTTTTTTTTAAGATTTGTCAGCTCATAATTGAAAAAATCTGGTAGTTTCCTTATAATAGTTTATTTTATGCATTTGTTGAACTGATGAAGCAGAATTGTTACAAATCTTTATAGATCATAATGGTCATTATTTTAAGGGTAATGTTATAATTTTGCGTAATATATAGTTAGATTACGCACATAAGCACCCTCCGACAAATTTATATAAATACATATTGGATCATTATAAGAGTAGGTGCCTGATTTTCATTTATTTTAATTTTCTAATTGGCCACGATCTTTTGGCATGATCTAATATAATACACATAAAAAACCGTTATATATATATATATATATATATATATATATATATATATATATATATATATATATATATATAGTCATCCACAGACAGACTGTTTCGCTGTATCACAGCTCATCAGTGTGGCTAGACGTCTGGTTGCCTCTGGCTAGAATCGAAAAACGGCTGAATTCGCGTCAGTCGGAAATTTTATTCTGAAGCCGTTGGCGCACGGCAGAGAAGAAGGTGAATTTAAGCGTATTTATTTTTTGATAAAACACTGTTACTGAGAGAACTCGATTCGATTCACCGAAGAGTCTTGCATTATTAGCCGTAATAGTCACTGTTTACAAACCCACACATCCTCCCCAGAGAGCTCAACCGAAATAAATTTTTCAGGAGCATATATATATATATATATGTATGGAGAGAGTGAATTTGAGAGAGAGAGAGAGAGAGAGAGAGTGAAATAGAAATAAGGAAAGAAAGAAAGGCAGAAAGACAGAAAGAAAAACAGCGTAAGCAGAGAAATGAACGTTGCGGAGTGACTCTCAGTTTCACGCTTTAAGGAACCATACAAGCTAGTGTTAATTTCATGGTTACTCTTGTTTTCAGGCTTTAAGTAAACATCATAATATGTTCTGATAATAAATTCTGTTTGAAATTGAGAGTCATCATTGAATGTTGATTTCTCTGTCAACACTGTTTTGTCTCTGAATTCAAGATTCTCAATATTGGGTACAATTTCATACGTACAATACATGTGATGATGTTTGCCGTCGTATTAATTAAGATGGCATTCTGTCGCCAAACTGAATTATTGGTTAACTCTTAGAAGATCATATGCTCTGTGGTGGGTGTTTCAATCGACAAAGAATCTCCAAGGCTTAAAGCATATTTGACACGCACGCACACCTACCCGCACGTACACGCACATCGCGTGTGTTTATATGTGTGTGTGCATGTGTGTGACCGTATATCTATCTATCTATCTATCTATCTATATAGATGTATGTATGTATATGTATATATATATATATAGAGAGAGAGAGAGAGAGAGAGGGAGAGAGACATGGAGATAGAGATAGAGAGAGAGAATGATGTGTGCAAAGTTTTGTTAAATTCAACTGACAATGTCTCATTTTTATTGCTTTCCCAATTTTCGAATTAGTCTGTAGAAATTTCAATAGAAAAATCAACAAACAGAACTTGATTGAATATAACAAAAATTATTTGAATGATTTCTAGGTACCTACTTATAACTTACACACACACACACACACACACACACGCACACACACACACACGCGCACACACACACACGAGCAAGAGAGCAAGTGAGAGAGAAAATTCGCCCCCAAATTATATACAAACTTCAGAAAAGGAAAACCTTGTATTTCGTAGTTTTATCAAATTGTGATAACACTGTTTACTGTAGAGTCATATTTTCTCGACAGATGGCATTAAATTGTCGACCCTTAGAAAGAAAATGGAGATTTATGTCCAGCAATCCCACTGGACACTTTGGCCAACTTTGACCAAGCAGTAGTACGCGGTACTAATAAATATCAGGAACCTAAAGGCCATCATTTTGAGCATCTGTTGTGATTGTAGAGACCAACGGCAACTTGTATTAATGTCGTGATGTCTGAATAAAATATAGTATCACAATATTTATACAAGTTTTTCCTTTCCTGAAGTGTATATACAATTTTGGGACGTTCATTGTATATATCAATTGATATATAAAAAAATATATATCGTTATTATATATATATATATATATATATATGTGTGTGTGTGTGTGTGTGTTTGTGTAGGGAAACTTATTTCTTAACTGAGTAGTGTTATTTCAGTCATTCCGACTTCAAAGTTTCTTGAGCGCATTGCTATAATGCTTTCACTCTTCAGGGCTGTTTAGAAAAGCTAACAGCGTAGAGGAGTGAAGCCATTACTGCAATGTGTTCACGAAACGTAGAAGTCGACATAACTGAAATAACATCACGCAGTTAAGTGATACGTTTCTCCACATTAATTCTGTTAATTTTATATTCTTATATTTTGGGTCTGAGGAACTGCCTGCTTAAAATTCCTTTCTACTAGTAAACGACAGAAAAAGAACCAGAAATTTGGATACCTGAAAACTCTTACAATTTAATACCATATATATATATATATATATATATATATATATATATATATACATTACTTCAGAGCTTTTGGATTTGACGGTCTGAAGTACTAGCACCGTTTTCACGACCCTAATGAAGTAAATATAACTTCATAAAATTTTAGTGTCTGTGCCTTTTATAATAATTAATGCTCTGTTTCTGACATAGAGGTATCCCTGGATGTATATCCTTTTGGAAATATCCATACTGATCACTAGTATTATCAATATATATATATATATATATATATATATATATATATATATATATATATATATATATATATATATATATATATATATATTATCACTATATACATACATATATATATATATGTGTGTGTGAATTTAGTGTCTTCTACAGTTACACTCCGTCTCATAATATTTACACACACACGCGCACAAATATCTCTATATCTCTCTCTATCTCTTTCTCTCACTTTCTCTTATATATATTCTCATTAAATTTGTGGGAATTGAAAAGTAACATCTTTCTGTAATGATTACAATATTTATGATGTACTCCACACTATTAACCTTGTGCTAAATTATTCCCATTTAAGTATGCCAGAATTATAAGTTCAAAAAATCAATTTAGAAAATGCAAACACAAAGCAAAGTTTTATTCTGGCCTCTTTCGTATTTACAAACATTCAATCTAAAAACATCCAACGTAGTATCCTATCGTCGCCGACACTGCAGTAGAGTTACATCCAGTTCTTAAATATCAATTCGTATTCTTGACTCTAGACTGTTAGTTCCTGTCACCTGAGGGCTGGATATAATGTCTTTGACCACTTTCCAATGAAAGACATCGCAAGTTTTGATGTTTCTTGATCGCAATGGCAAAGACTTACAACCCCCACTGTCACTGCACCTCATAGGAAATATTTTATTTAGAGACTTACGGACACGCTATGTGACATTTGGCTATCTTCCCGAAACTGGATTTTCTTTCAATCGGGAATACATAAATTGCTACAGCATGTCGGTGTAAGTTTGTAAACGAAAGACAAATGTCGTGGAGAAACTATAATAATGTTCTGATTGCTTCCACATCAAGCTTTTCTACCTGGGATCAGATTGTAGTATCTCTCCAATCTCCGGAACATAGCACTAGGAATCTGTTATGGGTCTTTACCTATAACTACAGAATGAACTCTTCCTAACACTATGTATACTACGCCTCTCAAGAGAGAGGGACGAATACTGTCGAGTCGATAGGAGTTCACTGCACACCAGACTGACTGTCATACTAACACCTTCCACATCTTACAGTATTTACATTAGTCGGACTATTGTCCTCATCTTTGTCGCCATATTTGTCACAACTTTTCGGCCGTTGTACGCTCCGGCCTTCTTCAGGTGGTCGGAATTTCGAATCGAACCCTTTATTTCGATCACTGGGGTAGACTGTTCTAGTTCCACGAGCCATGTTTGATGGATGTCAGTTATCAGTTATCTCCTAGTAATTCTCCCTCTGAAAGTTCTCCACTGCCTGAACCGGGTATTGAACTCACATTCTTTGAGTCTGTCACTGGATCTAACCAACGTCTTTATCCACTGTGCCATGTGTCCTCAAGGACAGACCCAAAGAGTGTGAGTTCAATACCCGGTTCAGGCAGTGGAGAACTTTCAGAGGGAAAATTACCAGGAGATAACTGATAACTGACATCCATCAAACATGGAACTAGAACAGTCTACCCCAGTGATCGAAATAAAGGGTTCGGTTCGAAATTCCGACCACCTGAAGAAGGCCGGAGAGTACAACGGCCGAAACGTTGTGACAAATATGGCGACAAAGATGAGGACAATAGTCCGACTAATGTAAATACTGTACATAATACCTCATCTCGGAAATATAGACAGACTTCCACATCTTGTATTATGATTTCGTATAATATATCTTCGTTATTTCTACTCTTGTGTTCGTGTTGTTCTTCCTTGGCCCTAACATGGACCATAACAGAATCAATCACGATTTCTCACCTAAAAATATGCATAATATTATGGGATATCGAATTAGAAAGGAAGGAGATAGAGGTAAATGTTTGAACGAGAAAAGGTCTGAGGTGTTTCAGCAGACTGCAAATCTTAATTTTAAACCTTATGTTTAATAATTTCCGTTGGTCTCTGTGCTTTTTAGCTTAAATATGTTCAGGATTAGTCAGGATGATAGGGTTTCTTCCAAAAGACTGCTGAGATTAAAGGTCTCCCATCTGCTCATCAGGTGAAGTTTCGTGGCAACGTACTAGCACAAATATCGACGTCTTTCTAAGAGTATCGTCAGTCAAGTTACAATCTTACGGTTTGGATTAATTCACCGTATTGTTTTTAGACACTTCCAAATGCGGGGTTTGTCTCACCAGCGGGATATTAAAAAGACATGTCCTTCACATATCGACCCTGGTGAGAAATCAGATTTCAGCGTTGGAATTCTCACACTAAAAACACGGCTCCGTTTACCATATACAACAACTTTGGTAAATGATATTTTAATTTGTCATATTTATATATATATATACATATATAAAAGACATTTTTTATATGTTTAACGTTCTTTTTATAGATACAATTATTTAAGTAAATGCACTGTTACAGAGCATTTACTTAAATACTTGTATCTATAAAAAGAACGTTAAACATAAAAAATGCCTTTAATAAATTGTCGGACTATGTCCAATTCAAAATGTATATACATATATATGTGTGCGTGGCTAGTCATTGTGTCAAACCGGGATCGAAACCCTACAGACTTCTCATCTCATATATATATATATATATATATATATATATATATATATATATATATATATATATATATATATATATATATATATATATATATATATATATATATATATATATATATATATATATATATATAGTCAAAGTTAAATTGTAAATCTTTAATTCCGACACTGGGGTTGAGTAAGCTGAAATAGATATCTACCCATTTGAGGTAATTTTGTATTTTCTTGTGTAATTTAAAATGCTCGGTTGTGATAAATACAGTGAGCTCTTTTTGTGGATCTGTTTTAATATTTTATATGAATCTGTATTTAAAATAACATCAATTACCTTGTTTGTTTTGATGATTAAAATAATATTTTGTCACTATTGCATGTGTGAAGAAAAAGATTTTATAAATCTCAACCGACAATACTTCGATCAATAAATGCCTAAATTTTCATGCATGGAATTGGCTACTTGCATAATTCTCATAAATTTCGTTTTTTTTTTTTCGATTATTCTCTGCATAATTAACAAAGAAATAAACCTAATATATATTTCTCTTGTCTTTTACAGGTAAGTGTTCAAACTATTCACATATTTCTACAAACCATGCCGGTGTTCTGACAGAAATCGTTTCGACATGAAGAAAGGTTAGCAATTTCATTCGTTTATTCATATTTTTCCAAATACAACTTTAAAAGTAAAAGGAAAATATATACTCTTTTCACAGTAACCAAAAGACGACTGGGTTGTGTTCACTGAAACTATTGCTGGATATTAGAAATTATTAATCGCATGTTCTCACAAGTCGAGTGTAAAAATTAATGTGCGTAATGAATTTTTGGATTGAAATCTCTACATCTGTAAGAAGATAAATGCAATGAATAAACTAAATAAATATAAAACATGTTAACTTTGTAACGTTATACTTATTTAATAATTTTGTCTCATACATACATACATATATATATATATATATATTTATATATATATATATATATATTTATATATATATATATATATATATATACATATACATATATATATATATATATATATATATATATATATATATATATTTATATATATATATATATATATATATATATATATGCCTACACACATAAGCTCAGCTTATATGTATATACATTAAGTAAAAGAAATATGTTTATTCAATGAAACTCAGAGTGCAGGTAATCAGATAATTGATCAAATTTATTTTAATTCTTAATAATAATAATAATGTAAATAATATAAATAATAATAATGAATTTCATTCTTCAAAAATCTATCAAAATACAAGGACCGTGAAATCGAAATCTCAAAAGTGTGGTGCATGAAGACATTAACCATTCCAGTTGTATTTGGGGCCATTGGATTTATTGGAAAAGATTCCAATAGACTCACTGAAGGAATCCCTGTTAGCCCTTAAAGAAATACAAAAAAGAATGTATTCACAAGTAGAGCCCACACCTTACGAAGTGATTTATCTATGTAAAATATGTGATTCTTTTTCAAAAATGCTCAGTGAAAAATGTCATGATGCCATTTCTGACCTTTGGTCTCTGGTCGGGACTCGGAAATAATTGAGTACACACCAAAAACCAAAGGAAATAAAATGATAATAATAAATAATAATAATGCTCTATCAGAAGACATTGAAGACTATAAGTACATAGACCGATTGCCATAAATAAGTTATCTTCGCGAAATATCAGAGTTGACTGATTTAGGCGAAAAGCAATTACTGTTATTGTTGTTAAGACAAAGAATTACGGTTATGTAGTTTGATGAAGATTTTTTTTCTAGCTTATTAACCGTTTTGTACTGAATGTGATTTTCCAAATTTTCGCTTTTTTTTTTTCATTGTTCTTCTCAGAATGTTTTCGAAGAATCTGGTCCAAAAAAAAAAAAGAAAAGAAAGAAAAAACTGAATTTTGAGGGAGAAGTTGATAGTACCGAAACGAAAAAAAAAAGTTCAAAATATGACATAAAAATAGCGCTGGAGTATAGGGTAGCTTTGCTCTCCCTCAAACATCCGCTATAAGCGATCGTTTACATTGCTATGAACATTCAGCGTTTGAATAATAATAATAATAATAATAATAATAATAATAATAATAATAATAATAATAATAATCACAATGACATGTAACAATTTTATGGGACTTTAGAATACACACAAAACAATCAATACTAATCGCCCAGACATCGTGATCAAAGACCACATAAACAAAATGTACGTTCCCTGCAGATTGTAATGGTCTTTGAAGAAAGTATATCAAGATAAAAGGATCTTGAAGTGGAAATCTCAAAAATGTGGCACATAAAGGGGATCAGTTATTCCAGTTCTAGTGGGAGTCCTCGGATTGATTGAAAAATATAGACTCGTTTGATGTAATTCTTATAGCCTAAGCCTTAAAGAAATACAAAAAAAAATGTACGAAGAGCTTTATCTATCTAAAATATGTGTGACCTTAGTTTTTTTTTTTTATTTCTACAAAAATGGTCTGTGGAAAATAGCATGAAGCCATTTCTGACCATAGGTCTCTAGTTGCGAGACGGAAAGAAATGCGCATACAGCAGAAACCCAAAGAAATAAAAATAATAATAATAATAATCATAATAATAATAATAATGATAATAATAATAATGGTATGTGTCAAGGAACATGAAAGTAGTAAGTGTCTTTACTCTGTAGTATAGGAAGCCGAAAAATTAAAAAAGGAGATTCAAATGGGCACAGAAATTCAAATACATCACTGTACACTGGCTGAAGCTGAAAAAACTTAAAAAAGAATGCAAAAAGAAATGCGTCCGACCAGATAAAGAAACAATGGCAAAATAAACCGCTCCATGGCCAATACTCTGCACGTACCAAACAAGCAGACGTAGACAAAAACCGCACCCATCAGTGGCTACGTAGTGCAGGGCTGAAAGGTGAAACTGAGGGTTTTATCATTGCTGCACAAGACCAATGCTTGTTAACTAGGAATTATCAAGCACATATACTAAAATACTGTGTTAGCCCAAGATGCAGATTCTGTGACAAGTATCCAGAAACCATTGATCATCTTATATCAGGTTGCACGATATTGGCATACACTGAATATAAAACCCGACATGACAGAGTGGGCCAATATCTGCACTGGAAAATTTGCAACTCCTATGGGAAGGAAACTGGAAGAAATTGGTACGAACACCACCCTGACCCGGTTACGGAAATAGGACCTGTTACAATTCTATGGGACTACACAATACACACTGACAGAACAATCAAAGCCAACCGCCCAGACATTGTTATTAAAGACCACAAACAAAATAAGTGCCTCCTTATTGATATGGCAGTCCCTGTAGACTGCAATGTGTCTTTGAAGATATTCGAAAAACTGTCAAAATACAAGGACCTTGAAATAGAAATCTCAAAAATGTGGCACATGGGAACATCAACAATTCCTGTTGTAGTTGGAGCCCTTGGACTGGTTGGAAAAGATTCCAGTAGGCTGATTGAAGGGATCCCTGGAAGTCCATGCCCCAAAGAGATATAAAAAGTATTCTGACAAGTACAGCCCACACTTTACGAAGGGCTTTATCTATGTAATTATTTTTTTATTTTTTTTGCAGTGGAAAGTGTCATGATACCAATTCTAACCTTAGGTCCCTGGGCGGGACGCGGAAAGAAATGTGTAAACGCCAGATATCAAAGGAAATAAAAATAATAATAATAATAATAATAATAATAATAATAATAATAATAATAATAATAATCTTATTGACATACCAGTTGATTGTGCTTTTTTATTGATATAACAGTTCCTGCAGTTTGTAATGTATCTTTAAATCTTTGTATGTCTTATGTACAATGTATCTTTGAAGATCTTAAATAAAATTATCAAAATACAAGGATCTTTAAATGGAAATCTAAAAAAAGTGGTGCATGAATACATAAATTATTCCAGTTATATTCGGATCCATCGGATATATTGTAAAAGGTCCCGATACACACTTTGAATAGATCCCTGGTAGAACATCACTTAAAAAAATATAAAAAATGAATTCACAAGTATAGCACACACATTACGAAATGTTTTATCTATGTAAAATATGTATAATCTCAGGTTTTGATTTTGTCTTTTTTTTTTTTCTCTAAAATGATCTGTTGAAAATGTCCTGAAGCTATTTCTGAACTTAGGTCTTTGGTTGGGAGCCGGAAGTAGATGTCTACAGCAGAAATTAAAGGAACTAAAAATAAAACACTTATAGAAGAGCGAGACCTAAGAAAATAAAAAAAGAAAAGACTGTTTGACAATTTTCAACAATATTTTAACAATGTCTGTTTTCAAGTTACGTTTAAAAATTGTATACATGTATAGAATATATAAGAAATCTACAAAAATTGATACGTCTTTGTATAAATGTCTATTGTCTTGAGAAAACGGCTGTACTGTTAATCAACGCGTCAACGCGAATGCAACGCAGCTAACGTGAATGACATACAACTGAAATGTACGTAATAAGATGGTGATCGTGTTTATCTTGAAATTTTCCGTTACTTGATTAGTTACTAAGATTTACTATTTGATCAATTCCGCTTAGTAACTTAATATACTTGTATACAATTTTTAAACATAACTTGAAGAAGACGGACAAACTGTCGAAATATTGTTGCACCTTGTCAAACACTGTGTCTGTTCTGTCATTTTTCTTTCCCTAAATCTCGCTCTTCTCAAAGTTTTGTAAATTATTGTAAGAGTTACTTAATCATTTTGTTTAATAATAATAATAATAGTAATAATAATAATAATAATAATAATAATAATAATAATAATGATAAACACTATACACACTGACAGAACAATCAAAGCCAACCGCCCAGACATCGTTATTAAAGATCACAAACAAAAAAATGCTTCCTTATTGATATGACAGTCCCTGCAGACTGCAATGTATCTTTGAAGATATTCGAAAAGCTATCAAAATACAAGGACCTTGAAATAGAAATCTCAAAAATGTGGCACATGGGAACATCAACAATCCCTGTGGTAGTTGGGGCCTTAGGATTGGTTGGAAAATATTCCAGTAGACTAATTGAAGGGATCCCTGGAAGTCCATGCCCCAAAGAGATACAAAAAAGTATTCTGACAAGTACAGCCCACACTTTACAAATGCCTTTATCTATGTAATTTTTTTTTTATTCTTTGCAGAGGAGTGGAAAGAGACATGATACCATTTCTAACCTTAGGTCCCTGGGCGGGACTCGGAAAGAAATGTGTAAACGCCGGATATCAAAGAAAATAAAAATAATAATAATAATAATACTTGTAATAGCTCCCACGTGAGGAACGTGGTGATGGAAAGCGGGAAGAAAGGATTAAACATCACCTGCAAGAAAACACTGAGTGGTAATTAGAAAAAGGATGAGCCCAAAATGCAAATTACAAATTGGAGATACTAAAATCGAACAATTACAAAAATTTAAATATCTGATAATTTTTCTAACCCTTATTTGGAAAAGCAAATACTCCTCCGATATATATTGCATAAATCTTAAAAGAAGAGCAAACTTTTGATGAAGAAAAATATTTTCGGTGTTTTTTTTTTCTGTTTGTAAAAGAAGCATTAAGGAAAAGTTTCATAAATAACTAAGATCCAGCGAATTTTTCTTCGATTTGATAAAATTGTTTTACACAAGGTTATCGGGAATCAATTTTCTAATTTCATGTACATTCTATTTTACTTTTCTGAACTGTATTTATTCATTTTCAAAACAATAACGATATAAACTACAAGAAGACAGAATGGATGGTTGTTAGCAAAAGAGCCCAAAAGGCAAATTACAAATTGGGGATGCTAAAATAAAACAAGCACAAAAATGTAAATATCTTAAAAGTGTTTTAACAAAGTACGGAAATGCGACATTGAGATTCCAATCCGTATTGGGATAACCAAAGTTGCCTTACGAAAGCTAAGCAAAGTACTAGGAGACAGAAAACACCGGTAGAAAAAAGAAAAGATTACTGAACAGTTACCGGATATTTATCCACCTATATGCCAGTGAATGGGGGACAATCTCGTCAAAGATGAAAAAACACTTTAAGCACAGAAATTTTGTTCTACAGAAGAATTTTGAGGATAGTATTGATCGGACATGTGAACATCAACGATCTTTTAGAGAAAATGGAAACGAAAAAGACACTTGTGCTTAACATAGGGAAGAGACAGTTAAAATTTCTGTGTCACATAATGAGGAAGAAGGAGGGCTTGAAAAATCTGATACTTACAGAACAGATTGAAGGAAAGAAGAAGGCGGAAAAGAACGCATAACATACTTAATGAGATGGAGTAAATGGATGGCGGAACAGGGTTTAGGAGAAATAACAAAAAGACAAAATTTATTAAGAAATTTATTACAGAGGAGAGGAAATTGAAGAGGACCATAAACGCCTACGTCACAGCACAAAAAGAAGTTGTAATGGATGTAATGGCAATGATAATGTTTGTAGCTAAGAATTCGTTTTCATCACAATTAAATTTTTCCTAACTTCATCGAAAACAAAAGTTAAGACAATAACTTCAAAATAATGAGAATAATATTGACGATGATCATTTTGCTGATGAAAGTTTTTCCAAAAAGACAAAATCTAAAAAAGCTAAACGCCTTCTGCCGTAAAACTGATTACCGCATTAGTTAATTGAATAAAGAGAATCAGATGAGTTCAAACAAAAAAATATAAAAATGAATTAATGAATAAAAACGAATGAAAATGTTTCCAAATAAAATAAGAAATAGCGTTCAAAATATCTGAAGCGATTTTTGACGAGGTTAATTTCATTATTGTCATCAATAGCTGGGATAAAAGCTGACAGAGCCGCCACAGTGAGTTAATTACGATTAAATAGAGAAAGAATCTATTTATATAATGAGGAAGAGGCAGCAGGGTATGGGGAGGTAAAGATTAAATTCCTTCATGGATCTGAAAGCGAGGATCAGAAGAGAACTAGAGAAAAAAGAAACTTTTAAAACAAGTGACGTATTTTTTTATATTTGTAATGTAATAATAACATGGCGTCCAATTGTTACATAAACAAATCTAAGTTGTTATGCTATAAAATTAGAAATACTAATTAATTTTTAATATACCAATTGTAATATAAAAGTCATCACGTGCGAAAAGGTTATTAAGTTCTCGTTTCCAATCGCTTTTATCCAATGTTTTGTAAAAAAAATAAATGCTGAAAATCTCATAGAATGAAACGACGCATGATTACTAATACAGTCTCCACTTTGGACGTAGGTGATCATGGTTCTGTATTGTGTCATTTTTGTTTTTAATTAACTGCAAATTGATATAAATTGTTGGGAAACATATTAGAGTGATTTGCTGTTGTTGCACCACTTTTTTTCAATTCAGATTTGTCCGCGACTTTTAATGAAATCTATCGTGCTATAAACACAATTAGGTGTATTAATTAATACAGGAAGCAGAAGTTTGTTAATTACGTCTATCGCTCTCAGTGTGGCCCGCTGTTTAACCTGTAGCTAGGATTATAAAAGGGAATGCATGCCTTTATCTGGTATATTAAATGTGAAATTAAATGCAGCAGACTAAATCAGAATCCGAACTCGGATGCTGCTACATCATTCCACACGGACAACTGTTAGACTGCCTGCATATCTAATGTTCACTAATATACATTAATTAATTAGTTAATTAATAGCATGATATTTTATCCTTTCTAATCTGCAGCCTTCTTGCTATTAATGTCCCTAAAACGAACTCTGTGTTTTATACATTTATACATTTAGAGAAACTTAGAATATTGTAATTCTCAATGTAAATCTTTGAAACGAAACATAATAACTTATATATAGACGAGTTTCTCCAATGTTAATATCAATTATAACAACGTTTCAGCCGCTTTGCTCTCCAACCTTCTTTCTATCTGAAACTTAGAAGCAAAGATTCTTTAAAATTATTTCAGGTGGATCCATTATTGTTGTGGTAGGATCCACCTAATTTGCACAGTGGAGTACCGACCATATAAATATGGTTGGTACCGGGAAGAGAGGGGAACGAATCAAGAAATTCAACCAGAGACTCTGCCCGACTGCGACTTAGTCAACACATTCTCCAGGAACGGTCTTCCCAGAAATATACAGAAATACTATATGTAAATATTGTGTACACTTTCTTGTTTCAATACATTTTGTTCTAAGTACATTTTGTGTTGCATTATTATTCCATGCATTAGTCAAGTTTCAACAATGGATCTCATCCTCGTCGCCATTGTTGAAACTTGACTAATGCATGGAATAATAATGCAACACAAAATGTACTTAGAACAAAATGTATTGAAACAAGAAAGTGTACACAATATTTACATATAGTCTTTTGTATATTCCTGGGAAGACCGTTCCTGGAGAATGTGTTGACTGAGTCGCAGTTGGGCAGAGTCTCTGGTTGAATTTCTTGATTCGTTCCCCTCTCTTCCCGGTACCAACCATATTTATATGGTCGGTACTCCACTATGCAAATTAGGTGGATCCTACCACAATTATATTAATTTCAATAGAATTATTAATTAATCTTTGCATATATCTCTTGCTACATAAAGATCATGAAACGCTAACATTTTATTAGGTTCTACTCATTTCTTTGCATCCAGAATTATGAGAAAGAGTTTGAATAACTCTTGGAATATAACAATGTATACTTACTAATACACTTTTAAATAGATTTGGAATTTTCCATTATTTCTTATCACTATAAACCTTAATTTTAGTGCATGCACTTGATTGAGTAGCTGTCTCTGTATTACTTTATTTCCCATGAAAAACAATTACTTTTTTTTATTTCTTTAACAATTAATTAGCAAAGAAAGAAAAGAATGTATTGTGTAAAATGCAGCGATAAAAAGAAACATGCAGAGAAACCTTGACAATTGAATCAGTGGATAATCCAAAACATGAAATCTTTCTTTTAAATGATTTCGTTTTATAATTAAAACTGTGTAATGTCCTGAGAGAATAATGATATAATCAAGATGTCAACTATCCGAATTACCAGTCTGGTTTCTATAGGTTCACTGGAGTTAAGCAATGTCGATACTGGTTAGTATCTACTTTAGTGACCGCTTCAGAATACCAGGTACTGTAATCTTCGATGTGCGGATGGTATAATGGCTAATGGCTCAGAATTGTTAATTGGAGAGACGTGTTCGAATTCCAGTTTGATTCGTTATATTCACTTACAGACAAATAAACTTTAGAAAGGTATGAATCCACCTCTTTTTCCCCATCTATGGGTTAATTAGTAAGACTTCTATCACTAAACCATTATCATCTCAAAAAATATTACAATCTAAAAATATTTACTAACCTGTAATCGATTGATGAGCTGTAGAAAACAAATCAATCAAACAATACCAACAAAAAAATTTTTTGTGAAGAAACTCCCCATCAATAGTAGAGCGATAACAGTGAACTTGAGGAATCTCACTTCCGGATAACTGTTCAAAGAAAAAAAGATTTGCTAACTAATTCATATCAATAAAGGATGAATGTTTCCTGTATGGAATGAACTAAATTCACTGTTACAATTATGCTTCAATTCAAATTTTCTTTCTCGATTAATAATTTTATTTTTCCAATCAGATTTCTTGAAAATCCTTCGTCTACCCGAAGGACTTTAAAAATGTAATAGAACAAAGAATAATATTTATCTAAAATGGTACCTCTTTAAAATCACGATACCATCTATGTGTAGTCGGAGAAATGAAAAAAATAACTTAGCCTTCTGGGTATAGCGTGAAATATATAGATTTATATGATTGTAACACATACACGCATATATATATATATATAGACACACACACACACATATATATATATATATATATATATATATATATATATATATATATATATATATATAGAGAGAGAGAGAGAGAGAGAGAGAGATGGGAAGAGAGAGAGAGAGATACATAACTGCTTTGATATTGTTTATAATTTTGAGAAAAAATTAGACATGCCAATTTTGTTTCCAACACGCGGTTTCCAGAATTAATCAACTAGTCAGGATGTAGATTGTATATCTATCTTTTTTTTCTCTCTGTAAGTAATTTTTATATTTCAGAATAATTGCTTCAAAGGATAAAACATTATTTTCTTTAGTTTTAAGTTGGCATCCCGAGCACCTCATTAATCGGTTCTCTGGAATATTCCTTGAATCATTTCTTAGTATTGGTTATATATTTCTATATTTTCTTTGAATAATTGTCTCTTGTGTATTTAAGTTTCTGATGACAGAAGAATTTTTTTTTACATAACGAAATAAATTTTAAAGCGAACAATCAAATGTATCCTAATAGGCCCTCGCAGCGAGCGAAACTGCAGCGGATGATTGTGAATTAAATATTCTAGAAGTGTTCAGATTTCAAGCACATCGGCACGGAGTTTCGTTGTCACTGTATCTTTTCACCAAATAACTTCGTTCGATTCAAGACCAGTAATTCAGGACGATTGATTAAGAAAATCAAGATGTATTAAAATTAATGAGGTAAATAACACAACTAAAAAATTAAGAGAAGAACACTCGCTTCAAGCAAGTGTTCACCTCAACAAAGGATTTTTCCTATTTTACAATTAGACAATTTTACAGAGAGGTTTACCCACTACAAGGTCCAGCGGTAATTATAGGTAGTGGGTTACATTAAGAGGCAATTTATGCGGATATGTGTTGTGGTAGGATCCACCTAATCTGCATAGGTGACTACCAACTATATAAATAATGGTTGGTACCGGAAGACGGGTGGGGGGAAGGAATCACGAGATCCAACTAAAGACTCTGATCGACTGCGACTAGTCAACACATTCTCCAGGAACGTCTTCCCAGAAATATACAGAAATATTATATGTATTATTGTGTACACTTTCTTGTTATAATACATTCTTGTTCTAAGTACATTTTGTGTTGCATTATTATTCCATGCATTAGGCGAGATTCAACATTGAGTCAAGACTCAACAATGGATCTCATCTTCGTCGCCATTGTTGAGTTTTGACTCAATGTTGAATCTCGCCTATTGCATGGAACAATAATGCAACACAAAATGTACTTAGAACAAGAATGTATTATAACAAGAAAGTGTACACAATAATACATATAATATTTCTGTATATTTCTGGGAAGACGTTCCTGGAGAATGTGTTGACTAGTCGCAGTCGATCAGAGTCTCTAGTTGGATCTCGTGATTCCTCACCCCCCCCCCTTCTTCCGGTACCAACCATTATTTATATAGTTGGTAGTCACCTATGCAGATTAGGTGGATCCTACCACAACAATATGAGATGAAGATAACGGCTAACCCTAGACTTGAACAGGGTAAGATTGTAGTAATCATGGAAACATCCACTTTGGGAGTCGATCCCACAGATCAGTGGTTCGAGGGAAAAATCTGTTGGAGTGAAAATACTCACCAATGGAATATGGAAAGAATTTGGGTAGTTTGCTATAGTGTGAATGTCATGGCACGTCCTGGCTGTGAAGAGAACTGTCGGAACCAAGGAATATAGCTCGTCCTGGCATTTTCTATGGAAGTAGCGATAGAACAGTGAGTGACATGTCACATCCTACATGTGAGAGAGGTTTCAGGGTGAAAAATAATCTGTCACCCACAAGGTCTCGGAGACGCTTCTGGACTCTCTCAAAACTGGAAAGTGAGGAATGTGCAGCTCTCATCCAAATATGACAACTGTACACCGTTTTTAGCCTGATCTGGTTCTTGTAAAGATAGAAGATTGCACGATGGAATCAGGTACTTACTGGAGCGTACAGGTAGCCGACCATTTCTTCTTTTATATTTAGTATGTATGAGTTCCACTTGAGGTCAAGATTAATTTTAAGGCCAAATAGTCTCTCGTACCCATTCTCAACATCAGTATTGTCAAGGTGCAAATATTGAAATGTTACTTTTGCATTGAAATTTGGTGCCATATTTAGACTGCTGCTGTCATGTCTAGAGATTCTTTGCAAAACCCAAAGAAGATTCTGTAATTATAGCTTCTCTGTTTAAATCAATGTCTCACCGCCGTAATGCAACTTCTATGTGTCTTCTCTATGTTCATGGCATTTATTCTGATGAGCTTTACTCTTTGGTACGTTGACTTTATGAGTTTAAGTCATAGATTGGTATATAGGTCTCATCTTTTTACCGTTAAAAATTGCTAAACCCAACCATTAGTTCTAATTTAATAGTTTCTTTCGTACTCTCCTTCTCACCTGTCGAAATCTCTTCCAACTCTTTGCTTTCTTGTCAACTACAATCTTCAAGAATTTAAATGCAAAGTCACTTGTTATATTCTACCGTTTTCAATAATGTTCTATTATTGTCTTCTCTACTTAATAAGGAATGTTCTCTGAGTCTTTCACGTTTTAGTCGCTTTTCAGCTTTGCTTGGGGAGAAATTATGAAAAACAAAAAAGAATCGTGCGTGTCATGTCATGTTTTTCCAAGTACATTGTTGCCATGCCTCAGATTATAGTCTCTTGTCATTTTCTTTTTTTTATTATTTGTAAAATGTTTTTTCTATCACGTGTCCTGTAACCTATTAGGGTCGTAGAAGTACCTCATGTACTACAGCTATAGTAGCACTCGTGTGCCTTGGGCAATAAATCCTGACGGAGCACAAATTCTCCAGGATAAATGAATTCAGATTGTCCTCTTAGACCGATTGCCAATCAAGTATTTAGCTCCCAGTCTGTCCTGCCATTTAGCCATAAATGGGGGAGAAGGGATAGATTCATACCTTTCTAAGGGTTGTTTGCGTGTATATGCAAGTAATTAATTTGAATGGAATTACAACTCGGCTGTCCGTTTCCTCATTTCTATCTGTTGCCCATGACCCCACCGTTCACCCTCTATATGTAATGTATTTTATCCTATATTGAAGTAAATTTTATTGGTTTATCTCTTGCTATATGTATTTGTTTGTAATGATTGTGTGCTGATTTAAGATCATCTCTATTCTCCCAAAGATTTTATAAATTTCATCACAGCTAAAGTGATTGATATATGGGAGATGTGATTCTAGAACAGTGTTCTGAGAATATGAAGCAGTATGTGAGTAACGTGGCAAACGTAAAGGAAATAGAAACAAAAAGACGCTTATATTTAAGAATCGTAAAGGGAGAGTTGAAATTTGTGTGAAACATAATGGGGAAAGAGGGTTTTGAAAATTTGACCCCGACAAGGACATCTTAAATGCAAGTGGAAAAGGGAAACTAGGAACTAAAGTTATCTAACACGTTTGGGTTGACCTGAGATGGAACAAATACATCGAGTCAATTGCATCATCCACCGCAAGGAAAGTTGGCTCCCTGTGCCGAGCCAGGAAATTTTTCTCCCTTGAATCGATCCTCCAAATCTATAAATCGACCATTCGCCCTTGCATGGAGTATTGCTGCCATATATGGTCTGGAGCCCCTGCTGTTTGCCTCAGGGTTCTTGATAAGATCCGGAGACGGATATGCAATGTAATTGGCCCTGATCTGTCATCTCGTCTGCAGTCGCTCTCTTACAGACGCGACATTGCCTCGCTCTGTCTTTTTTACAAATACTTTCACGGTAATTGCTCTGAGGCTGCTTTTGCTGGTTCCTAGGCCTCATGAATTTAAACGTCCTACGAGGCTGGCATCCCTCCCGTTCCTACCCCTTCACCGTTGAAACTGTTAGATGTAGACGTCTCTTCTACTCCAATAGCTTCATGTCTCGCACATCTCGCCTGTGGAACTCCCTTCCTTATTCCTGTTTCCCTGACAAATACAATCTCCAACTATTTAAGTGTAACATCAATCGACATCTCCAGTTGCCTTGATCTATCCACTTCCCTTCTCCACATCCTTTCACCTTTCATTCCTATCTGCTCTCGCTCCAGATCTTCTGTAACCCCCTTGCCTTGATCGATCCATTATCTTTCTCCACATCCTCTCTTTTACCACTCCTATCTGCTCTTCCTCCAAACCTTCTGTAACCCCTTGCGTGCTAGTGGCTTCCAGCCTTGCTTCGGGTGATAAGCTTAAAAAAAAAATGGATAACAGATCAAAATGTCGGAAAGATAGGAATAAAGCAAACATTGCTATGATCTGAAGAAAAAAAATTGAAGAGAGCCATAATCGTCCAAGTCTTGACAGGATACGGTACAATGAAAATATATATTTAATTATCCATTTTATTTGATGCCTGAGCCAAGATTTTGTTAGCGTTTTCGTATAAATTCAGACTGAGGTAAAAAACTTGATACAAGTATCCCTAATTATTCGCACACGCGCGCTTGCGCAATTACGCTTCATCTTTAGAAGAAAATATGTGACTCTGATATATGCGATACTTGATTGAAAGGTAGAGTTTTACTTTCAACAAGGGCGAACACATGCTGAAATATATTGAGGTCAAGTGTCATCAGAAGGAATCATTTCCACGGAGACGATTAAGATCTAGAGGCTCTTTTGAGGAAGAATTTTGTTCGGCAATACTTTATACGAGTTTTCTAGTTATTTGAATATCTAAAATTGATTAAATTGCGGACGGCAATCAATGCAAATTGAAGTACAATTTCAAGAGATCAGTTTATATTTAAAATACAATGCAAACCACACACACACGCGCGCACGCACACGCACACACACACACACACACGCACGCACACACACACACACACATATACATGTATATATATATATATATATATATTGTCATCCACAGACAGACTGTTTCGCTGTATCACAGCTCATCAGTGTGGCTAGACGTCCGGTTGCCTCTGGCCAGAATCGAAAACCGGCTGAATTCGCGTCAGTCGGAAATTTTACCCTGAAGCCGTTGGCTCACGGCAGAGAAAAAGCTGAATTTAAGCGTATTCATTTTTAGATAAACACACAGTGACTGGGAGAACTCGATTCGATTTAGCGAAGAGTCTTGCATTATTAGCCGTAATAGTCACTGTTTACAAACCCACACTTCCTAGAGAGAGAGAGAGAGAGAGAGAGTAAGATATGAAAAATGTTCTGCTTGTTCTATGTGTCGTGTCCCTTCAGGTTAGCAATAATGGTTCTTCACAATTTCCTCTTATTTCAGCTCTTAGGATCAGAGAATGTCTGTTATTTCTTATATCTCATGAGCTACAACGGGCAGGATTATGATATTTGCTCACGTCCTGGAGAGACACGCACATTGAAGAAGAGAACAAATCCGGGTGCAAAATGTCGGTCTGATTAGTAACTGCGATTCCTGTGAATATGTGATTTCATAAGCACAGACACATATTTAAGTGATTATATACATACATACATACATACATACATATATATATATATATATATATATATATATATATATATATATATATATATATATATAAATGAATAAAGAAAAAGAAAACATATCTCAGCTGAATTGATTTGTTCTCCGATGGACATTATCAAGGTAAATGACATTTGCTACATCTATCTATCTATCTATCTCTCTATCTATCTATCTATTTATCTATCGACACACACACACACACACACACACACACACACACACACACATATATATATATATATATATATATATATATATATATATATATATATATGAGTATGAGTGGTTGTTTTGCGTTCGCCCGTGTGTGCGTGTGTGTATGTGCCTGTGTGTCTTCCTATTTCTGTAAAAGTTACATTTAATGGATGCACTTTTTAGACTAAAGATAACTGTTTTTTATGTTGTGAAATTATTATTTAACTATAAAAGACAAAAATGGTAATAAACTAGTAGTAATAGAAACTATCTACTACGTCTGTTCCAAAAAGCGTTTTTTTTATTTTAGTTTAAACTTTAACACTGCATATTCAGCATCCAATTTTAAGAGGCGATGGAAATTTTTCCCACATGTCTATATTTTTTTTATTTCTCTCTGCATATATATATATATATATATATATATATATATATATATATATATATATATATGTGTGTATATATATATGTGTTTCTGTGTGCCTATACATGTGTGCATATACATATATATATATATATATGTGTGTGTGTGTTTGTGTGTGTAGGCGAGAGAAATCCATTCTCTGTTATATATATATATATATATATATATATATATATATATATATATATATATATATATATATATATGTGTGTGTGTATAAGTGTGTTTCTGCGTCTATACGTGTGCATATATATATATGTGTGTGTGTGTGTTTCTGTGTGTGTATACATTTGTGTGTATATATCTGTGTGTGTGTGTGTGTGTGTGTGTGTTTCTGTGTGTGTATAGATTTGTGTGTATATATATGTGTGTGTGTGTGTGTGTGTGTGTGTGTGTGTGTGTGTGTGTGTGTGTGTGTGTGTGTGTGTGTGTGTAGATATACATAAATATGCCACACACGATAATGTTGAAGACTGCTTCCCTCAAATATGTCATCTAGATTTACTCTGGTCGACAGATTTTGTGTGAATTAGAAATTTTATTTGACCACGTTTTGTGTATTCTTTACATTCCACCATATATATATATACATATATATAATATATATATATATATATATATATATATATATATATATATATATATATATATATATATATATATATAGATAAGAATGTGTTGTTTTAACATATATGTCTGGTTTCTGTCGATTTCTGTTTTTGTTATTGCATACACGGAATTACATTAGATTTTTGAAATCAATTAATGTCACGCAAATGACATATGGTAATATAAATAAAGTTGTTTAAAACCGCTATCAAGTATGGAAAATTAAAAAAGTAGTACATATTTCATAAAACCAGGAAACAAATAAAATCTACAAAAGAATGTTCCTGGTGTGAAGTTATAAATTTGACACTTACCTGGACTTCGCTAAGATTTAATGGCCAGGTTGCGAGATATCAGACATTGAGTTATACTAATACTAGGCGTTTAGTTCATAGTTATTGTTATCTTCACCGATAGTAGAGTGGAAAACACTGTCAAAATATTGTGAAGACAGCGAAATAAATTCTACTGGGATGAAGAGAAAAAGAAAATTAAATTTGATCTAAATAAAAAAACGCGTGTTCAACAGCTTGTTATTTTCTCCCGAGTTTATTTTTTTTGCATATTTTATATTAGCTTGGACATTGTCTTCATGCATGTATTCTGTCTCTTCAAGACTTGCTTACCGCAACATCACGTCGAAAAACCGGTACCCTTACGATCACTATAATCAAGCAACGTTGAACTTGGTCAGTATTTAGATGGGTGAGCGTTTGGTAATACCAGGTGCTGTAAACGTGGTGTAATGGATAATGGCTTAGAGATTTAACAGGAGAGCCGAGTTCCAACGTCTGTCGGGTTCATTATGTCAACTTACGTGAGAATTCTCCTGGAAACGTTTATAAATTCACCACTTCTGCCTCATCTATGGGTTAATTAGTAAGACTCATATCAGTAACCCATTATTATATCTCCTCGAAACTATTACAATCTAAAAATATTTTTTGGCTTTAACTGACCTTCAGAGTTATTAAACTTAAGAAAAATATCAATCAATTTTCAGAACCTCTCCACAAGATCCTATCTTTTGTAGCTCTGAATATTGTCCTCTTACTATCTCTCACAGTCCTTGTTTTATCATCCATTTACAAAAGCGACCTAGGTAGATGTTTCAATGTTTCCCTTTGCCATATTTACCTTCATTATGTCTTGGGAGTGCCAAATTGTCTAACCTCTCTTGCCTTATTTCGAGTGCTAGAAATGCCAACCGTCTCTTTCTGAAACTAAGCACCAGAATCCTTTTTATTCCGTTTCTTTAAAGCTTCTTCGTTGCTAAGACGCGTGGCCCATGATGTCCCCAGCATCATTCTGTAGAACCACATCGATCTTGCCTTAAATTTTCTCTTCATCTGTTGGAAGATTAACGAGCATTCACATCAGTATAGGTGAACAGATAACAGTTCAAAACTTTTTTCTTTGTTCTAACGAATTATTTTCTGTTTCTTAATACGTTGCTTAGGTTTTGGAAGACATTTTGTTTTGTTTTTGCTATTCAATGTAACTTCGGATTTCAGTGCCACATTTTCCGTCACCTTTTTTAATAGTTTCCAAAGAGTTAAATTCTGTACTTGTCTAATTTTCTATACTTGTATGATTCTAACACCATCAATTCGTAGCTTTAACGAGATATCACATTGTAACACCGATTCCCGGACGATCACTGAAGTTAAGCAAAGTCGAGCCTGTTCAGTATTTAGATGGGTGACCACTGGTAAATACCAGGTGCTTTAAGCTTGGATTCACAGGCAGTGTAATATATAACAGCTTAGAATTTAAAATCAGAGAATAAGTTCCAGTTCCAATCGAGTTCATTATATTCACTTACGCGCAAATACCCAGGGGAAAGTTATGAATCCACCTCTTCTCCCAGCTATGGGTTAATTATTATAACTTCCATCAGTAAATCATTACTGAAAAAAATTCTTACAATCCAAAAATATTTTGTGGCATTAAATAACCTGCAAAAGGTTGATAACCAAATCAAATCAATCAATCATTTAAAAAACAATTTGTAACTGAGATTAAATTGGGAAAACAGAAAAAATTAAGATCATGGCGACGGTTTTATATATTTCACCAGAGGCAATTATAAATTTTTCCATATTTTAACTGCTACTACCGTAATTAAATAATGGTATACAATTTACTATATATCAATTCGGTTGATTATTATGAGCAAATAATTAGTTATTAAAATTTCAATATTCTCAAATCAAGTTCTTACACTTTGTATAAGTATATATTGGGCTATATTTATTTATGTATATAAGTGTGCCCGTGTATGTGTGTGTGTGTGTGTGTGTGCGCGCGTGCGCTCACGCGCGTCTATCCGTATGTGTGTGTGTGTGCTTGTGTGTTTTGAAAGTGAAAGGGCGTGTCCAGTGATAAATACATCTGGAAATTTCGATTATGTTTATGTACCGTGTCCTTTAAGGATATGGTAGATACTGATACTCCACAACTTCCTATTCTATGCATCTCTATGAGCCGTTCGTCTTTCTGTCTTGTCACTGTTCTGACATCCATTGAGAAACCAATTATGTCACTCGCTGTTTCCCTCTACTCTTCCCTCCCCTAATAATCCTCAGAACACTTGACATTTCCACGCCGTCTTTCCTCATAATGTGTAATAATTATAGTCTCAGAATCCGTTTGTAAAATCACATCTCTGTCCCTTCGAGTCTCTTCTTCATCTATAAGGAAATTGTCCAGCATTCACTGTTGTACAGGAGTAAAGATATAACATCGAAATCCAGGTGTATTCTCTTTGTTTCCAACGAATCATTCCTGTCTTTACACTTTATAGTCATAGTTAATTATTCTCCTTCACGACTCACACTTTTGCTTGCCAATTTGTGAATAGATTTTTTTTTACAGGAACAAATAATATTGGCAAAAGAGAAACATCCTCCAAGACAATGTAATGTAGAAAAAGAAAAAGGAATGAGAAAAAATAATTTTGGAGTAACAGAGATCGTCAAGATGATGTTCAGGAAAAGCAGAGTCTCTCTGAAAATCGTCGGTTTAAGAAATGTCTCCAAATGACTAATTTCCGAGGACTCGTGTTTTCGCCTAGTTCTTATCTAGTATTAAATTGGGTAAAAGGTGTTAATACGAAATACGACTGTATGTTCAATTATTATTATTAGTTTGCTCCTAGGGACTGCGAATTCTGTATTTGCAGGGAAGGTGGTTAAACATCACACAACAAAGGTGAAAGGATAAAAACGAGAAATATAGAGACAGAGAGACCAAATGTAAAACAGTAAGAGAGGCTAAGAGAAAAACAGAAACCAACGTAGAAAGAAAATAGTAGAGAGAGAGAAAGAGAGAGAGAGAGAGAGTGATAAGATTAAAGAAAGAAAAAGCCTGAATTCCCGTAGAATTATCGTGAGACAAAGAGAATGATAAAAACACAGCGAGAGAGTGAGAGAGAGAGAGACAGATAGAAAGAAAATGTCACTTCAAATGAAATGTAGATAGAAATCGAGTGAGATAGACATAAAGCGAAACAGGAGACGCAGTAAGAGAAAGAGAGAAAGATGTAATGACATATTGAATGAGAATCAATATCCGAATGAGAAAAAGAGATAGACAATCAGACAGACAGTGCCCACACTGCTATTTTATCTATAGATTTTTGGATGTGTGGGTTCGGATTTAAGCCTTTCCCTACAAAATTTGTGAGAACGTAAAATTAAGAAGACGTAGCCAGAATTTGAACTCACGTCGCTAATATCACACACCACGCCAATAACCGTTATTGGACCAAAAAAATACTCCTCCAAGATATATTGCATAAATCTTAAAAGAAGAACAAAACAGAAAAAATATTTTCGGTGTCTTTTTTTCTGTTTGTAAAAGAAGCATTAAGGAAAAGTTTCATAAATCGCTAAGATCCAGCGAAGTTTTCTTCGATTTGATAAAATTGTTTTACACAAGGTTATCGGGAATCAATTTTATAATTTCATGTACATTCTATTTTACTTTTCTGAACTGTATTTATTCATTTTCAAAACAATAACGATATAAACTACAAGAAGACCGAATGGATGGTTGTTAGCATAAGAGCCCAAAAGGCAAATTACAAATTGGGGATGCTAAAATCAAACAAGCACAAAAAGTTAAATATCTTAAAATTGTTCTAACAAAGTACGGAAAGTGCGACACTGAGTTCCGAAGACGAATTGGGACAGCCAAAGATGCATTCCAAAAGCTAAGCAGAGTATTAAAAGACAGAAAATTTTGTTAGAAACAAAGAAAAGAGTAATGAGATATTTGTCCTATATGGCGGCGAATTCTGGACTATCTACTCAAAAATCAAGAATAGACTTGAAGTAACAGAAATGTCAGCCTACAGAAGGATGCTTAGGATGCTGTGGATCAAACATGTGAGTAACGATGAGGTTTAGAGAAAATAGAAACAAAAAGGAAACTTATACTTCACTTTAGGAAGACACATTAGACATTTCTAGGGTACGTAATGAGGAATGAAGGCTTGGAAAGTCTGTTACTCACAGGGAACGCGAGACAGTTGAAAGCAGCACGTAACGTATTAGATAGGCTTGAGTAAACGAATGGCTGCACAAGCTTTAAGAGAAATAGCAAACAAACAAAACCTACAATCAACAGGAAGATTTGGATGGCCATGATCACGTGCGTCCTGAAGGAACATGACTCATAAAGAAGAAGAATGATAATGTTTTCGTTTTCTCTGGCTAGTTTTGGATTATTAAGTTCAGTCATAAATAATTTGTATTTATGAAATTTATTCTTAAGTACATTTTCATTTTATTCAGCTACATAGTCACTATTATTTGCAATGACTGAAAAAGGCAATGATTGATTGGTGCAAAGTTAGGTAAATATGGCAGGTGACGTAAAACCGACCAACAGTGTTCCAATTTTGTTTTCCTGTGTTAATCGTGTTACATACGCCCTTGTCATGAAGGAATACAGCATTTTGTCTTTAATCCAATGTGCACGCTGCTATTGTCGTGTAAAATGTCATGTATGTTAGTCTAATCCATATTTATTCTTGACTTCACCTATACTAGTTAGGATGATACATTAATCATTACGAAAGTTTGTGTCAAACGGAAATTACCTATTGCTCAAAATTATAGATGGATCCTCCCATTACTTGAAGAATTTGTGATATCCAACGATAAAAATGGAGACTATGAATCGAGAAGACTCATTTTAAAGCTGACCCAGCTACATAAAATCCAAACTTTAAAAGGGTTAACTAGCACTGCAAAATCTTAATATTTTCCTCTCTTTTTTTCATTAACCCTTACCGAGCATAATTAAACAAGGCATGAGCATTTGATTATCCAAAATGAGAATGAAATTCCTCATCAAGATGATATTCGACAGTTTTCTAAATGCTATAACGCTTCAGGAAGTAATGGATCATGGCTCTTCAAAAATTCTGTTTCGTTATTATCTGTGATTTATCATAACTTCTTGGGAAGGATAAAGACGTGGTTAAACATTTGCTTATCTACGGTTTTGAATTCGGAGTAATTCTTCTCTTAGACTGGTTCCTATGCAAGTCTACAGAATTCAGTCTCACCTGTTTTAGGCATTTACCAAAGAAAGTGAACGCATCAGGCGAAACTGGAAACTGAAGTCTACTTACTGAATACCGTTAATGCGCCGAAAAATGTAAGCTACACGCAAATCCTCTTACCATATTGATTATTCGTAATTCTTCATAGAAATTATTTCCAATTGATGGCAGTAAGATGTTCTTGGCATCTAGATCGAGTAAAGCAAAAACATGGCATTTATTTATTTTGAAAGTCTTTAAAGAGTGTATATCTAATCCTCTTGTGACAGACATTAATGATCTGAAGATAGGCATCTGATTTATGAACAGGATATATATTGGCCATAATTCTATAGCATCGAGACTCGCTTGCATGTTTCACGATTAAATGCTTTGTAATTTTATTGCGGTCATTATAACTCGATTCCCTTCATAGGCTTCATTGCTTAGGAATTCGTTAGGTGTAACTTTGAAATTCGAAAAATGCCCGGTACTGTCCATCAAGTATTAAGAAAGAGTGAAATTTAGTTTAAAAAAGAAGAAAAGTATACTCATTTGTTATGTAATATCGTTCCTCTTATATGGCAGGAAATGTTAGACAATCTCCTCACAGATGAAGGGGAGACAACAGGCAAAAAGGAATGTGATTCTACAGAAAGATGCTGAGAATACTATGGACTGAACTTGTGAGCAAAACAAAATTTTAGAGAAAATGGAAACAAAAAGGACACTTATACTTAATATCAGAAAGAGACAGCTGAAATTTCTAGGGCACATAATGAGGAAAGATGTCTTGGAAACCTTGACACACACAGGATATATTGAAAGGAAGAGGGACAGAGGAAATCAGGACATAACCTAGTTAGCTACCTTGAGTAAATGGATGGTGGAGCAAGATTAAAAAGGAATAATAAAAAGACTAAATTTATTAAGAGATACAAAGGACAGGAAGTTGTGGAGAGCTATGATCGCGAACATCCTGATGGAACATGCCACATAGAAGAAGATAAAAAAGGAGGCTGTAGATAGGCGATTCGCAAGAAAGGCGTCGTAGCTGGCATTAGCAAAACGAAACAAGTAGTGATCTTCAAAGAGTAGCTCAGATGTGGCACAAGGCCGAAAGTATTAGGCACGCAGTGAGGATCGAACTCACTACTCAGTCGTAACTGTTCTAGGAAGACAATCTTGCTAACCATTATCAGGCTAAACTGGAAACTGAAGTCTACTCGAGGTGCCCAGGATGAACCAAGTAATGATATTTTCATATTTTCATATTTGATTCTTCTAAATCTATATGGCAATATCTAAATCAGTTAAAATGAAGGATCTCGTATTATTTATAAAGAATACAATTAAGATCTGCGTTACATACTAACACATGCTTTTATTTTGTTTTGTTTTCGAATTAAAAATTCCGAAACATTATTTTTAATATTTCTGAAATCATGTGAACAGGACACGCTACACCTCTGCCAGATCAGATATCCGACATCCGTGGGATACGGGCGGGTTTGTATGTATAGCGATATAACCAAGATTGTTCACCTAGTCTCAGATTACATGTTTTGAATTCGCTGTATAGCTAATACCAAGAGGGAAGTATATCCATATAGTTTTTGGATAAGATAACCAAGGATTTGCGCTTGGAGCCAAGAGGGTGACAGGTAGATAAAAGTTGGACACTAATAATCTGAATTAAATTTAAATAAAACAATTTGCACGAATATATTTCCAACACTCTACAGACTTATTTACCAAGCACAATATCAAACAATTAAGAGTCGACTGAAATGAACGAGAAAGAGTCTGCGAAATTAGGATCTGAATATTTGATTAAATGTAAAGCGAACTATTGCTTAAATATAATATAAGTGTGGTAAGAACTGATATCAAATAATAATTCAATGACATCGACCAACAAATTCTATTATTTCGATTAGAAAAGAATTTACCTAAATTAATATGTTTATTTTTACATGTATTGAGTGAAGTATAAATATTTACCTATTATTAAAACATAAAAAAAATACTCATTATTAAAAAATAAATCGAAACATACCTATTCCTAAAAATAGTTTCAAATGTTGCATACGGCTTCTTAACATCCTTTCTATTTATTCTTTACAACATAATTCAAAATATTGACTCAAACAAAACGTGCTGAAAAGTTCACATTAAAAATGGCTGTTATGAAGAAATGCGTGGCGATAAAGCAGTTGAATGTTGACAGATAAAAACAATTTTTAATACGTGAAAAATGTTTTAAGTGAAGCAATCAACCTCCCCAAATTTAATTACAGAGGGAAACAGTTACCTTCGTACAAGTAGAGTTATTGAAAGCGTCAGGAAAAGGGAGAATAGAGGTGAAGTATGATGAAGATGAAAATAGAACTGGATTTTTCGGATAGGTCGCTAAGCAGAAGTGTGAAAAAGGATTTAGGGATAAGACTATACACGATTCAACGATGACAGCTCCTCTCAAGTGCCTCCAAGTAAAAACGTTTTGGCAGAGGGAAGAAAATCTTCGAGATGCATTGTGCGGCAGACACTATCTTCTTTTGGAGGCTGTGGTCAGCTACCAAACATGAAGGGTATATGTCACCTCATCAGTTGTCAGAACTTATTCCAAGGGACATGTTGTAGAGAGATATGTTGCCCAGGTTGTCAGCCATATTTGGAAGTAGCTATGTCTTCACTCAAAACGATGAGCCCGTATACACGACCAATTTGATTAGACTGGTGCAAAATACAGATATATTTTGGCCTCCATCATGTCCTGATAATAATTCTACGGGCTTTGAGATATGACCCATATTGAAAAGAGATGATTCAAGTATTTCATATTCAAGTGTGTCAGACCCGGGTTGGTTTGTTTTGTTTAACGGTATATCAACCTTAATGGTTTATTTAATGGCGATATGATTTTTTATTGCCGGTAATATTTTTAAAAAAAATTAGTGCTGGTATTATTTTTTTCCCAAACTATATTGCTGGTAATATTTTTTTTTCAAAAATATATTGCTGGTAATTTCTTTTCCCGAAAATCTATTTCTGGTAATATTTTTTCTCCAAATATGTACTGCAAGTAATTTCTTTTTCCAAAAATAAATTGCTGGTAATAATTTTTCTTCAAAATTTAATTACTGGTAATAATTTTTTACAAAAGTGTATTGCTCGTACTAAAACCTATTTTTACACTTTCATAGTGTTTTGACCCCAGTTTGGGGTTTAACTATTTGCCCATAGCTGGGACCCTAACTTGTGCTTCCACCCCGGGTCAGGTTGGACCTGGGAACACCAGCAATTAAGAGGTGGTTCGATGTTCCTCTTAACCTCCCCAAAGGCCTTGCTGTTGCATGTAGTTTATTGTCTTACCCAGAACGCGGATGTAGTTTATCGTCTTATCCAAGAGGCGGATGTAGTTTATCGTTTTACCCAAGACGGTTGGCATACATGAAATAAACTCTTATGACGTCGTGGTACAGTTTGAGCAATGAAGTGCTAAAGGAGTCGTTTCACTTAAGTTGTGAATAAATTAAGAGCTATGGTGAATACAGAAGGTGGCGATTTTGAATTGCAGATATATTTAAATTAATGTCAATGAATATAACAATCAACATGTAAACTTTTATTTAGCAAACCCGAAAACGTTTTACGATAAAATGAATACTAATGATACAGTAATTTAATAGTGGTTTATTAGATGCGGCACATGACCGAAAGTACGAACTAGCTAGTGAGGATCGAACTCGTTATTCACTCCAAATTGTTCCAGCGAGAGAAATGTGCTAAACATTATACCACGTCGAAGTGCCCCTGATAGCAATGATAAATTCAGCATACAATATTCACGTGGGAAAGTGCTAAAAAGATAAAATGAACACAACAATTAATGGAATATAAAAATCGAAGGACATTATTAGAAATTATCGGAAAGCAATTTTGGAAAGTGTGTTCTGCATTTGGCAATTCTAGCCATTTTATATGAGAATGGGAGAAAGCGGAAAAAATGTTCCAAATTTAGTCAGTGTACCTAATTTCAGGATGATGACTTACAGGCTTCATTGATTGGTCATAATCTTAAAGTAAAACACATCGTCACGGGTAGGTGTGTGCAAGGGTAAACAAAAAGCATCCGATTTCTTTCTCATAGAAAGAAGTCGTAACGTTTTATGCTTGCGAAGGTAGAATAGAAAGCATAACATCTGCTGACATTATTGCGCACACTTCAACGACTGAGTCAAGTCGATCTGTGCTAACACTAC
>OZ038508.1:43381934-43424434 GCA_964036315.1 Acanthosepion esculentum | reverse complement strand
ACATTAATATCAGTACCTTGTGAGTCGTCTTTAATGCATACTTATATTTTGATATATCACTTATCTTCAGATGGATTGTATCTGTAAAGAAACAAAATGAATAAAAAGTGGCAGGATGTAAAAAATATTCTTAGCCGACGCGTTTCATCCGCTGAGGGACTTTTATCAGGGCAATGAAACATTGTCTCGATAAAGAACGAAACGCTTCGATTAAGAATAGATTTTCCTCTTGTCTCTTTTTATTCACAATCGGTTCTTCACGCCCACCAACGCTACATGATAGGCGGCATCGACGGCATGTAATGATTTGTTACTTACTTTATTTGATGAGAGTGAGTAATCATAGCCTGCTTTCTAGGAGTAATCAATAGGGAGGGTAGAGAGAGAGAGAGAGATACACGGCGCATGTCAACCGGCTGGCCAAAACACCTTCTCCACGCGCTGGCATGCCTCCCAAAGCAATCTTGGTGTGGCGAGGCATATTGACCTTTTTAATTCATGCTACCGTCTACTTTGCGGTTTAGGTTTTAGTCTTATCTCGAAACACAGCTATGGGATTCAGACCGGCTCACTCACTTGGCGATCTCAGTATTTTGCCATCTCGGCCTAGTCTACGCATTTTGTGCCAATTTGTGTATCAACAATGACTTTGCTATCTCACGTTTGTAACTTCGGTATTTTCTAGTGCCTATGTGCAGTGTGATGTGAAGGTTAACAGCTCGGAATGAGAAATTCCAGTCGAGTTCTTTACATTCATTTACGCACAAATAAATGTAAGAATCCTTCTCTGCTCTCCGCATATATGGATTAAATAGCAGGATAGATTGGTATTTGGTGGCAACCAATCTACAGCAGGAAGAATTGGCAGCCTACTGCGGGAAGTTCCTCTGTTTAGTTAGTCGTGAATCGAAAGTGTTATGATCGCCCAAGCACGTATCATGTACGGCACTTAACTGATGTTCACTTGGGAATAAATACACTTGCGAAAGTTATATATCCATGTCTCCAGCCCAACAACGGGTTCGCTAACAGGGTAGACTGTGATATCTAGCCGGTAATGGCAACAAGTCTGGTATTATATCAAAATCGTAGTGAAAGCAACGGTAATTCACTCCAATATAATTGCCAAGAATTCAATATATACAGTTGACGAGGAAAATGAATTTGGGGAGAGCTGTCATCACCCTGTAAGGGCAAAAGTTGTTTTTTTTTAATTTATTTTATATATGCCTTCATTTCTTTCGTCTTACTAATGGATAATTAACTTTCATCTAAAAATATAAATAACCGAAGTTTCGTGTTTCAAGTAGACGTATAACCAATAAAATTTATTTTAGTGTGACTTCCTCGCCAGGTACTAAAAAAAAATGCAACACTAAAGGCACCCAGATCTTTCTGTTAAGAATAAGACAGAAAACTTCCACTGATGTTTGAGTTATTTCAAAACGCTAAAGAAACTAATTTCAAAAATAAAATTGATTTCTTACGAAAATTTCGTTCAGATATCGACGGAAATAAATATAAAAATATATACATTTTTTAATATTTCCGCGTTCCGTGGAGAAAAACATATACTACAAATTTCTCAGAGGTGTTCCGAAACCTTAAATGAAACACATCATTTCCTTGATATATTAATAAAAACGCCTTCTTAAAAACGTAAAATCGGTGTTCGTTAAAAAATTTTAAAAAGCCGTTTTGAAAAAAACAAATCCAAACTGAAAATCAAAAATAACGGTAGTCCCTACGTAAGAGAATTTATTTTGAGTTCTAAAAAGATAGAATTTTGGGTAAAAACTGAATTTAATTTGTTAAGATACTTTCAAAAGCAAAACGAGTACATTAACTTAGACACCAAGGGAGATAATTATTTGACCGAGAGTCACGGAGTCGTCTGCTGCGTAAGCATGCGCAGAATCAGAGTGTGCGTTAATAAGAATTATTTTTAAACTCGAGTTTGTTTACATGATTCGTTCTTCTTTATGCTTTATTTCTTGACGCGGAGTGTTTATTCCCCAGGGGTTTATTTTTTTTTGTTTTAATTAGTTTCTATCTTAATGCATAAAATGTGATTTAGAAAGAAAAAAATATTCACTAAAATACCGTACCTTTCAATACTAAATTCGTCAGATAGACACGCATAGGCATTGATAGAAAGAAAGAAACTAAGATAGATAGATAGATAGATAGATAGATAGATAGATAGATAGATAGATAGATAGATAGGCGGATGAATAAATATAAAGAAAATAGAATAATATTAACAATACTAATATTAATACGAGTAAGAAAACAAATAATAAGTAGTAGACTAGTTGCACATACAGATGCACAACAACCCACAGATGTACAACTACAGTCACCCCCACACACATATAGGTTACATATATATATATGTATGTGTGTCTCTGTGTGTGCGTGCGTGTGTGTGTGTGTGTGTGTTTGTGTATAAGAGTGAGAAATATGTTATCAAATATGTATGTATATAATAGTGGCTAAAACTATGAAAAGCATTAGAATAAAATACAAACCCAATAAAAATACAGAAAATGAAAAAAATATTGTGATTATAAATCTCTCTCTCTCTCTCTCTCTCTCTCTATATATATATATATATATATATATATATATATATAGGTGGTGGGGGTGTATACGAGTAAGAAATAAGTTATCAAATATGTATGTATATAATAGTGGGTAAATGAATGAAAAACATCACAATAAAATACAAATAAAAATACCTAAAATGAATAAAAAATTTTCGATTATAAATCTCTCTCTTACTCTCTCCTCTCTGTGTGTGTGCATGTATATATATATATATATTCATACATATATATATATATATATATATATATATATATATATATATATATATATGTAAAGAACACATACATAAAATAGCTATTCCTTTTGAAACGCTCATTTTTCATCCTCATATTTCACTCTATCAAATATACAAAACAGTGAATCAGGTCATGCTTCCACATTTACCAACGAATTATGGAATCCGGATGTTTTTTTCCACAAGCGAAAAATGTGGTAGAAGAATCGGTAGAATTTAGGGCTAAATCTATTAAGTTCAACAGTAAAATGATGAGACCTAGCTGCCAATCTAGTACTGCGCTTAAATTTGAGACATCGAGTTATAAAAGAGTAAAGCTTCTCAAAAAAATTACCTAGAAAGTCATTATAGAAAAAATCACTGGGAAGGTCCGTTACGGTGGTGAGAAAGTGATTGAAGCCGCGGTATCATCTTAAGACCGATGACAGTATGAGAAATCGCAGTGCCGAGTTCGAACCACAGAAGAATATATTTTCGAATAAGTCTATTCCTTTTCGTTTATTAATTATCATTCGATATTTTAAACAAGACCCCATATTTATTTATTTTCTGGATAAAAAATGTTATTTACTCTTCGAATTTTCACTCTAAAATTATATAAATTATTCAACGTTAAATCATTATATATGCAAAAAAAAGCCACTGCACGACAGATTGGTAGCGAGACAACAATTTTCAGCCTTTGGAAATGTCTTTCTAATTTAGACATTAGCCTCCAGAAATAAATTTCCCCCGGGTGGAGCGGAGACCGCTTTGACTAAATTGACATCACGAGACAGTTCTCGTTAAAAGGACTTATCATTTGAGATGAGAGAGAGAGAGAGAGAAAGGAGTTAACACGGTCAGAATGAAGTGTTGTTAACGTACAATTAAATGATTGTGAGTAGATAGGAATCTAAATCCAGATACATATGGGAGTGGTTGAATTTTTCTTTGAGTTTTATTTCATTGAAAGCGAAGAAGCATTGAAACCAATTAAAATCCGTAATTGCAAAGAAAACGAGGCTGAGAGTTAAGAAAATAATGTTTAATTTTGTATGAAAAGAATTGATGTTTGATATTTGCTTACGAGAGACACCCCTACTTCTGATTTCTCGTTTTGCTCTGACATGTCTATATCCTAGTTGCTGTTATCAGTATATGAGCGCATCTCCCAGTGTTTAGACTGTTTTCTCTCTTCCCATGAAATCCGGGGTTGAATGTCACTTTGCCGATATCTCAGGGAAATGAGTTGATTTATTAATAATATCGGCCTCCCACTTTTGCAAAGTGCCTGAAAACCCAAGCCTTTTGAATGATATTGCAAAGACGTAACCGTTTGGAAGCAACAGCAAATCACAGGTGTTGTGCGGGCCTTGTTCAGAAAAATTGATCACGCCAGATTATGCGCTCTCTCCCAGAAAGTGTAACTAAGGTCTTCTCAGCGTAGTTGCAGTATAAACCATTGGTGGACTATGTGGATTGATGACGCGTCTGTAATAGGGATTTTCTAGCCACTGATATTACAAATCGACAGTTGTGTTCATTAGTTTTATACCTATCTTTAGGTTATGCCGGGCAATCATTTTAGACAATTTTAGCGAGAGATGAACATCGAATAAAATACTTTGAAACGATATGCACCAACACTGAATGATTTTAACAACGCTTGGTTAGAAATTAATTATAAAGTGGGAAAAGGTTCAACCGGTAAAAAGGGAGGTTAAACAATTGTGGCAAAATAGGTGAGAAAGAAATAGAAACAGAATTAGAAAGACCTAGAAGAAACTAATTGTTATGGTCCAAGGTTAGGACCAAGGAAGAACAACACGAACACAAGAGTAGAAATAACAAAGATATATAACACAGAATAATAATACAAGATGTGGAAGGTGTTAGTATGACTGTCAGTCTAGTTTGGAGTGAACTACTATTGGCTCAACTGGATTCCGTCTCGTCCCTCTCTCTTGAGAGGCGCAGTATTTACAGTGTCAGGAAGAGTTCACTCTGTCGTTATAGGTAAGGTCCCATAACACTAATAAAAGAAAGAAAAAACAGAAATAGATAAAATGTGCATAAAGAATATACAGAAATGGTGCAAAAAGCACAACAAACAGAAAGAAGACAAAATGAAAGAAGAAATCAGAGAAGTGAGGAAAAACAAAGTTAACCCAATAAAAACAAAAACAAAATATAAGAGAAAAGATACAGAATGAACAAATGAAAAAATGTAATAGATGAAAAGGCACGATAAAAATTAAATAATATCAGGGAAAAGACGTAAAAATAAAGATAAAAGTTGAAAGATAGATGAAAGAAAATGATGAGAAATGATAAAGAAAAATCAGGAAAAAAGATGGAAAACAAAGAGAAAACAGGAAGAGTTGACAAGAAGAAAAATAAAGAACGAAAGAGCCGAAGCTAAGATATATAAAAATCTAAATATATAAATGATTTGAAAAGAAAAAGAAATAAAGAATGGAATAGATTAAACCAATTCAAGAAAGACGAAAAATGTATAAACAGAAAAATAGTTACAAAAATAGCAAAAGATTGCAAACAAATAAAAAAGAGAAGATGCATAAAAAGAAAATGATAATAATAAAAGACATCACATATTCGACGAAAAGAAGATAAATAAAAATAATGATAATATTAAATGGCAAAGAATGGATGAATAAAGAAAGGGGTTAAAAATGAAACAAAAAAATATTAAGATGGAAGCAAGCTAGTAACAAGGAGAAAAAAGACAGTGAAAGAAAGAAAAGATGCAAAGAAAAATGATAGAAAATACAGATATTAAATAAAATGACAGAATAATTCAAATGGCAAAGAGCAAAAATAGGAGAAAATAAATAATTCTCTTCTGATTTACTTAAAGCATGAAACTGAGTGTCGTTAAAAGCAGTCATGGGAAATCTTCAAAATTTATTACAAAATATATAACAAAATCTGTGAATATCCCAAAAATTAAATTAAAAATAAGATTGTACAGGCATAAACGTAAAAAGGAAATTAGGAACACTTATTCAAAAACAAAGAGATGAAAAGAAGAACCTCTAGTATTATTAAAATGAAATAAAGTAAAGAGGATATTACATTAAACAAGATTTATTTTAGGTTAAGTAGAATGATAAAGTATTTTGTTTGGTTTGGATAACGCGCTTATTTTATTTATGCGATTTACTGAACTTGAATTATTTATAGAACTTCCGCCTATGTTTCCGGTATCGATTTTTAATATCGGGTTCCATTGCTATGCTCTGTTGGTGATATCCGTCGGGCCAAATTTATAAGAGTGGTTAGGATTGACAACAAATGCAAGATTTACATGCATATATATATATATATATATATATATATATATATATATATATATATATATATGTATAATTAATGTGAGTAAAAGCTTGTCATTTAGCTGATTGATGTTGCTTACAAAATCCCGACGCCACAGTCTCTTAGGCGGATCTAACCGTCCACTCTTCAGCGGATACCAGAAAGTTACTCAATACTTAATAACATCAGTAATAAAGAAAACTTCTCCTTCACACTAGTAGACATAAAAGACTTCTACTCATCTATTAAAAATCTAAATAAAACATTAAACTAAATAATACATGACTATCCCCAGTGAGTACAGAACTATAATTAAACACTGCCGAGAGTCAATATTATGCCGCAATAACAATATGAAAAAGGGCCCTGATAATAATAATAATAATAATAATAATAATAATAATAATAATAATAATAATAATGATGATGATTTAGACGTGACAATGGGTAGCTATGATGGGCCCTTTATGCGAAGTGATAGGCATAAATATAATCAAAGAATTAAAAAATATTAATAACAAAAAAGAAATAGGTCTATACAAGACGACGGCCTATGTATTGTAAGAAACTGTAACAGCAGAATTACAGAAAAATAAAACAAGTAATAAAATCCTTCAAAATCATTGGATTTACAATAGAGATAAAATCCAATCAAAAACTTCTTAGATATAATGTTCAACCTAAACAACTGAACCAGCAAAAATAAAGTCGGCTATTATACATACATACATGCATATATATATATATATATATATATATATATATATATATATATATATATATATGTGTGTGTGTGTGTGTGTGTGTGTGTGTGTGTGTGTGTGTATCCATGATTTGTTGAGATACATGGTTCGCAAACGGGGTCCATATAGACCCGGCGAGGCCTTGTAGCATTACTGTGGAGCCAGACAAAAAATAGCAAATTCGATGTCCACCGTAATATTATAGTTTTTCATAGAGCAATTTAACTCCGGACCGATTTTTAAAACTGAGAATTGGAATTTCTGCAGTAATCCACACCATATTAAACCTCTTCATCAAAGTCTGATATTTTGTTCCTTTTCCACAATGATTTTAGTTTTTGAAAAATTCAGAATCTTTTCGACACAGTCCGAAAATCGACAGATGTATTCTAGCAGATTTCCTTTTACGCTGTCTATATTCATTTAACGTTTTTAGGTGTTCTAACTGTTAAATGCCCCCGCCAGAATTTTTATTCCATAGCAAAAGATTTTGAATCAATCCTTTTTTCAAATTAAAAAAGTTTTCTTTTCAAACTTTTTATAAATGTCATTTACTTTCATTGTAAACGTTTGTATAAATAAACTTCACAGCAATTTCTTTTCTTTTGCTTTGCTCATTTTATAATAAAATTTGCCCCATCTTTCTCCGTTATATCTGGATACACTGGCTCGGCTCTTAATTTTAACCGAGACACATGTAACTACTTCGACTTTAAAATTACTCTTCCCCCTATCGACCATGACCGCTAAGAAATCGTCGGTGCTTTCTTCAACATCTTCCCTTTCGATTCAATACATTTCAAAACTGAACCTATGCATTTGTCATCACACCGAAATGGGATAGAATGACTGTTAAGGGACGATTATTATCTTAGATGTCGCTGATGGAGATCAGTGGTAAACATTGATCCGGCTTAACGGAAACAGTTGGACTCACTTCGCCCATTCCTTCCCCAAACGCAGAAATGATGACAACACTAGTATTATACCGTGATGGAACTGCTTCATCATTATCTAAGAAAGATTCAACTGTAGGACACAGATATTCAAAAGATTATTCGTCAGCTGTATAATAGAAGTTTTAAAAGCGTTTCAAGTTTTAAGAGTCATTGCAGGGCCCATGAGCAACGGATGCAGATTAGATTGCAGGGATAACTGAATCGGATGCACAGCTGTGACACACACACACACACACACACATATATATATATATATGGGGGGTGAGAGTGTGTATTTACGCGTAAGCGCGTGTGGGTGTGTGTATGTAAATCGTGACAGAAATAGAATTAAAATTTAAAATTCGGCAAGAAAGAAAAAATAACAGATTCGTTCAAGTATAGAATTTTCTAGATTTTATCGATTTTTTCAAAATATTTTCATTTTAGTCGTCTAGTAAGTTGCAATTAAGTCAAATGTGTTTGGCTGGAAGACACAAAAGACACATAATAGTCTTCCTCCAAACAAATATGTCACTGTTTCCTTTTTTCTTTCTCTCCCTTTCCTTCTCTCTATTTCTCTCTATATTACACCCTTTCACTTTCTCTTTCTCACTCACTCTTTCTATCTATGTGTATACATACATACATATATACATATATAATTAGAGCAGAAACACACACACATACATATATATATATATATATATATATATATATATATATATATATATATATATATATATATATGTATGTGTGTGTGTTTGTACTCTAATTTGCATCGTTCGAATATTGATACATTTTTCTTTTTCAGTGGTTTATTTTATTATCAGCACATACGTAACTTGTCTAAAAGTGTTTTATTCTTGAATATAGCAAAACTAATAAGTATCCTTAGTCAACATTGTTTTAAATAAATCTACAAATATGTGACCTGCGTGTAAACATTCTGTATTTTTATTTCTAGTGATCTGATTGCCTTTTCGATCCCCGAGCCAATCTAAGTGAAATTGATAACCTTTCTCGTCCGTAAAATACAGAGTGATGACCAAAGAGCTTGCCTCCAGTCCATTGTCCAGGTGCTTGCATGTTACACGATGGACATCAACACGAACCAGGCTAATTTAGTGATTCGGTAGTTACATGATGACATGTAAACATTGATAACACTAGAATGATATCCACTCGTTCGGCAGGATTTGCTAGCCGATATTCAGGCGAATTTTTATAATGAAGTGTTATTTTTTTATAATAAAATAGATAGTTTTGGAATATTTTTTAGAGGGGCTGCAAATTCTACAACATTCCGTAACAAAAACGCGAGGTGCGCCGTCGCATGTATATTTTAGCATTGAACGAGTCTAGGATAGCATAAAGCAATACTGCCCCTTAACGTAACCTTCTACCTCGAGTGGCTCGGGCCTTGTACAGGGTGAAATTTAATGTTTAAAAAAAGAAGAAAAATGACTATCGAATAAAGCTTATAATAAACCGTTTAAGCATACCATTGTGAAAATATAACTAGGGTGTTTTGGAATCCGGCTGCACTCTCGGCGACCTTTAATTTATTTACATGCAAATATACATTTTCAGATTATATATATATATATATATATATATATATATATATATATATATATATATATATATATATATAGATAGATAGATAGATAGATATAGATATATAGATATAGTTATATAGATATAGATATAGATATATATAATACCAATGTCACATTTTTCAATTATTATTCAGAGAGGCCGTTACCCAAGATACCATATCATTTTGAAATCAGGCCGACGCCGTAAGCAAATTAAAATCATTCCGGGTCGGATCCAGACCCGCAATACTGAAATTTTGGATTAGCAAATTTTCATTTTCTGCGCTTGTTTTCGGCAATTTTTTACGTAATTTTTGGGACAATTTTTTTTTCTATGATAACAAATTTTAGAAATTGGAAATAAAATTGGAAATAATTGAAATTAATTGTGAAATCCTGCGAATGTCACCCATGAAATAAAACTATTTTTTGTATGGAAGGTAAGGACCTATGCAGACCAAATGTTCCTTAAATTAAGTGGCGGCAAGAGAATTTTCGTTGAACTTTTAAAAGGTAAGCTTTAATATTAATGTAATACTTAAATGCAGCAATTAGTTTTGAGTTCTTTTGTAGTTTGTTGATGCATATAGCATACGGCAGCAATATGCCTCGCAAAAAGAAATCTCCAATAACAGAGAACCAGTTTGCAATATAAAGAGCCAAGGCTGCAGTGAGGAAAAGAAAATCTCATGCAAATGAAAACGAAGATCAAACAGCAACTTCAAACAGAAAGCTTCCAATGCTGAGAATGTGGAAAGACTTAGGGACTCGCAGACCCCTGAACAATCCAAAGACCCAATCAACTGCCCTCCGCTGAATCTACCTTAAATGCCGCCCGATATAATATATATATATATATATATATATATATATATATATATATATATATATATATATATATATATATATATTGAGGATGATTTCTTCAGTGTGTCGTGACCCTTCAGAACATGGGTGATCATTGCTCTTCACATTTTCCTGTCATTTGTAGATCTTTTTGCTTTCCTTCCTAAACTATGTCCTGTCACGACTTCCTTAGCAAAATTATTGCTGTTTTCCTCTGTCTCTGTTGCATTCTCTCTGCCGTGCGAGTGTCAAATTTTTTCCTCTTTCCTCATTGACCCATAGAAATATCATTTGTCTGTTTCTGATGTTAAATAAAATTGATTTTTTGTTTCCATATTCTCTAATACTTCGTCGTTGCTCACATGTTAAGTCCATGTTATCCTCAACATCTTTCTGTAGAACTATAATTCTATTGCTTGAAGTCACTTCTCCAGCTTTGAATAGAGTCTCCAGTATTTACTTCTATATAGAACAATAGCTTTATGGTATTTTTCCAGTGTTAATGTTCTCACAAAATCTCTATATCAAGCATCAAGATTCTATCTTCTAGATTCTCTTTTTATTTTCTATCTTCTTTTCTTCTTCTGTTTTCTTCTCCTTCTTCTCCTGTTTTCTCCTCCTCCTGCTTCTTCTTCTTCTTCTTCTTCGTTTTCTTCTTCTTCTATCTATATTCTGTTTTCTTCTATCTTCTTTATTCTTCTTCTATCGTCTGTGCTGTAATTTTTCTTCTATTTCTTCTATTTTCTATGTTCTCTTCTATTTTATCTTGTTTTATCTCTTCTTCTTTTACCTTCTTTTTCTATTTTCTTTTTATTCTTCTACTTTCTTCTTCAATATTATTGTCTGTATTCTATATTCTACTTTCTTCTTCTCTTTCCTGTTCTTCTATCTTCTTCATCTTCTTTATCTACTATTTCTTCTTCTTTATCTTCTACGTTTTTCTATTGTCTTTTATTTGTCAATCTTCTTCTATGTTCTTTCCATCTTCTTCTTGTTCTCTTTTTTTCTATTTACTATCTTCTTTTTATTCTTGTATTTTATTCTTCTTTTATCTTCTCTCTTTATTCTATATTCTTTTTCCTTCTATCTTCTATGTTCATCTTCTATCCTCTATGTTCATATTATTATTCTTGATACCATTTTTCATCATCATTGCCCACCATCGATAAACTATAAAATACATACACCATGCTCATCTCTTGATTAATTGTTAGCACACAAACCAAAGTGCTGCTTGTTCATTATTTATCAAACATTTCGTTCGAATTCTTGATTGAGAACCAGTTGTCACTTTGTCCACTTCTTAACGATCTTGTCGCATTAAAAGATATTAAAATCCTTTAAAAGACAATTACATTTCGCATGCTCTTTTCTTTTAACGAGTTTTCGAGTTGTACAATCGGGGCTCAAATATTGTCCGAGAGAGGTATACAGTGTGACAAATAGCAGTTGAGGCCAAAGTTATATTCGACTGACAGACCATTAACGGAAGCAGAGCGTAATCCGTGAATAAAAATTGATACGAAGTGATCGACACTTATAAGAATTTACATTGGGACAAATCTGAATACTTCAGTATGAACTCTAATAAGCAGCAGTCGATTTATTTTATTGTTTTTATACAACCGACACTCCGAGAGTCTTTCATTTTATGTAGTTAAACAACGACGACATCACATACGGGAATAACACTGTCGGTTAAAGAATGTCTAAAGTAACAAAACGATTTTCTACATTGTGGTTACCATTAGCTATGAATTTTCGCTAGTAATGTACAAGAGACTGGATGCCGAAATCTTTTCAAACAGAACGATGCCAACTCTTCTGACTTGCATTACCAATCGCGTCACAGTGTTCCCATCCAACATTTCCTCTCAGAACATTCAGAAAGCGTCTGTTGGCGCAGATTTTGGAGCAATTCGATGAAATGCATTTCCTTCGGAAACACTTTAATATTCGAGGACATTTTTAAAGCTGCCATCTCTAACAATGTAAAATAAATATTGCTTATTGCCAGGGGTTTTCAACCGTTACAGCTATAGTAACAATAAGTGTGCCAACATCACGAAATGACTTTACTTTTTGAGCAACACTCACGTATACTCACATAAACATGCACATAAATACTCACACATGCGCGCACACAATACAAACAAACACCGCCACCACCACTCACCACATACACACACCAACACATATCTATCCACCAACACCATATATATATATATATATATATATATATATATATATATATATATATATATATATATATATATATATATACCGGGTGTAACAGCAAAATTTTCCAAGTCGTATAAAAGCATAATTGTCCAATTATCAGATTAGGCTCTGAAGAGCTGTATCTTAGAAATGATTAAAATATCTTACTGGGACACTTCGAGGTTTTTATAATACGACTGGGCTCTATTTGGAGCAATAAGAATGCATAATTAACCTCCAGACTTCACAGAAGAATCGTGATAAAATCGATCATAAACGAAAATGACATGTTCATCATTAATTAATCATAGATAAGGATCGGAAGCACATGAAGTATTGAAATAAAGTTCAAATATATAAATATTATTCCAGGTCAATTTCTAACTTATTCAAGATGACCCTTGACCTCTCTAATCTGCTAACTTTCTATACTGGAGTAAGATGGAGCCTCACACGTTTCACGTACGATTTCATTTTCAAGTCTTTTTTAACTCTTCATTGGACTATCATTGCTGAATATACTCTCTCACGTACCAAACATCTTATGAATTGAGTTGGATCTTTTCTAATTTATCTCTTTAACTCTAAGTTTAAATAATGATCCCTCTTCCTGGTTTTCGCAAATTTTAAAACTTATTCACAGTTCTCATGATGGTTCTTGAATGGTCTTTGAAGATGGAAGCCAGAATCTGAATGGTGGTACCACTACTGAAGGCCTGAATGTCCTTTTTCCTATCAGTATTCATCAGTTGGGAAGAAGAAGTGAACTGACACAAAACGATTTTAAACTGTTCTCTTTTTAGCAGAGTTATATCTTATACTGGGAGTTTTTTTTTAATTAAACAAAAATATGTTTAGCAATTAAAATTTACGTTATTTTGGTACGTATGTAAAAAAAATTAATTAAAATTATATTTGAGTTATGAATATTCATCTTTTAATAAAAGGGAGATAACATTTCTTAATTAAAAACAAAAAAAAACTATCCACCCAGTATAATATATAACTCTACCAGTATAACGATAACCAGATATTTTTTTTTAATTTTAATTTACGCAAAGGTCAGTCCATACTCAACACCTAAAGATTGCTTTGTGCATGAAACTCCAGGTCATGCTAATCGTGAAGGATAATATATATATATATATATATATATATATATATATATATATATATATATATATATATATATATATATATATATATATATATATATGACTAATTTAGACATAAAAAGCTTTAGTTAATTTTTAGGTAATTCCAACATGTCTTATTAAAGTTATTGGATTTATTATAAAAATTGCAGAGTGAAATTATTAAGAAAAAACAGATCACTTTTTGCTTCAATGTCAAGGTAATTAAACAACGAGAACAAATAACAAACATATATGATGGGTCTTTGAAGCATTTACATCTTAATATAGTGACGCTTCTTCTCGATAACAGCAAACATTGTTTTGTTTTATTTTTACTTCAGTAAATACCATTTTCAAAATAGTGGTTTTAATTGCTTCTCTTAGGTCTGCTTTGCTGCCATTTAGTTTACTACCTCCATATAATTTTATCTTTACAATTGACCATAGATTTTCGGTCAGATTCAGATTAAGTCTTGATGGTGGTCTTTCCATTACCTTCCCTCCTGTAAAGATCTTACGCTAAAAAATTCATTGTTAACCTTAGATACCTGAGAATAAGCATTAAGGTGTTTTCCCTCCCTGAGACTGGTGGCTATCTCAATTTAGTTAGCTCAACCTATACTGTAATTTATCCCACAGCTAGAACAAAAAGTAAAATTACACAGAGAAAGTGAAATTTTTTATCCTATTCAACACGATATTTTTTTAAATTTCAAATCTCCAGGGAGACAGTGATGAGACGAGCAGATATTATTTTCTGAGAAATTAAACAAAAAAAATACTAAATACTGAAAACGTAGAGCTACGCATTGATTATTTTAGGAGAGACAAACGAACAGACGGATAAATGTAGGGTATCATTAAAAAAATAGATCATGCGAATTCCATGGATGGGTCGATTAAAAGGAAGTCTTAAGAAAATGGTAACAAAAAAAGCACACACTCAGAATCAGAAAGAGACAGCTTAAATTTCTCAGACACATGATGTAAAAAAGGGATTGGAAACATTAACATTCACAGGACATATCGCTGGCAAGAGAGATAAGGGAAGACATCGGTCAACCTATCTGACGAAATTGTGTGAATGGATGGTGGAATCGGGTTTGTGAAAATTGGAAAAGGCGAAATAGTGTTAATGGCTACAAGGTATAGAATTTTGTGGAGGGCCATGATCGCCCATTTCCCGAAGAGAAAAGACACAAAGTAGAAGAAAGGTGCAGGATGAGGAGAGAATAGTTTTCTACCTTTCCCAAGCATCTTTGTACAAAAATAAGACACAACATACACGAGCAGAGTTTGAACACTGCACGTCGATTCCACTTTCAGCAATGATGACTGTTACACTTCCCACAGAAGTATACTTTACCTTCTTCTCTTCTGTTTGTCTCAGACATCCAATCACACCATTATTCAAAAAAAAAATGTCAAACGGTTTCCCTTGTATTTTTGTGGAATTATCTTCGTAATTATAGTTTTCGTCCAAAATGAAGCCTTAATTACAGGTGTTTAGACAAATGATAAATATTGAGAGGTTAAGGTAGAAAGCTTTTCTTTTCATGGTAAATACATCGGTGTGACGAAAATAGCTTTCTTGATTATAGATAAGCGTTGATATTTTCGTCTAACAAGCAGAAACCTTTTTTTTTTCTTTCAAAATATATATTTACGAACATTAGCTTGCTCTAGTAAAAGTTGAAAATAAGACTACACACAATTAGGGTGGATCTCACTAAGAAAGCTTATCAAGTTGAGATTGCCTATCAGTTTTATATGTCTGGAACCCTTCAACTTATGTCGATTTAAACGCATTAAGTTTAAGGATAGCTTCATAGAATGCCCCAGTTGTTCCCCCGAAAATATGATGGATTCATTGTTTAATTTGATTTTTAAGGCTTATCAAGCCTTTTTTGGGGTTATTTAAAATTAAAATATTTTTTTAATTGTTACAATAATTTTATTTTGCGAATGGATATTGCATTGCATTTTTTTCGAGAATGACTATTTTCTTTAGATACAAGTCCTGCTATTTAACACATAGCTGGGATATATATATATATATATATATATATATATATATATATATATATATATATATATATATATACATATATTATGAAATATTATGAAGTGTTATATTAGAACATAACACAGCATAAATAATAAATATTTATTGGTCTACTTTTGCATTGAGCCAAATTTTAAATTAATGCATTGAACGCTGAAATCTTACTCTTCGTTCTTTTACATATGTTTATATATATATATATATATATATATATATATATATATATATATATATACATATATATATATATGTATGTGTGTGTGTGTGTGTGTGTGTGTGTGTGTGTGTGTGTGTGTGTGTGTGTGTGTGTGTGTGTTTGAGAATAAAGGAGATCGCCTATCATCCGGATGAAACACCTCCCAAGTCTTAAGAAATGGAGTAGTTTATCCATTGGCTCATGAATAGGATTCGGTTTCCGGTTCCTTTTTAATTTTTTTTATTTTCTTTCACTCCCAATAAGCCATTGCATTTTAGTGCCATTATCGCCCTATTTCGGGTAATCTGATTAACACACACACACACACACACATATATATATATATATATATATATATATATATATATATATATATATATATATATATATATATATATATATATATATATAGCTGGATTTATGTGAGTTTTTTACCCTAGTTTTCACGCTTTTGCGATCGTCAGACAAGTACTAGCTATATATCTGATATTGAGCGCTTTCCAATAAGTACCGCGCATATAATATCTAAATAATAATATATAATATACTGCACACACACACACACACACACACACACACACACACGCTCACTCACACACACACACACACACACATACACACATGCCCCAATTTTTCCTCGAAAATATGATGGATTCATTGTTTAATTTGATTTTTAAGGCTTATCAAGCCTTTTGTGGTTTATTTAAAATTAAAATATATTTTGAATTGTTACAATAATTTTATTTTGCGAATGGATATTGCATTGCATTTTTTTCGAGTATGACTATTGTTTTTTAGATACAAGTCCTGCTATTTAACACATAGCTGGGAGAGATTGATTCATAACTTTTCAAGGGTATTTGCGTGTAAATGTCAAGTAACGAAACTGACTTGAATTTGAACTCGGCCCACGAGAAAAAGAATTTTAAAAAGTAGCATATTTATCTCCATGAAAATAGTTATGTCCCATTATTCTAAAAGTATTCGGTGGTCAAATGGTATTAAACTCTGTCTGTGTCCTAGGGTTATTTACCTCAGCACCGCGCATGGCAGCATATGACACGTGGCCTTTTTTAATGCGGGGTAAAACCGAGCACATAGGCTCGGGCTAAAATTCCCCGTATACCCCGTAAAAAACGGGGTCGAGTAGCTGTCTACCACACAAGACGAGACTCTACCCTTCGGCATAACCTCGTCTGGGTTCCTCTCTGCCCAAAGGCAGATAGTTCGACTAGCTTATCTGGAGACGAATTTCCAACTAATTTTCGAAGCAAGTCTGTGTCCCAGGGCTACTAAACATACAGTGCAACTTTCTATCTAAATTCTTTACCTCTTAACCTATCCTTACAGCACCTGAGATAGTTTCAGCAAGTGAGGTATAGAAATATCGTCATGTTGACTTTTGTCTTTTATTGTCATATACTTCTCTTTATGAGCTTCTACTGCAAAGTTCAGGAAATACGAAAATATCTTCATTTGCTTAGCTTACAAGATAAAAGCAAAATCTTCAATTCGCGCTTTCTACCAATATAAGTAAGGTCTTAATCTCTGCTTTATATTAGGCGACCATAAAAATAATATAGATATTATTAGTTCTGCATATTCCAGCGCTCGGCTTAATTATTTGGAATCCAATGAAAATAAAACTAACGAGAGGTGTTCACCGAGAATATCTTGTAATAAGTTTCCACCGAAGAGAAGTAAATATAACGTATAATAACTTGGCATAATATCAATTTCTATTAATAAACGGTAATGTGTTTAGCTGTTTCTCAAAAATCTAAGCATAATTTATACTTTAATATCCATTATAGATTTAAGGCATGGAAATAACATTCTAATATTTCCCTGGATAATCTTCTTGTCTTCAGTCATTCTCCCACCACCGTAACCTAGCTTCCCTGTGTCTTTTTTATAATTATTTTCATGGTAATTATTATGATCAACTTTCGACTTTGGTATCTCAACTTTACGAATTTATGCGCAGATCTAGACTGGCAGTTAGGTCTCATCATTATACAGATCAAACTGCTAGATATAACTATAAGTTCTATACTAAGAGTTTCTTCACTCGCACTTCGCGCTTCTGGATCTATTCTGGGATTTTGCTTGCTTTTTGGTCAACTTTGAACTTGAAAAGATTAAATGCTATGTCATTTAAATGTTATGTAATGTCCTCTTAACCTTTGGTCCTTTTTTGTTCTGTTTACTTAATAATATTTTAGTTTTTCTCATATTCTTCAACAATCAGCAAACACTTGAATGTTAGTCGCTTTATTGCCTTGCTTGAGGTGAAATGAGTAAAACAAGAAAAATACCTCCCATGACCTACGCAAACATTCTCCATTATTATTATTATTATTATTATTATTATTATTATTATTATCATCATCATCTCCTTTGATTTCTGTTGTATACACATTTCCTTCCGGGCCCGAACCAGAGACTTAATGTCAGAAATGTCTTCATGAAATTTCCTCTGATCTTTTTTGTAAAATTAAAAAAAATATAAAAAACAAACATTTACATGAAGCTCTCGTAATGTGAGAGCCATACTTCGGAGTACTTGTTTATTTCTTTAAGCCATGGGCTAAGAAAAATCACTTCAATAATTCTGTCGGAACATTTTCCGCTCAATCCGTGAAACTCCAAATACAAATAGAATTACTGATGTCGTCATGTGACAATTATTATTCTCACGCTGCTCGGCCCGAAGGCCTGGATCAAAGCGTAGTATCTGTTCGCAGATCGCTCGCTTTTTCGGCCTTTTGGCTGAGAGCGTCACTCGATACTTACCTGGTGTAGGGATTCGTCCCTGCGCTGGTAGTATCATGGCTACGACTAGCTTGGACCGGCTCCGGCCTGGAACAGCTATGACAAGCCAAAACTAGCTCTGATCAGCTTGGACAAGCTATGACTAGCTGAGACCAGCTTGGGCAAACTTTGACCAGCCAAGACCAGCGGCCCGGGTGAAAACACTCCGGTCCCCACTTTAAAAACCGACCTTTTGTCACAACCTGACTCAGTGGGGGGGGGGGGGGGTCAAGTAAATACCTGTGACAATTATTATTCTTATTCTTCTTCTTATTATTATTTGATTTGATTTTTGCTGTGTACTAATTTCTTTCTGGGTCAGATATGACATCATAACATTTTCCACTGAGCATTATTTTTTTTTAAAATCACACATATTTTATATAGATAAAAACCTTCATGAGGTATGGCTGCCAGGAATCCCTTCTGTAAGTCTAGTGGTACCTTTGCCAATCAATCTGAGAGCTCCAACTACAATTGGAATTATTCATGTTTTCATGTGATTAGGATTTCAAGGTCCTTGTATTTTGATAGTTTTTTGTAGATCTTCTTCAGCTACTGCCATATCAATAAGGAGACACTATTTTTTTGTTTGCGATCTCTATTAACGATATCTGGGCGATTAGCAATGATTGTTCTGTGTGTATTGCGAAGTCCCATAGAATTGATATAGGTCCTATCTCTGTAACCCGGTCTGGATGGTGTTCATACCAATTTCTTTCACTTTACTTTCAGTAGAAGCTGCAGAATTTCCAGTGCAGATATTGACCCACTCTGTCATGCTGGGTTTTATATTTAGTGGGGGTCATTACCGTGCAACTAGATACAAGATGGTCAATTTTTTCTGGATATTTATCACAGAATCTGCATTTTGGACTAATACAATTTTTCAATATGTGTTTTTGGTAATTTCTGGTTCGCCAGCATTAGTCCTGTGCTGCAAGAATAAAACCTTCAGTTTCAGCTTTTCACCCTGTACTACGTAGATACTGATGGGCATGGGGTTTGTCTACATCATCTTGTTTGGTCCGGACAGAGTATTGACCGTAAAGCGGCTTATCTTGCCATCGTTTCTGTTTCTGGTTGGTTGTTTTAGCTTTTGCTTTCCTTTTTAAGTATTTTGCAGCTTCAATCGGTGTATTATGCTTTACTTGTATTTCTTCATTCATTTGAAACTCCATTTTGAACTTGTTGGCTTCCTTTATTACGGATTAAAGTCGATTATTACTTTCATGTTCTTTCACACATATCATCATTCAGTCTTCTGTAGTTTCCAGCTTTAAAGGTCAATTGTTGTAGTTTTGCAAGACAGTTCTAGTTGAACTAATCCTATGCCTACCTCGGATCTGGGCACATAGAGACGATCAATATCAGTTTTGGGATGGTGCATGCGGTAGCAGGTGAGAAGCTTTCCCGGTCTGGCGTCGGCTATGGTCCAGAATGTTGAAACTGTATTCTGCTTTTGAATTCATCTCGGTATTCAGTACCAGACACAGACACAGACGCCTGTAGTGTTTATTCTTACCTTATCCTTCATTTGGGTATACTGTAGTAGATCTCTTTCGCTAATTCCTTCCTATAGGCTTCTTCTTGTTCCAGTTTCCTAATCTTTGTAACAAAATTTAAATCTCTTGAGTGTGTTTCTGTAATTCTACCTTTCTTGAATATTACTTTTGCACATTTATCTAATCTGAGATTCATACCTATATCGCCATTGAAACATTTTATATTATTGAAGACAACTTATTTTCGTCTTTGGCACAGAGTTTGAGATCATCCACGTAGAGTAGTTGGTTGAATAATTTCTTGTTTAGTTTGTAACCATAGCTATTATTGTTTAGTTCATGGCTGAGGGGGATTAAGTGCAATAAAAACAGAAGAGGGCAGGGAGTCCCCTTGAATGATTACTCGTCGGATATTCAGGCGGTTGGTGATGGCAATGTCTCTGCTGGGATTTAAGTAAAATGTGGTGTTCCACATTATCATGCTTTGTTTAAATAAATTTATCATTATTATTATTTTTATTTCCTTTGATATCTGGCGTTTACACATTTCTTTCCGGGCCCCGCCCAGGGACCTAAGGTTAGAAATGGCATCATGACACTTTCCACTGCAAAAAATAAAAATAAAAAAATAAAAATAAAATAAAATAAAAAAAACAATTACATAGATAAAGCCCTTCGTAAAGTGTGGGCTGTACTTGTCAGAACAATCTTTTGTATCTCTTTGAGGCAGGGACTTCCAGGGATCCCTTCAATCAGCCTAATGGAATCTTTTCCAACCAGTCCAAGGGCTCCAACTACAACAGGAATTGTTGATGTTCCCATGTGCCACATTTTTGAGATTTCTATTTCAAGGTCTTTGTATTTTGACAGTTTTTCGAATATCTTCAAAGATACATTGCAGTCTGCAGGGACTGCCATATCAATAAGGAGGCACTTATTTTGTTTGTGGTCTTTAATAACAATGTCTGGGCGGTTGGCTTTGATTGTTCTGTCAGTGTGTATTGTGTAGTCCCATAGAATTTTAACAGGTCCTATCTCCGTAACCGGGTCAGGGTGGTATTCGTACCAGTTTCTTTCAGTTTCCTTCCCGTAGGAGTTGCAAATTTTCCCGTGCAGATATTGGCCCACTCTATTATTATTATTATTATTATTATTATTATTATTATTATTATTATTATTATTATTATTGCCACTGGTTAAACTGTGTCTTCCCAGATAAAAGAGAATGTAGGTTCGATCCCTGACAAGATCGTTAGACGTTAATTTCACTGTTTACGATAATAAAATAAACCTAATATTTGTAACAAAATAAAGAAGTAGCAAACGAGGCGCATGGACCTCTGATAAAACCAATTATACGAGAGAAAGATTGATCTATATACCTTCAAAGAATACGAAATACGGAGCAATTTCAACTTTAAAAAATCATTAGCCATTTTAAACGACATCTTTTGTAGTATATTTCTTTGTGTCTATGTTCCAAGATCTCTTTGACAGGATTAGTAATTGTACACCGTGTACTGTATATGAGTAGTAGTATTCCATGTAATTATTAATACACGCATACAAAACAGGCTAAAATTACAATTATTTCGATAGTACACAGCATAGAAAAAAGTAAACGTCACTTTATGTTGATTATCAGTTTCACGCTGCAATATGATCTACAACGTTATATTGAGTTCGTTTGCATTATTATAACAATCGTTGAACTATATATATATGTGCGTGTGTTTGTGTATGTATGTATGTATGTATAAATATTGCGATATATGTATGTATATATAAATATATATATATATATATATATATATATATATATATATATATATATATATATATATATGACCAACTGAACTACAAAGATATGGCCCGAATTTCTCATTAGGTGAACTAAGAAAATAATATATAAATTATTAAACTAAGAGAATATATATATATATATATATATATATATATATATATATATATATCTATAGCGACAGTCTGTTTCATGCCTCAACGCAATCTTCAAGCTGTAAAAATTGCGTTCAAAAATCAAACATACCGCTCGTTGTTTACCTCAGTGTACATTCTTATATTTACACTAGCAACATTGCCCGGCGTTGCCCGTGCTTGATTCAAAAATCGTATGACTCATACAGCAATCGCTATCACTTGAATTAAAATATTTTTGCCCTTCCTTGCCTTTAAAGGAGTGACCTTTGCGGTGCTGATGTTGCTACATGTTGCCTTACTTCTTGCCTATCTCACACTGCGAATGTTTTCTAAGCTCTATACTAAACATTAAATCTGTTACGAAAACAGAACTAAAGAAAATGAACACGAAACGATCAGCTTTAAAAAAGAATGTTAACAACAAATAATTTTTCACGCCCAACCCAGTTCTCCGGAATCAGAATAAACGTTGAGTTTAAGCCAGCGAATGAGCCAATTGGAGTAAAGTGCCATGCAGATTTAAATTTTTCCCACTTGTGACAAATGCAGCTTTCGATCTTTTTTGCATGCTAGCATGCTAGTTTAAATTCGTGTCATTCAGATGTTGGCTCTCACGCTGGCCAATAGAATCTTCCTTCCTATTCGTGGCAGCCAGCTATAGGCTCTCACTCTGGCCAGTAGAAAATGACCGCAAACTACATGAAAACTGCCGTAGAAGCATGAAAAAATCGATTATTTCCACTATCGATGGTAATTGGGAAATGCAACGTCGGTCTTAACCTTCTTGCTAACTTGGAGCATGTGCATGTAAATTTTGGTGCAAATCCGTCGAAAATTGCGGCCGTGCATTCGTTACACACGCATATCATGGCTTTTATAGATAGAGTTACTGAGAACTTTATCCATAAATATTTTAATTCTCTCCCCTCTCTTTCTCTCTCTTTCTCTCTCTCTCTATACATATACATATATATATATATATATATATTACATTTCACACTTACACACACACACACACACACACACACACACACATACATATATATATATATATATATATATATATATATATATATATATATATATATATATATATATGAGGAATAGGTGTTAACTTGGAATTAATTATATCTTGTACAATCCTATGCAACAGTCATGGTAATATTAGCAGTTTCTTTATAAGGAATTATTTGGTATTCATTCACCGACCAGACAGTGCTAGTTTCGGACGAATTCATAAAATAAGTCTCTTAATTAAAACAGGTTTTCACGAAAATTATGTTTATCAAGGTCAGTAACCGTTATAGATTTTTCCCGTATTCCTTCCTAAACGTTTGTTTGAGTGTAAAATTGTACCAGTGAAAGAACACTGCACAAGTATCAGTTCAGTAAACCTGATATCTCTTTCCACTATTGATGACGCTTCCTTCCTTAATTTTTGTTTAAAAGCACTCTGTAAAAATGTACCATTCAAAAACACTGAACATGTATAATCAAAAATGTTCTCGATCCACTGCAATAGAAGAACCAATATGACTGATTCTTATGAAATTTGTCATGATCTCACCGCGATTTTCAAGAATTTTCCATAAATTCCACACCCTACAATTGCCTTCCTAGCTAGATACCATCAACAATACCCTTCCAGAGCAAGCTTGTTGTCAGTAATGAATGTCCTAACCACCCAGACACATACCCATATATATATATATATATATATATATATATATATATATATATATATATAGTATTTACATTAGTCGGACTATTGTCCTCATCTTTGTCGCCATATTTGTCACAACGTTTCAGCCGTTGTACGCCCCGGCCTTCGTCAGGTGGTTGGAATTTCGAACTGAATCCTTTATTTCGATCACTGGGGTAGACTGTTCTAGTTCCACGTGCCACGTTTGATGGATGTCTGTTATCAGTTATCTCCTGCTAATTTTCCCTCTGAAAGTTCTCCACTGCCTTAACCGGGTATTGAACTCACACTCTTTGGGTCTGTCACTGGATCTAACCGAACAGAGTTATCCAGAGTCCCCGAATAACCTCGGAACCTGTGCCCCAAGAGCCACGACTACTATTTTGACCCTTAGCCACTCTATCACAGAGCTTAGCTGGATCTAGCAAGATATACAAGTAATCGAGGATGCGCACTGCTAATGTGTCTTCCAGATAGGACGAAATGGCCGTCCAGTGCTTTCCGCATTCTGTTGCGGATTCTAAGCACGACGAATTACTATAATATATATATATATATATATGTATATATATATATATATATATATATATATATATATATATATATATATATATGTGTGTGTGTGTGTGTGTGTGTGTGTGTGTGTGTTTGTACGTGTGTGCATCTGTGTATTGGTTGGATGTATAATACGGGAAATTTCACCAGAAAATTTATTTTAAAAATACACTAATGTCTAGCATAAAAAAAACATTTCTATATTACTAACATTTCCTAATACATACAAATGAGTGCCAGCGAATAAGAAATATGAATGTGTGTGCGTGTGTGGATCTTTGGATAGACAGAATTCAAATGATATTATATATGCCACTATGTAGGCTTAGCCATATGAAGATAGTGTTGGAATCTTGTGTAAGAATCATATCTATTTCTTCACGAAAGTTTTTTTTATAACGTTCGTCTAATCAGATGTCAAGCAGAGCGTCCCCGATAATATCAGTATGCCCGTGTGATTGCATTCTGATTAGAATAAGCACTGTGATTAGAAACCTAAAAAGCAGAAAGGTTAGTGGATTAGTGGGTGGGTACCTTCAGATCATCTTTCTTTTTTATATACATTGGCTAGGCTGAGATAATAACGTATACTTGCTATTCCCTTCAGAACAACATGCGTGTATCCACTTTTATTCCATGAAGTATTCATTCTTTCCGTCTATTTCATGTCCTTTTAGACGTGAACGATAATAGCTCTCCACAACTTCCTATCCATCGTACTTCTAACCAACCTTTGACTATTTTTCTCAATTACTCGTTCTTACTTCACAGATGTCCATTCTTACAGATTAGTTGTTTACTTGTCGTTTCCTGCTGCCATTCCAGCTTTTAGCAATTTCTTTGAGCGTTACATGCACCGGTTCTACTTTTCCAATTACAGGTTCAATACATTCAAACTATCTCTTTCGATATTTAGTTACCTGTGTTCTTTTGGTTCTTATTTCCTTTCATATGACCTCATTTGTTCACGTTTTCTATCCATGGAATTCTCAGCATCTGTTTCACTTCATGTATGTTCATTTCGAAATTCCATTGGTGATAACGTGCAACTTCGTCTACTGCTCGGAACGAATGTCTCGTCTCCTCTGTAAGTATCCATTATATTACTGTTTGGTGTAATAACATTGAAGAATCCCAAATATATAATAAATAAAGACAAAACGAAAACACATTTGCCTTTATCTATCTATCTATCTATCTATCTATCTATCTATCTATCTATCTCTCTCTCTCTCTCTCTCTCTCTCTATATATATATATATATATATATATATATATATATATATATATATATATATATATATATATATATATATATCAAGGGTTTAAATGAGCGGCTCTGAATAGAGTCTGCCCGAAAACAGCCTCCTGGCATAAAGGTGCTCCATCCCACAAAAATCGCAGAGCTTTTGCATATTAATTCAAATAAGCAGGTCGGCAATGACTGGCTACTTCTGTTAGTTTTATGTGCTTTCACACAATCATCAGATAGCCAATGATTTGTAATATTCAAAGCTCTACAATTTCTTGTGGCATGGAGCACTTTTATGCCAGAAGACTGTTTTGTGCCAGACTCTATTCAGATCTGCTCATTTAAACCCTGGATTTATATTCATATATAAATGTTCTGAAGTGAATTTGTTTGTCCGGTACTGTTGAGGACGATTTGGGCTTAAGGCATCAGCTTTACGTGCCGTGAAACTAGTTTCACTTTATTGAGCGCTTTTTGCTAAACTGACAAGCCTTTCCAGGTGGGAAACATTTTTTTTGTTTTGCCATTATAGAAATTGGATGGATGATCTACCCCTCCCCCTACCATTCGTGCGTGTTTGGTTTGCTTCTCAAATTGAACTCGCCCGGTGGTATATAGGGTATTCATGTTATTTTAAGTCACTGGCTACATGACGATTGCGTGAAAGCACATGAAACTAATAGTAATGGCCAGTCGCTGGCGACCTGGTTATTTGAATATATATATATATATATATATATATATATATATATATATATATATATATATATATATATATATATATATAATCCTAAGGAGCCAGACAAACCTACCTAGGTTTCAGCTAAACGGATCGTCAGGGCGATGCTGGTTGAAAAGGAAAATTATGGAACAGAAGTTATAGCTAAATCCCAAAATAACCATACCACGTGATAAAAATAAATTAAATAAAGCCAAACAACGGGGGTGACTTTATTAAACAACAAACAAGTTTTGCTCTACTTAGTGTATTGTGCACTTTACGTAGTTGTCTTTTTACTCGTTTTGTGTTTTTATTTTAATTTTAACTTGGAGCTTGAATACTGGACGATTGTTTTCGTGTTAGTTTAATGTTCTTGGTTCTTTCTATTTTTATTATACATTTTTCCTCGGGTAACGATTTGTTCTACTGCAAGTCGAGCTATCTGAGGTTTTTCCTAGCGAGTACCACCATTTATATATATATATATATATATATATATATATATATATATATATATATATATATATATTGATTATTGCGTTGTGAATGAAACTCTGTGTCATACTATCCTAAGTGTTCTGGATGATCTATAACCAAATCCCGAATATTGGTAAAGCGTCAGTGACTATTATAAATGGTCCATAGGTCATCTCTACGCTTCACCATATGCCTCAAACTCAACGTTAGATGACAAAGAAAATCCCCTACACGTATTCCCCTGTCTAGCTGAGCACACTCTCAGGAATTGAGTCCTGGAAGTCTCAGTATTTATTAACTCGCAGTTATCTTCGATCTTAGCGAAATTATGTAACCGCTGTTTGAAGTTAAAATCGTTCCCAAGTCTGTGGAAATTGTCAAGTCTATGACCATTTTTCAAGAATGCGTGTGAGCGCTGAGACACTCACAGTATAGATCCATCAAGCTTCTCAGTACCATTAGCCATCTCTTTGAAGCTATAGGCAACAAAAAGGTTGTTGATCTCCTTAATAGGAACGACCTCTTGAGTGACAGAGAGTACGGGTTTCTATCGGTCCAGTCTAGTGCTCTTCCATTTCAAAGAATTAGTTGAGACACTAGACAACAAATAAATTTCAAGTTTGATCACATTTAATGTTTCGAAGGTCTTTGAAAATGTGTCGCATAAAGAATTTACTGAACCAGCTCTCTAGCTATGGAATCACTAAAGAAATCTCAATTATTAAGGCCTTCCTAAAGTGTAGATTGCTGAAAATAGTTGCTAAGGGTGAGACATTCAAACCCAAGCGATCAATGCAGGCGAACCCCATGATTCGTTTCACGGTTTCTCCCTCTTCATTACATAAATGATCTGCCCAAGTGTATTATCCGATGATTTGTGAATATATATGCTGATTATATGACGGTATATGGGTGCACTTCCAAAATCCTTGCTCACTAAAACCTGGCAGCTGATCTCTGCTCTGACGTATTTCTAACAGCTCAGTGGGTGGGTGGGGGGTACTGGCAGGCCACATTCACCTCGAAAAGGAAACTAGTGACAGTCCACCATCGTTTTCCTAGAGAATATTTCCCTCATCACCACAACCTTAACTTGTTCAAGCCTATGGTTAACACTTATCTTCTGCACATGTCCGCATAAGCTGTGCTTCTTACTCGATAATACTCTACCTCGAATGGTCCTCGGGTCTTGTACAGAGTGAACATTATTGTGAAAATAGGTAGACATCTGATAGATAGATAGATAGATAGATAGATAGAAAGTCAGACAGACAGATAATGAAAAAAGATAGATAGATAGATAGATAGATAGATAGATAGATAGATAGATAGAAAGAAAGACAGACAGATAATGAACATATATATATATATATATATATATATATATATATATATATATATATATAGATAGATAGATAGATAGATAGAAAGACAGACAGACAGACAGATAATAACATAGATAGATAGATAGATAGATAGATAGATAGATAGATAGATAGAAAGACAGACAGACAATGAACATAGATAGATAGATAGATAGAAAGTCAGACAGACAGATAATGAACAAAGATAGATAGATAGATAGATAGAAAGAAAGACAGACAGACAGATAATGAACATATATATATATATATATATATATATATATATATATATAGATAGATAGATAGATAGATAGATAGATAGATAGAAAGACAGACAGACAGACAGATAATGAACATAGATAGATAGAAAGACAGACAGACAGACAGATAATGAACATAGATAGATAGAAAGACAGACAGACAGATAATGAACATAGATAGATAGATAGATAGATAGATAGATAGATAGATAGATAGATATACAGACAGACAGACGGACAAGGAACATAGATAGATAGATAGATAGATAGATAGATAGATAGATAGATAGATAGATAGATAGATAGATCATGAACAGTGTGAGAAACATAATGAACAGACTGAGATAGATAGATAGATAGATAGATACATAGATGGATAGATAGATAGATAGATAGATAGATAGATAGATAGATAGGAAGACAACTGATTTTGTACGATTTTCATCTGCAGATGCAAGACGTTATGCAAATATATTGTAACTAATTTGCGCCGTTTCCTCTCCTCATACACACGTGTGTGTGTGTGTGTGTGTGTGTCTGTGTCTGTGTGTGTGTGTGTGTGTGTGTGTGTGTGCGCGTATGCGTGTGCGTGCGTGCGCGCGTGTGTTTATTGATTAGGTGCGCTATCTGCGTTCATCCAAGTTATAATGAAAGAACCTCAGGGTCGAGTGTAATTAGCGGATAATGGAAATATTATTCCTTCCGACTGGGAAAAATTCATTTCACACAAATGACAAAATCTAAATAAATAAAAATGAATCTTTTATATTTGAAATAAAAAAATTGGAAAATTTGATTTCATCTTAGATTTCATTTATTCTCGTTATATTTAGACATTCATTTGCATTATTTTATTACATATTTCTTTTAAATATTCATCGCGATTTATTTGTCTATTTTTGCAAAGAACACATTTTTTATTTTTATATCTCTTTTTTTCTTCTTTTACATGGCGACTGTAACAAATGAGATGGCAAATTGTAGAAGTACTTTCGCAATGGAATCTTATCTAAACTAACATAAACCTGATGCAGAGCAAAAAATTGTATTGCATATAAGAAGACCACAACCGACGTCAGTATCTCTTTACAGCAGGCGCTTAAATTAGCAACGTCAGTTGATAAGTATGAGACTTGTTGTATAAAAGTTGATCTCTCCGTTGACCGAGCCCTCAAAACTCAATGGGTTGGGAGAATGGTTTGTATCATCCAACAGTTTTAAAACAATTATAGTAAAGTTTCATCACCACCGAGCAGACCCTACAATTATTCCAGATTTGATTAGCGGCTGTGATTTCAATGAGTCTCTTTGCATAGACTGTCTGTTCGGACTAATTCTCACTCTACACTCCGAGACGCACCATCACTTAATTATGCTGGAAGAATAGTCACTTCATTCTACCGCTTCAGGAAGTGTCTAATACATACTGACATGTTCTGTCATTACAAAAGTCAAATTAGACTAAGATGCACAAAGAATGGCAGGTTCCTCTTATTACTCAGTAAATAGTCGACTCGTGCTGCCATGGCCTATCTTTGCGAAAGTCTTTTCAGAAGAAATTGCTCGAAGAATGCCCTGTTCCTTATAACACTCCAGTAAATACCAAAATCTTGCTGCCATGTTCATAAGAGTCAGCTCAGTCCTAAAATAGAACATTTCTCTCATATCTGGTCTAGTGCGATCCAGACATCCTTATCCAGAATTGACAGAATTTCAAAGCGATTACGAAGCGTGTAGTGGATGAATAATTTTCCATTCCGCAACCCCTTTCCCACAGGGTAAACTTTACTAAGTTCACGATATTCCGTCGCTATTTACATAGAAAATGTTCACACGGTTTACCTTCTTTAGTTCCACCAGTACGGACCTTCACAGCTTCAACAACCCACGTCACATACACGTAGTCGATGCATCCTCACACCTTTGTATTCCATTGGTAAGTAGGAAGTGTCATTTAGAGATCTTTTCAGAAATTAGACTTTATTGAACAGACTCCTGAAGGAATCTTTCCAGAACGCTACAATCTCCACGTTTTGAAATCTACGGTCAAGGTTTTCCATACTATATATCCTCTAAATAGGGAACATTCCCTCTTTACGCACTTACAACAATCATATTCAAGAACCTTCTACAATACGGCCACTTGCAGTTGTTTCCATATCCACTTTCACCCAAGGTGGTAGCTGCTGTTAGGTTTCCCAAGCAAAATAATGGTAAAACTCCTGAAATATATGTTTATGTTATAAAAAAATAGGAATACATTTTATCTGTAGTTGAAGACATAAAATTGTTCAAAATATTTAGATTTCGGCGTTAAATAACCCATAGAGGTTGATATACGGCTAATCAAAATCAACCACCAAACGAATGAAAATATTTAGATTTCGGCATTAAGTAACCCATAGAGGTTGGTATGTCCTAAATAAAATCAACAAACCAATCAGAATATTTAGATTTCGGCATTAAATAACCCATAGAGATTGATATGTCGCTCAACGAAATCAACCACCGAACCAATGAAAATATTTAAATTTCGGCATTAAATAACCCATAGAATTTGATATGCCACTAAACAAATTCAACCATCTAACCAATCTACTATACAAATGAGCCTAGATGAATATTCAAAGTCTCCTGAAAATCCAAACTGGCCAGGATATGAGGGGCTTGATCAGCCAGCAGTTTACAGACGGGAAATGATGGTATTCATTTAATCAACTAGTGTCCAACCAAACTGTCGTACAGGTATTCAACCCGCCCCACGTGCATATTTCTTAATGACTTCACTAAACTTTAAAGCACTGCCTTCCAAAATCACATCATCAGCTTTGGTCGTCTGATTCAAGACTATTCCGTTCATGTAATGACAAAATTGTTCTACTACTTCCTGATCTGTTCCAGTGCCAAAATTGAATGGTCGACAGTTCCACAACTTCTGTTTCCCCGCTACGCTGTCGGGAATAGACAAGGAGTTTTCAAATCTATTGTCTACCTTTGCGAAAATAGTATCTGAATTACTACATGAGAATCTCCAGAAAACCTACCTTTAAAAAGTCGAAAGAACAGAGGCGACAATGAGGCTCTCATAACTGCTCAGGGCAGTGGATAGCGCTGCCTGTGGATGAAGTACGTTGAAGGTAATCACATCAAGCCATTTGAACGCAATCTGGTTTTCGTCGCTAAGGAAAACGATCTCACGCCGATCAGCAAGCATCCAATGGAATATTTGGACAAAAGCCCGAAATTCCAAGGCGGTATTTTGCAATTTTTTGCGAATGTGACATGACAGTGAAGATGCTACCTTTCTTTTCCTTTGTTTGGTTGTCGGCCACTGTGTATAAGTATGTTAAACAGAGCGGTGATGACCTCTGCTGGAATTTCCTACAGTCGGTGAGGTCGAAAATGGAGGCCATCAGGTTCTGTTGCGATCAAGATCGTTTTCGGCGGACCACAATGTTCTGTGCGATGTTCACTGAAGTAATCAGGTTCGAACACTGGTTTAGTCATCCTTGTTGAAGGTTAGCTCTGCCACCAAATCCACATATGTGAGGTTACTGATTAGGACCCATTCAGCTACGGTTTTTGGGTTGCCTCTGTAGAGTCGCTGGTGGATATTATGGGCCTGCGCATGGTTGGCGCATCTTCGCGTCAACTTCCTATATGATGCCCTGTCCGGAATGTCCGTTTCTTGTGGATTATCAGCTTGTATAGCAATGAGTAATTTATTGGGTGTCACCGAGGTTCTACATAGTCAACTCTCAAATTTCGGGATCATATATACTGGGCAGGAAGATGATGACTACATCTTACATCTCTGTGTCATAGTCTAGCAGAGCGTCAATTATGGCTGTTTCCTGCTCATCGTCTATGTTCCTCCTAATGGCAGGATCCACACATACATCATAGTCGAAATACCATCGTCGTTTCCGATTGAATCGGACAGCGGACTCCGTATAGCCTGATAAGGGAGGGGGACAGTTGACAGTCCTTATTATCAAACTGTAGTTCCAAGAGCATTCTGATCTCCGTGGAAGTCCAAAGGCGGGGTCTCCTTCCTCGAGTGTGCACCCTTAGAGAGGTGGCCGTCCACAGGTTCAGTTTCATTCACTATAATAAGTAGTTCGGCAAGGCCGATAGTCAGTGAGTTATTAAGTGATCGAAAGCAGCCTTGCCGTCATCCAACTGGCGCTTGCAGTTTTTGTTGATAATTCACGGGGCGCAGGAATTGAAGTTTTTGACGCCTTTGGACAAGCGCATCGCAATATATTGTCGCAGCCTTTCGGGAGGGTCAGCGTAAATATGGAGGCTTTCGGGAGGGTTAGCGTAAATATGCAGGCTTTCGGGAGAGTTAGCGTAAATATGCAGGCTTTCGGGAGGGTCAGCGTAAATATGCAGGCTTTCGGAAGAGTTAGCGTAAATATGCAGGCTTTCGGGAGGGTCAGCATAAATATGCAGGATTTCGGGAGGGTTAGCATAAATATGCAGGCTTTCGGGAGGGTCAGCGTAAATATGAATGCTTTTGGAAGGGTCAGCGTAAATATGCAGGCTTTCTGGAGGGTCAGTGAAAATCTGCAGGCTTTCAGGACGGTCAGCGTAAATATGAATGCTTTCTGGAGGGTCAGCGTAAATATGCAGGATTTCGGGAGGGTCAGCCAAAATATGCAGGCTTTCGGGAGGGTCAGCGTAAATATGAATGCTTTCGGGAGGGTCAACGTAAATATGCAGGCTTTCGGAAGGGTCAGCTGCAGGCTTTCGGGAAGGTCAGCGTAAATATGCAGGTTTTCGGGTGGGTCAGCCAAAATATGCAGGTTTTCGGGAGGGTCAGCGTAAATAAGAATGTTCTCGGAAGCGTTAGCGTAAATATGCAGGCTTTCGGGAGGGTCGGCGTAAATATGAATGCTTTCGGGAGGGTCAACGAAAATATGCAGGCTTTCGGAAGGGTCAGCTGCAGGCTTTCAGGAGTGTCAGCGTAAATATGAATGCTTTCGCGAGGGTCAGCGTCAATATGCAGGCTTTCGGGTGGGTCAGCGTAAATATGCAGGCTTTCGGGAGGGTCAGCGTAAATATGCAGACTTTCGGGAGGGCCAGCGAAAATCTGCAGGCTTTCGGGAGGGTCAGCGTAAATATGAATGCTTCCGGAAGGGTCAGCGTAAATATGCAGGCTTTCGGGAGGGTCGGCGTAAATATGAATGCTTTCGGGAGGGTCAACGAAAATATGCAGGCTTTCGGAAGGGTCAGCTGCAGGCTTTCAGGAGTGTCAGCGTAAATATGAATGCTTTCGCGAGGGTGAGCGTAAATATGCAGGATTTCGGGTGGGTCAGCCAAAATATGCAGGTTTTCGGGAGGGTCAGCGTAAATAAGAATGTTCTCGGAAGCGTTAGCGTAAATATGCAGGCTTTCGGGAGGGTCAGCCAAAATATGCAGGCTTTCGGGAGGGTCAGCCAAAATATGCAGGCTTTCGGGAGGGTCAGCGTAAATATGAATGCTTTCGGGAGGGTCAGCGTAAATATGCAGGATTTCGGGAGGGTCAGCCAAAATATGCAGGCTTTCGGGAAGGTAAGCGTAAATATGCAGGATTTCGGGAGGGTCCGCGTAAATATGTGCGGGCGTTGAAGCGTAGTGAGGCATCGCGTCACATTTTAATTTCTTTCGATTGTGCAGCCTTAAGATAGTCTTAATTAATCACATAGTGTCTGTACGGGTCGACAGGCCACACAATGCAATGTTTTAATTAGACAGACGAATTTCCCCGGTCCGTCCCAGTTACGAGTCGAACGTTTGCTGCTAGACGAAAATCCCCACGGTGAAATAAACACTGGCAAGTGGCGAGCCGGGAGGAGCATACACGCCCCACTTAGCCGAAAAGGGGATGGCTGTTCTGGCTCTCCAGAAAGACCCGATCAATATCGTTTGCTGTCTGTCCGATGACGCGTTAGCAAAGTGTCGGCACGGCGATCGGAAACCCATGGCGAACGAACCGCGAGTCGGAACAGGAAGAGAAAAGGAGACCAGCAAAAGGTCGTACGATTTAATGGATGTCGCACGACTTGATGGAGAACACTCATACTGCAAGGTCATCGGGTGAAAAAGAAAAACCGCGCATAAATAATAATAATGATGATAATACATAGCAAGCGATGTGTATCACATTACAGATGACCTAATGTGTATACCCTTTGAAGAGAAATACAAGAATATCGCTCATGTAATCAGTGGCTGTAAAATACGGGCAGAGAGAGAGAGTACAAAAGACGATAATCCCGTTTGCCTTAACTTGCACTGTCTCTCGTGTAAAATATAGCTACTCTTGACAGTAATAGAAGGAAATAGCAAGCCAGATATGGTCTGTGTCTATGACTATCAAACACATCGAGTTACTGAACACTGAAGACCAGATATAAGCGACCTCAACACAACTGAAAATGAATCCCAAATAATGGATTTACCCATCATTGCTGACTACAACACGGTAGCAAATCAAACCGAAAAGATCAGCAACTATTCACACCTGAAGGTTGAGATTGACAGTTTGTGTAAAATACCTAATAAAATGTTATAGTCATCTCGGTAGTGACTGGGGGTCTTGGCTCTATCTCACTGAATTTTAAAGAATATATCGACACACTTCGTGTAAAATACACTTTGCAAACATTACAAAAATCTGTCTTATTGTGCACGGAAAGAATACATATGTCTGAGGTACGTGTTGGATCATTGTAGACAGTATCTTCCCTGGTACTCAAAACATCTACGCAACAGCAGTACCATGATACATTCAATAATAATAATAATAATAATAATAATAATAATAATAATAATAATTAAAAGGATTAAATGCTGAAACTGAAGGTTTTAGTGTTGCTTCAAAGGACGAATAATTGATAACAAGAATCTACCAAGCAAGCATACTGAAATATTGTGTTAACCTGAAATGCTGACAAATATCCAGTAACTGTTGAACATCTTGTATCAGGTTGCACGGTGCTAGCATCCACGGAATATACAACACGGTATGGCAGGTTGGAATAATATCTGCGCAGGAAAATCTGAAACTTTTACGGGGAAGAAACAGCATGGAATTGGTATGAACACCACTCAAACCCTGTTACAGAGGCAGAAGCCGTAAGAATTTCTTGGGACTTTACAATGAACACAGACAGAACAATCAATGCCAATCGCCCAGACATTGTGTTCAAAGAACACAAAAACAGAATGGACTTTCATATTGACATGGAATTTCCTACAGATTCTAATGTACCTTTGAAGATCTTCAAAAACTATCAAAATACAAGGATCTTAAAGTGGAAATGTTAAACAAATGTGACACGTGAAGGCATCAGTAATTCCAGTTGTGGTTGGAGCCATCGGATTAACTAGAAAAGGTTCTGATAAATGTATTGAAGAGATCCCTAATAACACATGCCTTAAATAAATACAAAAAAAGTACAACTCACACCTTAGGAAAGTAAAATGTGTGCGATCTTAGTTTGTTTAGTTTTGTTTTTTATTTTACAAATATGTCCATTACAAAATCGCATGATTCCATTTCTGACCTTAGGTCGCTTGTTGGGACCCGGAAGGAAATGAGTATGCAATAAAAATCAAATAATAATAATAATAATAATAATAATAGTAATAGTAATAATAATAATAATAATAACAACAACAACAACAACAACAACAACAATGATAATAATAATAATGATGATGATGATGGTGATGAGAAGAAGAAGAAGAAGAAGAAGAAGAAGAAGAAGAAGAAGAAGAAGAAGAAGAAGAAGGAGGAGGAGGAGGAGAAGAAGAAGAAGAAGAAGAAGAAGAAGAAGAAGAAGAAGAAGAAGAAGAAGGAGGAGGAGAAGGAGAAGAAGAAGAAGGAGGAGAAGAAGAAGGAGGAGGAGAAGGAGAAGGAGAAGAAGGAGCAGAAGAAGAAGAAGAAGAAGAAGGAGGAGAAGAAGAAGGAGGAGGAGGAGGAGGAGAAGAAGAAGAAGAAGAAGAAGAAGAAGAAGAAGAAGAAGAAGAAGAAGAAGAAGAAGAAGAAGAAGAAGAAGAAATCCCGTTGTGTGACTTAAACAGATTAATGAATAAAATAGACGAATATATCTTAAAACTCCTTTTTCAATTCAGGTAAAATATATGTATGCCATTGCTGTGTTTCAATGCAAACAGGGAAACACACGAAACTTTTAGAACTGGCGAAATCAATCTGATTTGCTTCATTTAGTTTCATTAGGCCTCCGGCATTAACACATCAAGCTTACTTAATGCAACGACTCTCACAGTCAAGCATGATCTGTCCACTTGGAAAATTAGCGGAATCCAATCTTCTTACACCTTATTACACCCAGTTTAGCGATGTGCTTAGTGGACTTCTGTGTATACACAGTTTTGTCAAGGAATGTTATGAAAAAGTAGTATTCAATGAGAATTGTGTTTTAGAACCAAATTAAAAATGATAAGCGATGAAAAAGAAAATGCATCCAAACAAATGACAGAAGAAATATTATTTGATATGCAGTGAGCCAATTGTTAAAGACCGAGAGCAGAATAACGACGACGCTGTTCGCTGCTGTTAGTTGAAAGGCATCCAAGGAAAGATCTCATTTATTTATTTCCAGCTCTCATTTCTTTTCTTGTTTTATGTAGAATACTGATGATGAATATGTTGAATAAAACAAAAATCAAAATCAGATTGTATTGAAAAGTTTGGTTTGGTTTGTTTTGCGGAATATCAACCACAATGGTTTATTTAATGCCGACAGAATTTCCTTTGTTTTTTAAAAATTGTATAACCGGTAATTTTTTCAGAAAATGTATATCTAGTAATATTTTCTTTTCAAAAAAATGTATAGCTGGTATTTTTCAAAAGTGTATAGTTTGGTTTGTTTTGTTTTGTGGCATATTAACCTAAATGGGTTATTTAATTCTGACAAGTTTTTTTTTATTGCTGGTAATATTTTATTTTTTCAAAAATTTATTCCTGATACTAATTTTTATTTTACAAAGTATTTCTGATATTAAAACCTATTTTTACATTTTCATAGTTTTTTGAGTCAGGTTGGGGTATCAACTATTTTCCCACAGGTGGGACCTTAACTGGTGCTACCACCCCGGGTCAGGGTGGAGCTGGAAACACCAGCTATTAAGAAGTGGTTCCACGCTCCAAAAAACCTCCTGTTGGACGTAGTTTACCGTCTTACCCAGGACGCAGATGTAGTTTATCATCATACCCAGGACGGGTATTGAAAAGATCAACATATATCTCCGCTTTTAGTCTTGTTCGCAGGTATTTATTGTGTGAGGGTATTGTTTTTTTCATTGCGTCCACGTCGCTAACGAATGTGACACAATGTCGAGGTTTAATATTGTTTACTGACAACACCGTGGAAAAATGCTCAAGTCTCCGCTCGACTTTACCTTTTGTGGGACGTCTCAAACGAGGGCTAAAGAACCCAGCACCCTACAGAAAGAAAGTGACAGTCGGGCGGGGGAGTATTATATTCGATATACCCGGACTAAATTACCTAAAGACTAAGAGAAATAGTTTTGTATAAGTAATTTAGATATGGCACAAATCTGAAAGTGTAGAGTAACCAGTGAGGACCGTGCTCACTACTCAATTGTAATTGAGCTAGCGAGACAATCTTGCTAACCTAATAACAACTCGTCGAACTGTCCTAATATTCATTGCGTGAGTAACTGAGCAACATTAAATTTGCATTTATACAGTGAATCTGAAAGCAATTAAACCAAAATATATCCACCCTAAAATGGGGTATTATTTATAAAAATAAAAATATAATTTTATTATATTTATTTTTATTTATCTAAAAAAATTCAGTTATTATTAAGTGGTTTATAAGAAATTTCGTATTAAATTCACGTTTATAATTATACGATGTCAATCACAGGCTTATATAATTCTTATACAAATAGTAGGTTTCTTATTATGACTATAAACTTGTATTTAGTTGGTAAGCGTGTTAGAGTAGACATCTTGTTCTAAATACTGAAATCATGGTCTACTGGTCTGTAGGTATAAAGTTTAAGGAAAAATTAAAATATTAATATTTAAATAAATAATTATATCTGCTCTACTCTGTATTGAGCACTCTTTTAAGAATAGTAATTGTTGGTTATTGTAATTCATTCCGTATACACCAATCCTATACTTGTATATATATATATATATATATATATATATATATATATATATATATATATATATATATATATATATATATATTACTTAATAATAGACAGATCTACTTAAGATCATGTACCTATTAATCCTAACATTTATATAATTATTTATATAGGCAATGATACATACATATATATATATATATATATATATATATATATATATATATATATATATATATATATATATATATATATATATATATATATATATATGAAATATGTATATGTAAATATACATATTTGGGAGTGTATGTATTGACATGGCCTGATATTCAATAATTAAAAAACTGAAAAGTCTTTTCTTTGTAAACAATATTAGTTACCTCCCTTGGATTTTTCAATGTGAACGTTATTTATTTTAATGAATATTATTTAATGAGAGCCTTTTTAACTTGATTTATTTTAGCAAGATTATTTAAAAGTATTGGTTCCTTTGTAAAATAATTTTTGTTTTGATGCTGTTTGGTTGTTTTACAAAATAATTTCATCGCGGTAAAAAATTGGAGGAAAGCAGACGATAGTAAAAACTTACAGTCAGTCTTCTTTTCAAAACAGAAAGTAGATGTAGTGATTACGATTCCTTGTCCCTTATTGAAGTGCTTCTTTCTCACTTGGAAGTTTCGAAGGGGAAAAGGTGCCGAAAGTTCTTTTTATTGATTTTTTTTCTTTTTGGCACGCAAATGAAGAAACAAAAAGTAAGTACTGAATTTTGAGATATTTATTTGAATGAAAAATCTTTCGCTGTTGATCAGGTTTAGTTCTTCTAAGTTAGGGAATGCCAAATGGTAGGAAGAAATTGGTTTTGAGTTTGATCATTTTGGATATTATTTTCTGGGTGAGCATTTTATAGGATAAATGAAAAAGATATCAACAAAAAATAATGCAATAATTTTATTTATTACTGAAAAAGACTCTTGACCAGTTGAAGAAGAGACATCACATATAACACTGGCCCCACTCTCTCATAAATTATCTATCTTTCCCACTCCTTCTCTCTCTGTACATATATATACAGAGAGAGAGAGAGAGAGAGAGTGATATATATATATATATATATATATATATATATATATATATTACCTCGCCGATAGCACAGATCTCAGAATTACGCACAGTGCAATATGCAATATTTTATAATCATTTATTTTTGTTATATATATATATATATATATATATATATATATATATATTTGTGTGTGTGTCATACTTTTATGTGCTATCCTAGATATTTAGTACATTTACTTATGATTATGTCATACATTAAAGCTATCGTCAATTTTTTTCTAAAGAAATAATAGATTTTTTTTAATTTATTAATCCGAGAGATTTTATCACCTAACATTTATTTTTAGTGGATATCTGAATATTAGAAAAATCTCAGTAAAGAATGAAACGGATTCGTACGTGCGTTACCCTAGCATGAGAAATGGTCATTAAATCCGATGTGCTTAAGACCAACTAGGCCACAAAAAGTTTTGCTCATCTGGCCGGTATATAAAAATAAATAAATATACTGTTTAATAAATAAAGGCAGCGTCTACTGAGATATGGGTATCCAGTAAAAATAACGTTTAAATGATAATATATACTGGACAAACAGAGAAACGGGAGCATGACCGCACACGGACAAGCGCAAACACGAACACAGAAAATACAGAAGACAACTTATACATATGCATAAAAGGAAAAAATCGTAAAAATAAAAGCAGTAAATTATTGATATCCGCCGAAGAGTGGACGAACAGGTCCACCTACGAAACTTTGAATTCGAAATGCTTGAGGTAACATCAATCAGCTAAGTGACAACCTTTTTACTCATATTAATCGTATTAATTCTCCCGTCTTTGATATCGGGCGCTTATTGCAAAGACTGCTTGTTTTAAATGTCTTTTATCTCAATACACCATTGACTGTCAGCATTTTGTGCTTCAAACTATCTTTTACATCGCAACATAGATAGGCAGGGTGAAAACTGAAAATTACTCATTTTTCATCAGCAACAGAAACTATATTGAGAAGCAAGCTAACTACAGCGTGGTCCGAAAGTATTGTCACCCGTACGTAATATAATTTTCTATTTCAGATTGCTGACACGAGCTTCTACAATTTGGAAATGAGGTAGGGGTGACAAGACTTTCGGACCTCCCTATATATTTGATCATGTTTAAGGGCGAAATTTAGGTATGTAATGTAATATGCATGCGAACAAACGAAAGCGTGATGCTGCGAATTTTCTTTCTTTTTTTTTTCTTATATGTGTTTTGGGTATATAATAAAACCGATTTCATTTAGATTCTTATCTTTTTCTTTGTTTCCATGATTTTGCTATAAATTATCGCCCGTTATCATAATAGCAAATGCTCCAAGAAAAGAGAAACGTTGCAAGCAACAGGAGGTAAATTTACTGTGGATGATCTAACAATTAACGCACTTTCTATACATTTTCATCTTAAATAATTTTTTCCGCCTTTAATTAGAGTAGGATTTTCAAAAATCTAAATCTAGTTACGGTAAGTAACTAATGATTTTAATGTGTTGTTTTCCAAAAGATCCCATTTGAGTGAATACAATCTTATATTTAAATACTTGACGTTTATCGAGGTCATTCCCTGTGACAATTATTACAGGTAATAAAGGAAATTATTCCTTTGTGTTTTCGCTTATCACTTTGTTTTGCATTAATTAAGATTTTTTTTATTGATTTAGACGTAGTTTTGACAAATTGTATGTCCATTTTTGATAGTTTTTTTTTAATTGGAGTTTAGTTGTGATACAGTTGGTGGGTAGAATTAATTAATTAGTCTAATCAAAAATTGAAATTCCCCGCATCTCTATTTTATTCGTGTGCATGTGTAGTTGCATTAAAAATTGATGAAGGAATACTTTGATGAGAAGCAGGTGAGTGTTATGACATGGCCGCCCCAATCTCCTGACCTCAACCCCATAGAAAAATTATGGAGCATTATAAAGTACAGGCTCTCGAGAAAGCAGTTGAGCAACAAAGAGGATTTGATTGTGAATTTCATATCCGAATGGAATTCAATGCTTGGAGATGTGATTTGCCAGAACCTAATCAAGTCAATGCCAAAAAGGTTAAAAACCGTTATTCAAAATAAAGGAGAACCCATAGATTATTGAATATTTCGAACTATATTTCCTATTCTAAATAAATTATACCTCTATTATACTTTATTTAAAGCTGTTCGGTTATGTTTCTATTGATTACTAGTTGCAGTTTTTCCCTAAATCTCATTAATATCCAAAATTATAATTATCAATAGAATAACTTAGGGTGAGTAAACTTGTTTACTAGGTGGTCGGGAAGGGCTCTTTATATTAGTAAGATTAAAAATTAGTTTGAACCCAAAAACAATAGGCTAAAATAATTTTAAGTAAAATAAAATCAGGTGAGGCACTTTTATCGAACAGCACCGTATATATATATATATATATATATATATATATATATATATATATATATATATATATATATATATATATATGGTCCAGTTTACTTGTACCACGGTGATGGACCAAGGTAGAACCAATGAAGTATAACTTGAACACAGGTATGGAATAACACAGATATATTATAAACAGAATATGTACAAAAGAAGTAGACAGTGTTAGTAATCATAATCAGGTTAGGTTAGAGAGATTTATGTTGTCTCGAAGTATCACTATTCCAATGTCTTACAGTAATCGTCTGACGCGACTCTGTCTCTGACTGACTGACACGATGTTCAGCAACAGGCCCACGTGTGTCGAATGTGGCACAAGGCAGGTTTAATGTGGGCTCACCGA
>OZ038508.1:43344434-43379434 GCA_964036315.1 Acanthosepion esculentum | reverse complement strand
TCTATCTATCTATCTATCTATAATAGCCTGTTCCTATCTATCTATCTATCTATCTATCTATCTATCTATCTATCTATCTATAATAGCCTGTTCCTATCTATCTATCTATCTATCTATAATAGCCTGTTCCTATCTATCTATCTATCTATCTATCTATCTATAATAGCCTGTTCCTATCTATCTATCTATCTATCTATCTATCTATCTATAATAGCCTGTTCCTATCTATCTATCTTTCTATAATAGCCTGTTCCTATCTATCTATCTATCTATCTATCTATCTATAATAGCCTGTTCATATCTATCTATCTATCTATCTATCTATAATAGCCTGTTCCTATCTATCTATCTATCTATCTATCTATCTATCTATATTTATAGCTACTACCGCAGTTTGTAGAAATCAATGCATACATATCAAGCTGCACATATTGATCTATCAATCCATCTATAAAATAAATGCCTATATATGTGTCTGTCTCTACCTATTCATATTAGTCCGTTTATGTCGTTCATAGTGTTTAGAAATACCTGCATAGACAACCATCTGTTCATATACATTTAAGTTGGAGTTTGACAATAGGCATTAGGACGAGAAAGAATACTTTTTCCATTTTTTTATTGATCTGTTTGCGTTAGATTAAGCAATCAAAATTCCAAATATGAAAAAAGAAATCAAATTTTATAAAATGTAATAGGGTCTTCAGTTTTTTATGTAAACTGATCCTCTACTGAAGGCAAAACAAATACGCTCATTCATACAATATATTCTTAATGTTTTTTTTTACGTTTATAGCATGGTGCGCGTAATCGATATTAATATCTGAAAAATCTAATAATCTTATGTTCGTGATCTGAAATCGTTAATCTATAGTAATTTAAAAGAGATACGAAAAATATTGAATATATATATATACATATATATATATATATATATATATATATATATATATATATATATATATATATATGCACTGGATGTCAACTGGTCTAGGAGAAGGACAACTCTGAATTCAAAACCTGCGGAGGGTCGTTTGAGGACCTTGTGGCTCGTAGTGCACCAGGTTTCTGTATTCAGCTCTTCAAAAAGTGTGGATGGTTCTGCACAAAACCTTCACCACGACAATCAAATTGCTTGTGTTAGGCTATTGGTTCCTCCGAACTTATATGCTTGACCCTCATACGTCGAATCGACGGGAGAGTCGAATATATATATATATATATATATATATATATATATATAGAGAGAGAGAGAGAGAGAGAGAGAGAGAGAGCGAGAGAGAGAGAGAGAATATGTGGGTGATCTGATTGATATCGAGAAATCGAAGAGTAAACTTACAATTCCAGTGGAGTTCATTATTTTCTTTTATGTTCAAATACACTTCGGCAAATTATGAACCCATCTCTTCGTCTCTTGAGAGCTTGTGGATTAAATACTCGAGAAGAACGACCTCTTTAATCTTGGTTACTCACCAGGCTGGACGTACAGCCATGGATTGTAAATTATGTGCAACCGATCTCTATATTTTTCGCGATATTAAAGTTTCCGATGGTACTCACTCAGTGTAACTGACAGGGAGCAAAGAAAAATGTTTCTTCAGGATTTAGTAAATAATATATTCCTTAAGTAATATCTGAATGAGAAAGTACATTTTCAAAACGGAAACTTTTATCTAGAATTGGAATGAAAGTACTGATGTCACGTAACTTGAATCTATGATAAATATTCAGTATGTTGAATTAGTAAATACTAAACACTATTTACATTGCTCGGACTATCATCCTCATCTTTGTTGTCATAATTATCACAACGTTTCGGCCGTTGTATGCTCCGGCCTACTTCAGGTAGTTGGAATGTCGAACTGAACTCTTTATTACGCTCGCTGGGGTAGACATATCTAATGGATGTCAGTTATCAGTTATCTCCTGTTAATTCCCCTCTCCAAGTTCTCCACCGCCTTAACCGGATATTGAACTCACACTCTTTGTGTCCTGTCACTGGATCTAACTAACATCTTTAGCAACTGTGCTATGTGTCCTTGGACGACACTTCGCAGATACCTCTCCCAAGTAAGACCCCACATAGAGGGTAACATGACTAATTACTGTGTGTACTCCATAGCGTGCAGCTGTGGAAATAAATATAAAGGGGAGACAGGCCGCCTCCTTACGGTAACGCTTCAAGAACACCAAAAAACTGAAACACGAGAGGAAGTGGAAAAATCAGCCGTGACTGACAGCATATAGAGAAAAAAGGGGAATCAGTTTGAAATCAGAAACATAGTACATCATGGGAAAATTAGTAAACTTAAGGAATCAGCACATATGCTAGGCCACAATAATCTCCTGAGCCGACCAAGCATAGAAATGAATACAATATGGGAACCAATTATAAGGAGTGCCAGAGAAAAGCAATAATAAAAACGAAAATTGCAGTATGATCTCTGGTAAACAATATGCAATGATAACAGCAAAATATTGCAATATCAGCTCTGGTAAACAATATGCAATGATAACAGCAAAAAATTGCAATATGAGCTCTGGTAAACAATATACAATGATAACAGCAAAAAAATGGAATATGAGCTCTGGTAAACAATATGCAATGATAACAGCAAAAAATTGCAATATGAGCTCTGGTAAACAATATACAATGATAACAGCAAAAAATTGGAATATGAGCTCTGGTAAACAATATGCATGGATAACAGCAAAAAATTGCAATATGAGCACTGGTAATAATGGTTGCTGAAGACATTAGGTTTATAATACCCAGAAATTCATACACAGGTTTCCTCTCGGACATATGGCACAGTGGATAAAGACGTTGGTTTGATCCAGTGACAGGACACAAAGAGTGTGAGTTCAATATCTAGTTAAGGCGGTGGAGAAGATGGAGAGGGGAATCAACCGGAGATAACTGACATCCATTAGTTATGACACGTGAAACTAGAACAGTCTAACCCAGTTCGAACCACCAGAAGAAGGCCGGAACGTACAACAGCCGAAACGTTGTGATAAATATGGCAACAAAGATGAGGATGATAATCCGATACATAATACCTCATCTCAGAAATATAGACAGATAAATACTAAACACTTCAAATATATCGTAGTATGGATCATTTATAGCAAATTTAGTATAAGAAATAAAATAACTAAACATAAAACAGGCTGTTCAATGTAGTTTAGTTACATGCCATGCGTGATACATTCTTAGGCGATCATGTATCGAAAGATACATGACTGGCGAACCAGATTTTTTACTGCAGGAGGTTGCCATTTCTTTCTGCGGCAGACCAGTTGCCATCCAAGGTCTGTTGCCATCAACCCGGTCAGTTCTACTATTTACACAGAGCTGGGTGAAGAAGAAGAGGATTCATACCTTTTCCCAAGGTATTAGCATATAAATCAATGTAATGGATTCGACTGGAATTTGAACTCGGCTTTCCGATTCCTCAATCCGTGCTGCTAACCATTACTCCACCTTAAAATATCTAGTATTGTTCTCAAATAACCCAGTCAGATCGAGTCTTTCATATAGATATAATGCATGGTTCCGAACTGTTCAGATATATATATACACTGTCAGCTGCATGCAGCCGCTTTATCAGATACTTTTTTTTGGCTTAAATAAATTTTATAGTTCTCACTGATATCCATCCTTCTTTAAGCCGTGTTGATTGGTGTTACAGAATCACAAAGAAATATACCAGTTAGCAGAAAGAACATTACTTGAGGACTTTCAACAACAGCAACAACTGAAATGGTTAATGCATGTAACTCGAGGTGAAAATAATTACATAATCACGATATTGACATTCCGCCGTACTTCAAACTTTAAGTTTAGTAAGGAAACTCCCAACAATACTGGAAAGTTTCATAACACCTACTGGAAGTGAGAAACCTATTATCCTGAAAAATTGTCTTAAGAGAAACATTTTAAAGATTTCAAGCGTCAGTGATACTAGCTTCTCGGTCAATGAATTTTTAAAGTTTTCCTTATAAGGTAACAGTTGATATTACCATTACCGTAAATAATATTACTTTTAAATATCTTACATATATGGAGCAAAAGAATTCATAATAAAATGCCTATATAAGAATAGACTGTTATTCTTAAAATTTGGTTGGCTGATTTTGTTGAGCGGCACATCAACCTCTATGGGTTATTTAATGCCGAAATGTAAATAATTCGAACTATTTTATATAGCTTCAACTAAATATAATGTTGAACTCAGTTGTATGTCTTCAGCTACAGATATATTTTATTGTCGGTCATTTTGATTTAAAAACTTATTGTTGCTAATTTTATTATAATTACGTATTGTTGCTATTATTATTATATTTTTACATAACAATTTATTCTTGGTATTTTACTATAAAATATATATTTATACTTTCATAGTGTTTTGCATGCGATCTCAATATTTGCCCATATCTAGAGCCCTAACAAGTGCTACCACCCCGGGTCGCGTTGAATGTGGGAACAACAGCAATTAAAGGGTGGTTCCTCGCTCCCGATAAGAGGCGTTGCTGCCGGATGTAGTTTATCGTCATACAGAGGACTAGTTTTATATAGTTACAATATTCAAAATGTAAGCGCCCATAGTTTTCCACAGATTATTTTACTTATCATCTGTAAAGAGTTATGTTTTCTTAGGGAATATTTGATTTGTTTTTTACAGCTTATCAACCTTCGGCAGGTTAATTAAAGCCGAAACATATGTTTGAATTTTTTAAGAGATAATAACGGTTTAATGATACAAGCATTACTACGTAACTAATAGTTTATCTTACTAAGTAACCCATATTTTGTGGGGAGAAGAAGCGGGTTCATAACTTTACCCAAGGGTATTTACGCGTAAGTGACTTTAACGAACGCGGCTGCAATTCGAACTCGGCGCTCCGATTTCTCATTCCGAGCCGTTATCCATTACACCACTCTTTACAGCATCTAGTATTCCTGAACAGTCACCTATCTAGGCCCTGACTCGGCGTTGTTTAACTTCAGTAATCGTACGAGAACCGGTGTTTTGAAAGTGATATGGCCGTAAGACATTAGGAAAGACACTGAAGTGGATTCCCTTTGCTTTCACTACGACTTTGAATACTGATGATCCTTCTAGTCTGGTTGCTATCCAAGGCTAGAATGATCAGCAACCCTGCTATTTAACTCATAACCGAGGACAGAAGAAAGGGATTCATGCCTCTCTCAATGATATGTGTGCGAAAGGGAATGCAGAAATCTGTGCCAGCTTAGTGATTACAATTTCGGAACCGGTAACCTTTACGCTGCCAGCACATGAAATAACATAATAGTTCATTTAAATGTTCATTTTTTGTTATATTTTCCCTGGGCAATACCGGGTAATTCTGTTGCTAAACCCATATAATATTAATTAGATAGTGCTCTTGTAACCCGTAAACATAGCTCGGAATCTAAATTCAATTTAGATTTCGTGCTGTGCCACAACCGACAAACGAACGGATTTCACCAATCTGCCTTGTACACGTATTGACTAATGCCTGTTCCTGTTGTTCTTGAGGCAACATGCCAACGACCACATTCAGCAGATTTGATCTTTTCAAGGGCAAATCGCCCCGAAAGGGGAAAAAATGTCTATTAGACGTAGACGCAGATAGATGTCTACAGAAGGATAAAAATTCAGAAGGAAGTCCTATAATAAAAAGGACAAACAAAACAAAAGAAAATACACGAATCCCGGCTTTAAGTAAAAATCAATTAATTGTTTTACAAAAATATTTCGTAAACATCTTAAGATATTTGATTACATCAGAAATAAATTGATGTTATCTATTTTTGTAGCATTTTAGATTTCAAAAACAGACATCTTTTTTTTCTTTCTTTTTTTTTTTGGCTTTTGTAAACTAACAACATATTTTGCTATTTTCTTTCACGGAATTGACAAAGAATTGGCATTTTTCCGAGTGAGAAAATTGTCTTCAATTTTAAAGAGCGGCAATTGATTATATTAGAGAGTTTTACACAGACGCAGCACAAATATTTTAACTTAGTTATTAATTTTTAAATGAGAGGATCAGGTTTTATATGACTAGCGATGTGACCTAACATTGTTAGCTATCTGAGTGATGGATTAGACAGTGATTCAGTTTAATATGATTTCATTTATTCATCTCTTATGTGCTATGTCCTTTGTAAAATGAGCTAATCATTTCACGTGTTTGGTGATCTAAGTAACTTGACTCTTTACACCCCCATTGTTCCTGGTCAGTCATCTGTTCACACAAATTCGTTAAGTACGTTACTCACAGCTTTTCCTCGAGTCTCTTATCATAGTCGTAACATTTATATAATTAGTAGTAATGGTGATATTTATTACTATTAGTTATATTCTTATTAGTAGTAATTGTGTTATTATTAGTACTAGTATTATTATTAATAGGAAAGGTGTTATTTTATTGTTATTGTAATTAGTAGAAGTAGTATTTATTTTATATAACTTATAGCTGTGTTACTTTATTAGTAGTAGTAATATTTATCTTACTAAAAGTAGTAACTTTGTTATTTTGGCAGTAGTAATATTTTTATCTGAATATTTGTGGTGTTATTTTATTATTTATAGTAATATTTATATTTTATTAGTAGCACTGATGTTAATTTATTACCTTTGCTTTCCGACCATGAAACCCGAATCTCACCATCTTCTTGATGTTATCAGCCTGCGGAGGCCATTGGAAAGTAATTGAAAACTATACCACAGGTTTAACACAAGCATTGTGGAAATAGTTGTGTGGACGAAACTATTTCGTCGATGGTTGTATTGGCACGAACTCACAAGTCATAGTAACCGAGGATTTGAGCGCCTGGATCAGACTATGGATCACGCCAGAGTTTTCTCCCAGAAACTATAAGTGAGATCTGTGGGTGTTGAACAAACACCAATATGTGTTAACAAGTGTCTGCAAAAAAGGTAGGCTAACCGCTATAGCAAACAGGCGTACTCGGATACGAGCCTCCAGCCATCACATATATATATATAAAGACATTTATATATGTTTAACGTTCTTTTTATAGATACAAGTATTTAAGCAAATGCTCTGTTTTATAATTTAACAGTATTAAATAACATTTACCGGCCTGAATATCCGAGAAATTTTCATAGAAAATTTTCGCTCTCCTACAGGAATCGAACCTGCATCCTATACGGAACCATCATTTTGCGTGATGTGCCTTAACCGTTCGGCCACGAAGAAGCGTCTGGTTAGCAAGGTCGATTTTACTATCTTTAAACTTAAATCTTCCATGAATCTCTTCTATTCATATCTGCTCTAGCGTATCAAATGTAAACAAATGACGTCATATATTTTTGAATTGGACATAGTCCGACAATTTATTTACATACATTTATATATATTATGTTTAACGTTCTTTTTATAGATACAAGTATGTAAGCAAATGCTCTGTTTTATTATAAACAGTATTAAAATAACTTTTACCGGCCTGAATGTCCGAGAAATGTTCATAGAAAATGTTCGTACTCCGACAGGAATCGAACCTGTATCCTATACGGAACCATCATTTCGTATAGGATATACATATATACATATATATACTTCCAAGGTTTGAATAAGTGCTCTAAATAGAGTCTGCCCAAAATTAGCCTTCTGGCATAAAAATGCTCTATGCCATCAAAATGTCGGAGCATTTGGAAGGCTACTTTTGGGCAGACGCTACTTAGAGCTGCTTATTCAAACCTTGGAATCATATATTCTCTAGCGTGAATTTGGTTGTCTGGTCCTGTTGAGCACATTTTTGGCTTAATGCTTCAGCTAGTGTACCATGTCACCAGGTTTTATTGTTATTGAGCGCTTTTTGCTATACTCGCAAGCCTTCCCAAGTTGATTTTTTTTAACATTTTAGATCTTGGCTGGATAAACTAACCTCCCTACTGTGCGTGTTTGGTTTGCTTGTCAAATTGTACTCGTGCGGTGTATAAGGTAATCATTTATCACTCACTGCAAGTTACTGGCTAACTGTAGATCCGGTAGGTAGGTAGGTAGGTAGGTAGGTAGGTAGGTAGGTAGCTGAAGCTGGCCGTGTGCACAGCTCTTAATTGTTGTCGAACTCTCTACCTTCGGACAGAGAGGAACTAGGATGAGGCTATCCAGAAGGGCAGAGTCTCGTCCGAGGTGGTAGACAGACTCGACTCCATGTATGCGGTGTCTACGGGAAATTTTTGGCCGAGCCTAAGGATTCGGATTGCGCAACAGTAAATCCGGCCTTGTGTCAAATCCTACCTCGTGAGGAGGTCGGTAAATATTATTGGCTACCTGACGATCGGGTTGTTAGGCAGCTGGAGTTGGCCGCATGCTCAGCTCTTAGATGTTGTCGAACTGTCTGCCTTCGGGCAGAGAGGAACCCGGACGAGGTTATGCCGAAGGGCACAGTCTCATTCGTGGGGAAGACAGACCCACCGATGTTTATGCGGTGTCTACCGAAAATTTTTGGCCGACCGTTCGGGCTCGGATTGACTCATTTTAAATTCGGCCTTGTACTATATCCTACCTCGTGGGGAGGTCGGTAAATATTACTGGCTACCTGAAGATTGTCTGCAAACACATAAAACTTAAAGTAGTGGCCAGTCATTGCCTACCTGGTTATTGAATTTATATATATATATATATATATATATATATATATATATATATATATATATATATATGAAGAAATATATATAGTTTTAAAATGTGCTATATTTAAGGGATAAAGTGCTCAATATCAGAGATAGAGCGTGTGTAAATATAAAAGTGAACATAGAAGTCAACACTTAGAGGCGACAGTCTGTTTCTTGCTAGATGCAATCGTCAGGTGGCCTGACGATTGCATCTAGCATGAAAAAAAATGTCGCCTCTAAGTGTTGACTTCTATGTTCACTTTTATATTCATATATATATATATATATATATATATATATATATATATATATATATATATATATATATTAGTAATAGCCGTATTTATCGCATCAATTATTATTTGTAGTAGTATTTCTGTTATTATTACTCGTAGTCGTATTTATCGTCAAACTAATGATATTAGCACCATGTCAGATTTTATTATTTCATAATAAAATTGGTATTACCATATTATTATTGATAGACTTATCAAGGAAAGCTGGATGAATGCGGTAGGTCCCAAGAGGACTACTTTTAAGAGAAATAAGGCGCCATTATATCAAATTATGCTGATTTTTTTCTCTTCATTTTGTTTTCTTTTATAATTTATTCTTAATTTCCTGGTGCATCCCGTGTCTATTCGATGCCTGAAAATTACCTTGAAAATTACCAAAAGGACAATATTTTTTATTCATTTACGCAGATTCAGAAAAATATAAGAGAAAGCACTCTTAGATAAGGTACTAACATAAAACCAGAAAGGAATATCTATTAGCGATAATAATGGAAATATCATGGTTGTTAGCAAAAGAGACGACAAAAAAGACGAGCTGCGTATCTGAAACGGCAAAATCAAGCAGTCGCAGGAATGTAACTATCTGAGAGTGTAGTAAGAGATGGCAGAAAATATGACACAAAAATCCGACGTTACAGAGGTTTAACGAAAGATGTCTTCCAGAAATTATGTAAGGTAATAAGACAAAGAAATAGAAAACAAGATTTTTGAACTGATATGTAATATCCAAACACCAATATGGCAGTGAATGGTGTGCCTATTACTCATGGATGAATAACAGACTTGAAGTGACTGATAAATTCTACCAATATTATGAATAGATTGATGTATTATACTAATACCATGGACAGACGACTGATGAATTCTAACACAACATGGATAGAATAAGTGACAAAGGATGAAATCTTTAGAATAATAAGAACTACAAAGAAGTTCTTATAACAATCAGAAAGGGACAGCTTTAAAATACACGTATACTTACAATCAGAAAGAAAATACTGGAATTACTGGGACACATAATGAGAAAAGATTGATTTTTAAAATATTTTCAAGCCGATGAAAGAATGGATAATCAGGGAGTAATGTACTTAAAGAGGGAATGTCAGTGGATGTCAGAATAGGGATAAAGTAAGATTGCAAAAGGTAATAATTAGTTAGAGAAAAAAACAGGTAGTAAGATGTTGAGGGCGATGATTATCCACACCTTGAGATAAACTGGTCACCTGAAAGAAGAAAGAAAAAGACAGGTAGATGTTGAGGCCACGATTGCAAGATATTTGCAAGCAGCACTGATTGGAGTTAATATATTTGTTAATGTTGATTTGCAAATCAGAACCTATCCATTTGAAAGCTCTCCAAACGGCCATTTTTTAGACAGATATTTGTTTCTGTTTTACTTCTATGCTTCTTTTAGCTGAGGTGAATTATCTCCTATCTTTCCCGAAACGCAGATATGCATCATGCACAAATATATATATAAACACACACACATACGCACGCGCGCTCGCACACACACGCACACACACACCTACAACGGCTAGCAATCGCTGTTGCAGCTGACAGATCATGCACATTTGTTTTTGTTCAACACCCGCATTGCACGTCTGTGGTTTATACTGCAACTGTAATATTTTCATAGTTAGTGTATCAGGCTTGACCAATAGTTCCGACAAAACACAGCACGTTCAAACACTCGGTCACGAGCACTGGTGATTTTGAGCAAGCATGACCATCGATGACTCTCAAATAATTCCTGCTCTTTTTACTCACAAATCTCGGGGCAACCTGTGGCATAGTTTACACACACACACACACACACACACACACACACACACACACACACACACACACACACACATATATATATATGTGTGTGTGTGTGTGCGTATGTATGTATGTATGTACATACAACTAAGCATGTTACACATATGTATATATATATATGTATATATATATATATATATATATGTATATTTTTGTAACATATTTAGATGCTTATATATATATATATATATATATATATATGCAACTAAATATGTTACCACTATCAATGATATTGAGCGCTTTCCAATAAGTACCGCGCATATATAATGTAATATATATATATATATATATATATAAATAAATTACACATACACACACACACACATATATATATATTCGTATACATACATATTATATATATATAAATTACACACACACACACACACATATATATATATATGTGTGTGTGTGTGTGTGTGTGTGTGTGTGTGTGATTAGAGGTGCATTTGTTGGCTTTTAACCATTTTGCCCAATACGTGACTAGAAAGTGAGACTGATTTGTAAATATTAGGAGGAACAAAAATCGTTCAGAGCGTTGCACGGAGAGTGAAGCGACATTCCAATGCTTCCATTCTCTCAAATATCAATTTTAGATATTTTGGGTGCCCGTTATTTTTGAATATTCTATTCTGAACTGTTTCCGCTCAATTTGATGCCCCAGAAAGCCATCATCTATTTCAAGCCAATAAAGGTCAACCTCAGAATCAGACATTTTTAAACGAACGATAGTCTATAGAACTGACACGCGCTTTCGTATTATCTAAGAGGATCTAGAGGTTTTGAACAGACCTGAAGTTTTCTGTTTTAAATATATGAGGTTAATTTTACCTATTTACTTGCACCGAAGACTTAGTAAAAGAAGATTTTTCTTTCTTGCCCTGTGTCAGATAATATAGAGATTACCATTGCTTTATTCTTCGATTCCTGCGAATTTATTCTCCGACTGAACAGATGAAATGTTTCTCAGAGAACAAGGTTTAGACGAACCTTCGTATAAGTAGAGCATCTATAGAAGCAACAAACATGGTCAAGCTCAATCTAGGAGAGAAAGTTAAACAGAAATTCGCTTACAACTACTTCTAAAACGTTTCGTCAACCATACTTTTCAATTTCTTGATCGAGATATCAAATATTGAATTCGTTCAACAAATCCTATTTTTATTTTTTTTTCTATTGACTATCATTCCAATTAGTATATTTCATAGATTTAACGGGAAAATATATTCTTATGTATGGAAATTCTTTTCGCATTTAGTTTTGATGAACCATAGGACTCTATGTGGAAAGCATTTCTCCGTTGTAACTTTGATCAAAATTGTATGAAAAACATAATTACCCACGGAAGAATTATTCCACTCTTTGCCACTGTTGATCTCCAAGGGAAATATGTTTTCGCATAGAGTATGGACCCATGTCAAATGCATATTCTAGCTTTACAATAGGAAGATCGGATTCAAATTGGAGTGTTGCTATTATAACTGGTCAGAAGCTGCTCAGTCTTCACTTTCCCATCGAGACGGAATAAAAAAGAAACTACGCGTCCCTGTTCGAAATAGACGCCCCATTATTTTATTTACATTTGACACAGTGTGTAAAAAATACAATCTTGATGGGATATGAAGCTGAGCTAAAGCATAATAAAGCGGGTCGGCTCAAAAGGTGGTTTCTCCTACAAAAAGAACACAGTTTTGAACACTGTGGGTGAGCGTATTTTCCATATTAAGTTTCTAGAGTGTGTAGAACGATAGACACAGTATATTCTGTTTGAAATAAAATTAAAAAAACAGGTGTCTGTTTTATACATTGGTATCCTATATATATATATATATATATATATATATATATATATATATATAGATAGATAGATAGATAGATAGAGAGATATATAGATAGATAGATAGATACATATATATATACATTTATACATATATATATACATACATATATATACATATTTATATATATATATGCATATATATACATTTATATATATATATGTATATATATATATGTACATATATACGTACATATATATATATATACATATATACATACATATATACACACATATATACATATATATATATATACATATATATACATATATATAGATACATATATACATATATACACATATATATATAGATACATATTAAATTAACCGATTAAATGTGTCAATGTGTGGACCTCCTCAAGTAATATTAAGTATGAAAGAATAGAACTATTAAATTACATCAAACTCAATCATGTCTCTCCCCCCTCACTTTGTTAATTTATATATGCTTAATACTACCCGTCAAAAGTGTGTAAATTTCTTTTCATTTTTTGTTTCAACCTTTGGAAGTAAAGTCTGATGATCCGCAGTCCTTTAAAAGGGCTGTGGTGAAATAATTTATTACATGGAACCTTAAAGTGGTCTGTTTTTACTTAAATTATAGATACATATATATAGGTACATTTATATATAGATACATATATATATATATATATATATATACATATATATATATTAATACATATATATATGTGTGTGTGTGTTTGTGTGTGTGTGCGTGCGCGCACGCGCGTAATACAAGTAAAATCAACAACTCGACTCCAGATTTTTAGACGGCGTGCCTGGAATTAATCTATCTTTATTATATGAAATTTACATTGGTGCAAGTGCACTTTTTTCTCTATAGTGTGTGTCTGTATGAGTGTGTGTTCGTTCGCGCACATATACCTGTCTGCGCCTATATATATATATATATATATATATATATATATATATATATATATATATATATATATATATATATATATATATATGTAATCGAAGAAAGTTATCCGATATTGCTAGGCGAATTGGCGTTAGCTGATGAAATTTAGTTTGAAATTTGTTAGCGTAAATCTTTCATCGTGTACTTAGTATCCACATCTGTAATTAAGTGCATTGCCACGGAAAAAAATATGTTAAATCTCGACGATTTTCCTCTGTTAAAATAACGAGATTGATTTATCGACGTATATCGAAATTTGTTAAACCACTTTGCAAGACAGTTATATGATTCTCTTAATACACAAACCCATGGTTTTTCTTATATTCTTTTCACGAAATAGTATCTAGTCTTTGACAAGGAAGCACATAAAATAACTATATAATTAGATTATCTCAATAAAATGAAACTTTTTATCGTCGTTTTTAGCTCGTTATCTTAACTCTCTACTTTCTTTGGATTCTTCTGTGATATATCTGTTATTTTAACTCTTCCTGGTGGATATGTAAGTTTGAGACCGTCTAGGTTGACTGCGGTTGTACAGCATTCATATGCAATTGTCCACCCTTCTATGCAATTAGTCTTTTTATCTGAGTGCGCCTTTGTCCACTCCTACTTCATCCGTTGTGATAGCATAGTTACTTGGTATTTTGAAATGTTATCATTAATAATTATAACCTTGTCGCCTATTATCATTACTTTAAATAATACAGAGTGCAGCGGAAATCCCTCCCACATATACCTTTGAAACATACCTTCTATATAATGGCAAGAAATTTGCTAGAAGAACGTAATATTGCCGCTAATGTTTCATCATTATGCGGGTAATATTTCTGGAAGATATATTTGTGAGGTATTTCTGTTGCAGCTTTATTTCATCAACCTGTAAGTTGTTTTCATTGGCGCTTTCGCACTAATCTTTCTCTGTACAGCCATTTAGAAACAGCTCGAATTTGAAATAAAAGATATACTCTGTGCTAGACTCCAACCTGCTTCCAGATGGCCACTGGAATCAATTCATATGAAACCCCACTGAGCAGTAAATAGTAAAATAAATATGATTAAATACTCTTCAAAATTTTATAATATTTTACATTATTTCGTCTAACAAAAACAAAAAGCAAGATAATGTTAGAAATAATGCATTTTGTTTTATAAACGCCATGTCCCTTCAAGACCTAGGCTTTCATATTTCTATAATTTTTTTATGATTTAGGAAAGATGAGTAACGATAATCTTTTCCTCGTTGCGTTCTGTTGAGAATACCCTTCTTCTAGAGTGACTAACAACCAATGTGTTAGAGCTCAATCTACCCTACTATTTAACATATAACTGTAGGTAGATGAGAAGGATTCATGCCTAGATGAAATAAGTGCAAACGTGAACACAACTGACGAGGCGAAAATTTGAAATCAGCTTGCAGATTTCGCGGCGATAACGGTTATAAGGAATGGATAATTTTATTAACAGTGTCCCAGGTAACATCAACATACAAGTTTCTCAGAAGATCGCCCTATTAAGAACATCCCATATACTAAGAAATGTGCTATCAATTAAATGTCAATTGTCATATAGGGCCTAAGTACAATAGTTTGGACCCAGCTGTACAGGATACAAAGCAGGAAACTTAACATATAATAATAATAATAATAATAATAATAATAATAATAATAATAATAATAATAATAATAATAATAATAATTCCCCCCTCCAAGTTCTCAACTGCCTTAACCGGGTATTGTCGAACTGAACCCTTTATTTCCTCAAGGACATATGCCACAGTGGATAAAGGCGTTGGTTAGATCCAGTGACAGGTCCCAAAGAGTTTGAGTTCAATACCCGGTTAAGCCAAGGGGGAACTTGAAAAGGGGAATTAACAGAAGATAACTGATAACTGACATCCATTTCACATGGCACATGGAACTAGAACAGTCTACCCCAGTGAGGAAAATAAAGGGTTCAGTTCGACATTCAAACTACCTGAAGAAGACCGGAGCGTACAACGGCCGAAACGCTGTAATGAATATGGCGACAAAGATGAGGACAATAGTCCATATATTGTAAATAGTGTGATTTTGTTGCATTTAACATAACCTTCAACCGATATATTCCCCCGATTATCCTCTATATTACATCAGTAACAACATCATCAATAATCCCTCAACTGCTTCAATATTTTGGAGGGGGACCTGAGGGTAGAAGAAACATATGTTAATTCTTTTACCCCAGGATGCTTTCAGTGGACTTTCAGATAGCTCGGCGTCCATCTCCTTTCCAAGTTCTTGGCAGACACCCAAAGGCCACAAAATATGTAGTGGGTCGCCTCCGGGCTTAGCGCACTGTATATTATATTCTCATTAAAACTTTCATTATTTCATATTTTTGGCGACAACTGTCTTAATTTTTTTCGACATATTCTTGTTGATACATTCTCTAAATTTCGCTTATTGTTTCGTTTTATAAAATGGCATATTTCAATGATTCTCCATATATATCTAATTGATGTGTTTTTAATTATAATAAACTGATTGATTGAGTTTATTAAGGGTGGGGAAACCACAACTGTTAACTTTTAAGTAAATTCAATATTAAAATAAAAACTGATCTTCCATTGAATAACATGACATCAAAATGACTGCTAAATATGTGTATCAACGTTAACATAGATCTTTCCTATCGGATATTTTGAATGCAAAAACTCTCCTTGCTTGCATGACTACATACAAAAGAACGTAGACCCAATTCACAGGCAAACGTGACTAGATAATTATTAACAGTTGCCTATTTACGGAAATTGCCGAAGAAAGCCGACAAAGTCGATCGAAATATGCCGATAGTTAGGGCACCGCGTTCTGCATATAATCAAAAGAAAGAACGCAAATTTGTTTTCTTCTCCATTAAAAACGTATGACAAATAACAATTATCTCTTATTTCGATCGTAAACATCCATCTTTTAAAATTGCACGGCATTCATTTTTATTATGCCGACTTTAGTTCAAGGATTTTTCAAAAAGAACGAAAGACTTTTTTTCTTTTATAAAAAAGGAGAAATATAAAACAACTCCCCACGTATTGATTTGTGGATAATACTGTTGTTCGCTAATTCAACGATCAATTTTTCTCGTTCACTTAAAGAAGCCAACTATAATATGCCGAGTTATCTCCCTTCGGAGAAGACTTTTTCTTTATTCCATGCGAGCAGCCATGTTGGGCTGTGAAAGAATCTATTGTCATAGTCACAGACAATGACACGTGTTTTGGTTAATCGTTGTGACCGATTGAGAATGAAAAGATTTCGCTGAAAATGGGGAGAAAGAGGAAAAACAAACCAGGAAAGAAAACGTCGCTTGAAGGATAGACAACGAATGATAAGTATGAAATATTTTTTCCTAATTTCGTCAGAGATATATTTTTGGCTATAATTTTCAGAATTATTAACCAATTTTACAACCATTATTATTATTATCATTATTGTTATTATTAGTAGTAGTAGTTGAAGTAGTATTATCATTAGTAGTGTCAACATTGCATGTTGCTAAAATTATGTGAATTAACGTGTATTTTATTCCTCACATTTGCTAATTAAAAATAATGATTTTTAAAACTAATCTCATAAAAAGATACGAAATAAATTTAATAATAACGGGGTGGGCGTATCCACTAATAGGCTGACGCCTGTTGTATCTCTGTTTATGAAAGGGAGTTGGGGGTAGTACCATAGGACAAGATGTGAGCTTTGTACTAAAGACATCAACATCAAGAAATTAAAAAAAATAATTACCTGATCTTTTTAGTGATAGACGGAAAATGTGTCACAAATAAAACGAAAGCGGCATGGTAATAGCGAAAGTTATCTTCCAGAAATCAAGTAATTTTTTTTATTATTCAGTCGAGCTAGTTCGGACATTCATGAGTCTATCATGCCAAATATCATGGTCCTGCACCCAAATCAGAAGGTCATTAGGGTTGTATTCCGTGTCGTAGCGTAGCAGGTAAATGGTGGTGTTTGCTGGGTGACCAATACTTCTTGATCTATGGCTATGTATCCAGAGCAGTAGATCACTTGCGAGTTCTTTTTTTGCTTGCCAAAAGTGTCCTGCAAAGCGCATTCTGCGTTCGCGTAAGTTTGTAGAAATATCAGGGATGGTTCTATATAGCTGTGATTTAGTTTGATATTGTCTCCTAAAAGATGTTCATTATAGCTCGCAGCATCCGAATGTCGGTTCCATCAAGTTTAGCCTCTACGCTTTTAGTTATTGTCCAACAAGCAGTGGCACCATACATTAACACCTCCTCTGCAGTTGCTCGAAGGAATCTCCATTTGAGATTGTCGGGTAGAATAGGTTTAAAAACAGCGACCATTTTATTCAAGACGACCCAGGCTTTAGTTATTCGAATTTTCACATCCTTTTCAGTAGAATTTATTTTGTTTAGTGTCCTTTAGCGTGACACTCTTACATCTTTTATTTTTGTCATTACCCTTGACTACGTATACAGAACTTCCTTCGACAAGCATCGCTATCTTGTTCTTACTTTATCACTAAAACTCTCAAGTCGATATTCAGCAAAAAATCTGAAGATATTGACTATGCTGATTACGTGGTTATCACTGCCGACACCATTACCAATTCCACATTTCTCTTACATCATCTATAAAATGCTGGCAATAATGTTGGAATGTATGGCAATGCCTCTATTAATTTATTCATAGGCTTCAACCAGCAAGGCTCACTAAAAATTCAGGTGAATCAATAAGAGTAAAGTATTAAGAAATAGAATTTTTCGTTGGAAACAAGGAAAACAGTGCTGAATTGCTATGCAGTATCTAATGCTGGATAATCTCCTCACAGATGAACAAAATGACAAAGATATGATTGTACTAACGGATAATCTGGATAAAAAGAAGAGAGCATGAGACGTTTCCAAGAGTATATATGCAGTTAGGAAACTTACACTTATAATCACAATTTGTGGAGGCACGGTGGAGTAATGGATAGATTTGAGAAACTGTAGAGCCGATTTCGAATTCCATTCGGTTTCACTGAATTCACTTACGTGCTAATACCATTAGGAAAGGTACGAATCCATCTTTCCACACCAGGTATGATTAAATAGCAGAACGGACTGAGTTTTACAGCCTTGTTTTGCAATCTGTCTACGAGAAGGAAAAATCTAAATTCAAGCCACCAGCTTCCTTGTAGGCCCTGCGTCCTTAGGTAAAGGCTAGAAGAAGGTAATTTCAAAAACAAATCCGAGTCTCGAAGAAAGGAACTCCTCCACGTAGTACAAACCGCGACAGAAAACAATAGACTCCTCGGTCTTAGTACAATGATTCGAACAAATCAAATTTTATCATTCTGATTTCGGACCATTCACTGATGGGTGTAACACGTACGGCATTTGAGACGACTACTACACTTACAAACAGAAATAAGCATTTTAGATTTATTGCACACCTAATGCAAAAAGTGTGCTAGGAGAATTAAGCACTCATTTAGCAACAGAACCAGAGAAACAGCGTTCTTAAATAGTAACATAATACAGTCTGTGGAGAGTTATTATCTCCCACGTTCTGAAAGACATGTAACATATTGGGATTTTACGAGAGAACTGAAAAAAGTGTTGATCGTAAAGGTAAATAGCACCCGACGACAGAAAGTTCTGGAAAGCTATCGCCTCCCTTGTCCTGGTACATAATTAAAAATATTAAGTTAGAAAGTTTATGGTAGTAAGCTTGATTACGTAGGATGGGTGATCCAATTGAATGTTTGCAAATGTCTATGATTTGACAATAGGAAATAACAGTCTATGCACAAACCAGAAATTAATATTCAAAAGCCAGATTTAGTGAAATCGGCATAAGAAAATAACGGCTGAAACGTTGTGATAAATATGGCAACAAAGAAGAGGATGATAGTCCGAAACAATGTAAATAGTGTACATAATACCTCATCTCAGAAATATAGACAGATACTAACGATTACAACTATTCCACCAGTAAAACAATGGGATTTACTTTCCAATCTAATAGTACGTTTAAATCTATGACGTCAAAAGAAGTCACGTCGCGGCGGTAAGGAAGTGACTGAAGTTAAGATGTCAGGTCAGGATCGATTACATCAAAGATTCTGCTCTGGAGTTTTTCCTAGAGATATATAAAAGGAGTACTAAAACATAAATGGCAGCAATATTCCATGCGCGGACGAATGGGAGAATTATAAATGTGCAAGATGTATTCGGTTGAGAAAAAAATTGTCTGGCACGATACAGTGAATCAACATTCCTAGCAGCAGACCTAGCAATTGATACAGCATAATATCTTTATTTCATGCTAGTGGAAAATGTGAGACCAAGAAGGCGGAACGAATTGTTCCCCTGAAGATTAGCATCGGTCATGCTGATGGAAAACAAAAATTAATCTCTGTGATGATTCAAAAATAGAAGTTTAGTTTTAGACGCATTAAGATTTACAAGACATTTTGGGGAGTAGATAGCAACCGATTGGAGGTAATTATCAAGAACAGGTGCCAGATTTACTTTATCGGACCTATCAGATTTACTATAATGAAAGAGTTGGGTCACCAGAATAAATGCCTAGTTGGGAACTGATGAATCGAAAAGGTCGAACTACGAATAACAGATACTTTAAATCTCCAATATTTCAGAGAATCAAGGGTGATCAGCCAACGTTACAGCAATCGGTGCGGAAAAGTAATCAGCGAATTGAAAATCCTGTGTATTATTTAGTATGCACTTCCACGGACATGCTCTTGGAAAAGGCAAATATCCGTTTCTTCCTTCCAGCTGTGGATTAAAAATCAGGAAAGACAGGACGTTGTATCCTTAGCTGACAACCATTCTAATAGAAGAACCTTCAAGCCGTGAAGAAATCAAGAGAAACCACTGTGTTTTATTTCACAAGAAAACAATTTAATTCGCAGATAACGAAGAAAAGGAATCTGTACAAGGACACCATCGTTCGTGAAAGGACATCACATAAAAAAAAACATTACAACATCCATTTAAATATTTTTGATATATTGAATTTTTTTAATGAAGTTTTATCAATTATTATTAACTAGGTAAAAAGCCGCACCCGTGCGGATTTTAAGCTATCTCCCGCGGTGGGCTAATTGGGCCTCTGACTCAAAACTAAAGGGGCGAAAAAACAGCAATGAACATTTTGAAGAAATAACTTTGAATTCCTCAATTAATTGCATGGAACTTCAAATTCTCACTTTAAATTTGATTCGGGGTACAAGACCATTTGCGGCCAAAACTCCGAAATAAGCAGAAATTCCAATTCAGGCCATAAATTGAATATTCAAATCACAAACTCAACAGAACTTCAAAACATCACGTCACGAAATCTCTCACATTAACTCTGATTCCTTGGCATCTTAAAGAAATAAAAATTGATTTCCTCAATTCATAAAATTTTGCTGTTATTTTAAACAGAATTTTAAAAAAAAAGAAGCCTGATTCCAAAAATATGTAATATTTCTATATAAAGCAAGTGTGGACCGAGTTAGAGACGGACAAACAGAATTTTCTCTATATTTATTTAGATTACGATTTCATTCCTCTCGGTTTCAGCTGCTCTTCATTGAATTGATACAGACCATCATTTTACGGTCCTTAGTAGTAATATTATCTTAAATTTTATTCTCATTATCTGAAACATTATCAACCATTATTAAATTTTTATTAGTGTCTTTCATCTCAATTTCAGTTGCCTTTCATTGCAACTACAGAGAAAGTCATTCTAAAGCCGTTAATGTTTTACAATCGATATTTAATTGACATGTCTCGTATTGATGCTGAGATACGAAACGCGGCAACTTATAATTGAATATCGGAATTTAGAGCTAAAGATCTGGCAAATGTGAACCAGTGAGGAAAAGCTTTTTTATTTTTTTATTATTGATTGATTCTTCGGCTTATCCAGCCTTTGCAGGTTATTTAAAGTCATTAGTTTAGTTCCTAGGAAATTGTTTAAGTTAATAATTCAATGATACAAGTCCTACTGATTAATCCATAGTTTACTACGGCTTATCAACCCTTTGCAGGTTATTTCGTCATTATTTTAGATCTTAAGAATTTGTTTAAGATGTAATAACTTAATGATACAAGTCCTATTGTTTAACCCATAGCTGGAGGGAAAAGAGGTGGATTTATACCTTTACCTATGGTATTTGCCCGTAAGGAAACGGAACTCGGTTCTCCGATTAACAATCACGAACCATTAACTATTGCACAATTCGTACTTCCAAGCTTAGAGCACATGGCATTCCCAAGCAGTCGCCTATCAAATTACTGACCCGATTCGACGTTGCTTAACTTCGTTGATCGTACAGGAACAGGTGTTTCAATGTGATGTAGCCATAACCAGTAAGGGATAGAAACAAGTAGCCGAAAAAGTGGTCGAAAATACTTATTCTAAATGGTATTATCCTCTCTGACAAACTCTGGATATGTCATAAAAATAAGGAATTCTACATACATGATTTCGCGAATTGCTTATATACTGAGAAAATGTGGGCACCTCGAGGCGGTGTAACGGTTAGCAAGCTTGTCTTGCTAGAACAATTACGAGTGAGTTCGATCCTCACTGGGTGTCCCATACTTTCGGACTTGTGCCACATCTAAGCTACGCTTGGAAACTCACTATACTGAGTAAATGTCTTGCGTAAAAGGGATAAAAAAAATACGTTGAAATGTGTTTGCTTAGAAATCGGCAACAATCCATGATATATAAATTCTTCTCCGGGTTATTATTATTAGTCCGTACGTTTTTTTTAACACTATATCCTTTCAACATAAAAGTAATCATGGCTTTCCGCAAAATACTTTTCTTTATAATCTGTGAATTGCAATGATTTCTAGTGAAAGAGCATGTAATTGTTTCCTGTTGCTTTCTCCGTGGTTTTGAATACAGTTGTCGCTAAACGAAAGTGGCTTCACCTTAGGTTAGAGAGCTCATTCTAAACTTCTATTTAGATCATAGCCGAACGAAGAAGAAATAGACAAATACCTGTTCCATGGGAATAGCGCCAAGTGAACTTCACAGCCGAAGCTTGATCTTGAACTTATCATGCCGATTTCATCTCAAGTGTCGATGACATTTACTCAACCAGCATATCAACACGTACCGCAAAATGCCATAATATTTTCGGAACATTTCAAATATTTATTTACTAATCGTGACTTTCTATAGTACGAGGTTATTGACGTGAATTAGCGAGGATCAGGATAAGTGTAAAACGAATCTGTTAGCTATCGCGCGCAAAATAAGCGACATAAATAAATACTGTCGAAATTACCCCAGGCAAGACGCTGCGATAGCCGCGATCATCCTAGAAAAAGTACTTTAATACATTTGCTAATTGTTTTGTGAGATAAGCCTGCTAAACATCCAGCCAACATAGGCGCCTCCTAATAAAATTTTAATACGATCTATGATGTCAAATATGTAATACATAGTTTAAGTGCATTCAAATATGAATCTTGAAATATCTATTTTATCATTATTATATTAACACATTATGTCTGGAGGATAATAGCAACAAAATATCGTCCCCTTAAATTACACACACACACACACACACACATACACACACACACACACACACACACACACATATATATATATATATATATATATATATATATATATATATATATATATATATACATATATATATGTATATATATATATGTATATATATATATATATATATATATATATATTATGACTTTAAATAACATTGACGTACACAGGGCTGCAAGATATCTTCGCGGTTTCTATTACAAGCCGATTTTTTTTTAAGTGAGTGGGTTGATAGCCACCTGCACAACCCCTAATCTGTAGGATAAGGTTTGGAATTCAGAGTTGCCCTAGATCAGCTGCCACACAAGGCTATACAACCCGGTCTGTACTGCTATTTACTCAGAGCTAGGGGGGATAGGAAGTCGATTCATACCTCTCCCAAGGTTATTATCACGTAATTGAATGTAAATGATTCAACTGGAATTCGAACTTAGCTGTCCGATTCCTCGACCCAAACCATTATCCATTATTTCACCTTGCTCCCAATTTATACCCAATGCAAAATTATATTTCTTCGTAATCTATCCATACCGTTTAAAAATTACAACATATAAAAAATTGTATTCTGAATCACTTAAGATTGTTTTTATATGTGACGCATTTTAGAGTAATTTCAGCTCAAGCAAAGCTATAATGCCAGCAAGACACAATTGAGAGTGAAAGAGAAAGAGAAAATTTCAGTTAGGACAAAGGACAATAAAAGAACAGGATTCAATAAGACCGAAAATGGTGATTGCACTCGAGCAGTTTATTCCCATGAGCAGCTACTTTGGGAAACTGACTTCCAAGAGGATGCTTCCTCAGTCTCTCCAATCTTAGCCTGTTCAAATCTAGGTTTAACCGTTATCTACTTCGCTTATTACAATAGACTCTACCACGTTGTAACTATCTACCTTGAGTGGCGCTTGGGTCTGGTACAGGATGAACAGCATTTAAAAAAGAAAAGGTTAGGTTTATCTGGTCCAAGGAAAATACTAGCAGGGGGGAAATAGGAAGATGGTAATGCGTCATTTATTAACTGATTTCGAACTCAAAATTGTTTGCCGCAATAGAGAACACGTAACTGTATGATTAACGAAGCGAGATTCATTTCCGTCTTTTATAGCTGTAACTGCGTTGTATAAAACCCGAATCAAATGAATTGTTTGAATAATAATGATTCCATCAAAACACAGGGTAAGTGTGTAGTGTCATCTTTGCACAAAGCTCTGTCAAAATCAGACAAAACACAATTAGGCACAGACTTCCCGTTGCATTATTTTCGCCGACGAGCGAAATCGACTTCGTTGTCTCGCTATGGTAGGGAACACATTGTTATTAGTCACGTGAAAAACGCCAATAACACAAGATCTGCTTTTTCAGAGTGGACATAAGAGGATAGTGTTACGCCCATTCTTTGAACGATCGTCTCGAAAACTTCATTGTTGCTGCTTGCGCTATAATACATTGTACTTAAAGAAACGTAGATTGATGTCGTACACCAGATTTCCGTCTCAAATTGTTGCCCATTTCCTATGGGCTCTCCCGTTCAGTACTGTAGATTGAATGAAAGAATAAGTGAACTGCTGACTTTGGTGTCTGTCAATAGAGCTGGGGTAAGATTTCTATAACTTAAAAAGGAATGCAGCGCATTGTTCATATTACCTGAAACTCATAGTTAACCTAGTGCCATATAAATTTAATTTGGTTCACTATTTCCTATTTGATGGTATTGTAACGGTTATTGATGGAGAAAACGGTAACGGAGAGCTGAGTTCAAGTTTCGGGCTAGCCTGTTGTGTTCACTTCGCGTTAATTCCTCCCTAAAAGTGTGAATACATCTTCCACTCATGTTATTCGTTAAATAGTAAGATAGACGGAGATTCCTAGCGTTGGATGACAGCTAATCTCGGAGAATTATTATTATTCATTCAAAGTCCACGTAGAAGCAAACGGGGAACGACACCACTATCTTTCCCAGGACTCCATGGCAATTATCAAATAAAAAAAGAAAAGGAACCAGTGGAGAGCCATCTCATGAACGGATATAGTATTAAATAAAAACAGTACGTTCACAGAGACATTGAGAATAGCCATTACTTGTATTACAGTCTCTACATTAAAACGTTTTTTGTCAATACATCGCCGTAATGAGTTAATATGCTCATCCATAGACTGTCCCACTGACGGAAATGTCGTTCTTACTATAAATTTTGTACTTATCGTGCTTTACAACTGTAAGCAATGAGTACCTAAATAACATAGCTACGACAATGCAAGTATTAGCCAAATATCGCAGGCCACTTACACAAGAAAACAACTTATGGCAAATCTTCCAAACTGCTGTAACTCTATCATTTTGCTTATTTTATACTATTTAACATCATCACTGCACAAAGACCTGCTTGATTTACGAGAAAAGCATGGTTTACATTGGGCATATACTCGAGTTACCGGTATCACTTCCTCGAAACAAAAAGGCTTACAACATTATAGAGAATGAGATTTGTAGATGAACAAAACTGTAAAGAAAGACAAGGATGCATTTTCTAATCAGATCCATTTAAGCTAAACAGCAAGACACGCAGAAGAAAACTAAATACCCTACAAGTATCTCTTATCAGTAAATATGTTATTAACAACATATGATACGTGGATTACAAGGTTGATGGTAGATTTAGAAAGAAACGTGTAATAACCCTTAGATAATGTAATAAAAAAAGAAAAGACTACCAGGCGTAAGAACACAGAATGCATGGATGTCGGCAAAAGAAACAGCCATAGTGTGAGCTACATATATTGGGCATTAAAATCATGCCGGTTCAGAAATTCAATTATATGGGTAGTGTAAACAAAGAATTAGTGTGGAACTACAATTTAATATCTAATCTCCTATACGGAGGTGAATACTGAGTATTTCCTCACAAAGGAAAGAGATAAAATCGATGAATCCTATGAAAAAACTGCATAAGACAAAGATTTAAGGAATATAGGAAATAATACTTCTATGTGCCGTGTCACTTCAGGACATGGGTCTCCACAATTTCTTGTCCTTTCGAGCCCTTAACATTTGTCTTTTTGTTATCTCTCCTAAACCTTTCTCCGATATCCATTTACTTAAGCTCGCTAGATAAGTTATGCGTTGTTTTTCCTCTGTACCTCTTACTTTCAGTCTGACCTGTGAGTATTAAATTTTCCAAGCCTTCTTTTCTCATTCTGGTCTCCAGAAATTTCAACTGTTCCTTCTTCATTTTAAGCATAAATTTCCTTTTTGTTTCAATTTTCTCTAAAACTTCGTCGTTGAACACATGATCGACCGATTGTATTCTCAGCATTATTCTGTAGAACCACATTTCTGTTGCTTCATGTCTCTTCTTCATTTGCGAGCGGATTGTCCAGCATCTACTGGCATATACGATGTCTGATATTACATAGCAGTAATGTTTTCTTAAACATTTATATTTACAGTCAAAGAGATATAGTAGCGATTTCAAGAATTAATACGGAAAGATGGACTATTATATTTAACACCTAAAAGACATACCGTATGCAAAAGGAGAAGAGGAATGCACTATTAAACTAATACATTATTGTAATCATTTCACCCCAAACAAGGCGGAAATACCACTGAAACCATGTGGATGCTGAGAGTGAAAGAGGATGAGGAGAAAAAGTTAGCGAGGAGAAAATACAATAAAAGAACAAGATTCAGGAAGGGAGATGTTGATTGATGTTGCATTTAAACTTTTGAATATTGTAGGTGACAGGAAGATAAGAAGACGGAAGAAACTTCCAAAAGCGAGAAGTACAAGAATAGAAACTGTTTCAGTTGAATATATAGTTATATCTATAGCTGTTTAAATACTAAGATGATGGAACCTAATTGCTAGTATAGTACTATGTCTAGATTCATGCGGTCGATATGCCAAGGGGTAAACATCGTTAGAATAAAAACCATGAAAATGTTTATACAAAAGACGCATGAAAGCCACGTAACGGCGATAGGAGATTGACTGAAGGCGAAATGTCAGGTCAGGACCGATAACATTACAAACCTTTATTTAAATTTTATCAAGAGTCTCAACATATAGAGCAGGAGAACCAGACTAGATGTGACGCCAATTTTCAACGCACAGACGAATGGTAGATGTCTAAACGTCCAAGACAGATTCTGACAAGAAAGTTTTTTCTAGCATGATACTGTGAAATACTTTTCTTAGCAGAATTCCTAGCAATTGATTCAATATAATCGTTCCACTTCACGCTGGTGAATAATGTGAAAGTGGGAGGTTAACCATAGCCATGTTGATGGAGAGCACAAATGGCTTTCTAAGACGTCTTTAAGACAGCCGTTTCTTTTTGGAGACGTTACAAAGCTGTTCATTGTCCTATTAAATAAGTTTGAAGATAATTTTGTATACAAATTGTCAGTGTTACTTTATCAAATCCATCGGACCTACTAAGACGGGCGTAAATAGTTGTATTCCCATCATAAATAATGTGCTAGAAACTTATGATATCAGGAACGTTGTTGAAGAATATAAGAAGCAATGTAAGTCCAAGGGTAGAGACCTGCGTAACAGCCGGATTAATGTGGAAAGTTTTATAACATTGGCCCTTCAACATGGACTTTCGTACAGGATTTGTCAAGAAAGATTAGATCAATTCAAACATTCGTCCGGAGACATCATAGACCTTCCATTTGTGATGAAGACCTGCATGAAAAAACTTGTCAAACGGCTTTGAGATAGCTAAACGTCTAGTCATAGAAAACCCGCAATGCTCCTATAATAATTGGCCACGTCAGACGAATTTTGTTTCCTGTTTACTGCAGTTCAAAGACATGGTCGATATCCTACTCCCTTTTCCCTTTCTCTAACCTAATCTCTTTCATCCGTCCGAACAGATAATCTCAGAATTAACCATATTTTCTTCATTTATTTTTACTACTAAAAAAATAGGGTTATTCCCTGGATTCATGATCACTTTGAATATCAGATTATATTTTATATTTGATTAATAATACTAATAATAATGATTATTGTCTTTCTTTCGCACACTGACGTAGTCAACGGAAATTTTGTTCTTGAGGCATGGTGGCAAAAAGGCTGCGCACAAAACAGTAACTTTTGGGATTAAACTCGAGGAGTAAATGATGGCAGTTTTCTGAAGATCTATAATTACAATTGCAAGTTTCACTAAGCATTCTTTTAATGGTCTATGCGATGTTTTAAGCTAAACTTTTGCAGAAAATGGAAATCCAAGAGAGAATCTAGAGCCTTCTTTGGATTTTATCAAGAATCTCTAGATATATAGCAGGTGCGACACGTCTCACTTGTGCGGTGGAAAAGGATAGCAAGTGATATGGAATAATTGAAAGACAATCAAAGATTTAGAAACAGTTTTAAAAAATCATATGCAAACAAATATGATTTCAAAATTTAAAATATTATTATGGATTACTTGTAATTGCATGCATGGGGCACAGTATAAATAGTTATAAATAATTGTTGACCAATTTTATCATTGTGATATTTTTGCATTATATCATGTATTAAGAACAAATTAATTTGGGTCCGCAAATTAGAGGAGAGAGTTATCAATGATAATGTTCTGACTTCGAATCCACTGTATCTCCCTTTAAACTACACTCATTTTATAGGCGCGAGCAAATATTTATTCTGAAAATGCGACGTAGAGACAAAATGTTTAGGAAACACTGATGTAAACTATCCTAACAGAGGAATTACTAAGAACAACAAGGAAACTGAGGAGGGTGCTAGGGTATTGGAGAAAACCGAAAAATGTTCTATTTGATTTCTAGTTACTGCTTGTATGAAAACACTACGATAAATAAATAATAACAGACAATTGCTTATATACATTGATTTGTTTAGATTAAGATACATTACAAACATAGGCTCTAAATCCAAGACCTTGCGAAAAAAAAGATAGAATAAAGGCCTAAATAAAAATAGTCATGTGAGAATTAAATAATATGAATAAAATCACCTGTTTCAAAACGGAAATCCTGCAGTAAATCGTAACAGCATTGTTATGAATAATCAAGAGTGGTCTCCCCTTGTTTCGTTACTCTCTGTCAGAGAGAGCTTCTTCTGTTTATTGGGACTATAAAAGGACGCTATACGCGAACCTTGTATTCTTTGTTGAGTAAAGCTTTATTAAAGCTTAACAGCTCCTTACTTTTGTCATTACAAGTATATCCGTTCAGAAAGAGTATGAGAATAGATGTAAACGGCTAAGAAATAAAAAAAAATGCCAACGTGTTGGATTTGGGCGATTTTGACCAATTATGTACGCACAAATCAGAAGATTTCCAAGAGAATAGAAAACGTAAAAATCTATAGAATGTTGAGCATTAAGTAACTCGCTATATCCAGCAGTGTAGACCAAACGTAAACATTGTAAACAAAGTAAGCAAATCTGTGAGAAAATGAATGAAGCCATTGCAGTAGAATACAGTGTAAATGAAAGGAAGTGAATCGATGGAAAATATCATGACCTTGCAAGTGACTTGCAAATATACAAGATGAACTTAACAATCATTATCGGTTTGCTTGGAACATTCCCAAAGAACACAGCGTAAAAACATGAAGGAACGGAAAGCCGAGAAATAAGTTAAAAAAAAACATTCAAATTGCAGTATTACTAATAATCAGTGAGAAGAATAGTGGAAAGAATTTTAGTGTATGAAGAAAACATGTCATTTTATCTTTAGTTGTCATCGTGTCAAGATCTCTTTTAAGTGCCACTGTAGCATGTATTGAGCTCATCCACCATCGTAAGATTATACAAGAATAGGCTTTACAATAGACTAAGCCACTTAGAAATAAGACCTGAAAAGAGACTTCCTATCAAGAAATGTAGATCGACATCACGCAAGATATCAAAATTTGACCTCGAGAGGCGAGCATCAACCGATCCAGGAGTGTTTGGAATGAGCACGTGTGGAACAGAATCGTTCGACAGAAATGTATCTAAACAAACACCCAAGAGAGAGGAAAGTCATACATCCTTGCAAGTATGTAGGCATTACGTTAGGAGAAGGGTCCAAAACAATAAACCTATTAGCCGACGGATTTAATAAAATGTACTATTATGTAGGAGAGATTCTGTTTCGTGATTTCTTTTGCAATGTGCGACAATAACATTACACCACAGTCCTTCAGAATGTAGATATTTATTGTTCACCACATCTTCCTTTTTAATATCTACAGAATATGCATAAACAGCATTTTTATTGCAAATGTTACTATTATTTTATAATTTTGTGACAATATTTTTTCCAATTTTCGGATAAGGTGTTTAGTATTATGTTCGAAATTGTGGATAAACTGCCTAACGATCATATTTTGTTATTTTATATATATATATATATATATATATATATATATATATATATATATATATATATATATATATATATATAATTGTTGTGGCCTTTTTAGGGCCAGACATAAAGACACCTAGGGAGGAGGGAGTTGAGTTAAAAAATATATTGACAGAAAAAGTAATACAAACATACAAACGAGATTGTTACAGTAAGAATGTTCGATCCGACTCTCAGACATGACTTCTGGAAACTTTCCACTACAAAAGGCAGTACCTGCACCTATTTATAGCTGGGAGAGTCCATGCGTGCGTGGGTAAATTACCATAACAATAATGGACATTGCAATCGATTGCTCTTGCTGAAACAGGAAAGTTTCAGGGGTGTAAAAAGATTAGAAGCGTTAAAAGAACACCAAAGGTCAGCAGCTTCAGGTACAGCTGTTGTTATCATTCCCATGTGGTCAACCCTGCCAACAACTGACGCCCTTCTATTCTGTGGGACAGAAAATAACGTTACAGGTGTATATCTATAGTAAGTACAGAGATCAAATTCAGGCGATGCAATGCGGGAGTTAACTAAAACTTCAAATTGGATCGAACTCACTATACACGTCTTATGTTTTGCATTTAGTTTTGTTAACTATTGAACTATGGGAGATAACATGTAACTTTTTTTATATGATTCCTAATATTTTCTTTTTCCTTTTTACTTCATTTGATTTCCCGCTTTCAGTATTTCTTAATGTTTACTTTTCGTCCTTCAATTCGCTTCTTTTCTTTTCTTTTATTTTTTTTCGTTATATGATTTTGTCTTCTGTATTTTACTTACCTTCGTCGGGATGGGATATTTCAATACTACTGTGTCAACACCGGTCAGCTCCTCTCCGTGACAACTCGACTCCATGACAACTCACCACCAACCTACTCAATGCCAGGACAACTCAAAGCTGGTGCCGAATTTATAGCTTCAGGCCGGGGTTAGCTGTCTAAGTGTGCGCATATCTTAGATCGGCTTTGCGTCGTAGAGATTTTGAAAGTTTGACTGTTTGTCTTAGTGATTTATTAGTTACAACAGCTTATTTGGCTGACTGGTTTTTAATGTTCAACTTCTGACAAATAACTATGCTGAAGTAAATAGAAGACTGCATAGAGATCTGGGGAAGGAGTAGCCCACAATATGGAGATTCGTCAGGAGGCTGAAAAAGGTGCAAAGAAACCGAGATGCATTTTTTGAGCAATTAAATGCCGAAATTACGAAATCGAAGAAGTATATGAAAGCAGATGAAAGAATATCGCAGCTTGTTTCTTATTTTTCACAACCATATCCAACTGAATATTTGAGGGGAACTGCATACAATTTTCAATAAATTTTCAAATTAAAAATAAAGTCATCTATTTAAAAAAATAAAATAAAGTCATCTATTAAAAAAAATGAGGAGGTAAGGTGGAGTAAATGGATAGATGAATCGGAGAGCCAAGTTCGAATTCCAGTCGAATCCATTACATTCACTTACGCGCTAATACCCTTCGGAAATATATAATTCCTCTTCTTCTCTCAGTAGCTGTGGGTAAATACCAGGATTGACCGGGTTCTTGGATGTCAACAGGTCTACCACAGAAAGAAATGGCAACGTACTGAGGGAAAAATCTACCTCGTCAGTCATCTATCGATACATGATCGCCTACGCGTGTATCACGCATCGCACATAACTGACTGATTAAATAATGACCTTAATAAATTATTTTATTTGTTCTTTTTCTAAAAATATAGACTGGTAAGGAGTTGTCACGGAGATGTGTTGGCCAGTGTTGAGTCGGCGGTAATGAGTCGATCTACAACCATCTTTCGTCTAATTTTATTTATTTCTGAGTATTCTAATATTTCATACATAGATTAAAACTTAAAATCGTGAGTCTTCGATAAAAAATATATTTATCTTTTTACACTCCACACTCTCCCTCCCTCTCTCTCTCTCTCTCTCTCTCTCTCTCTCTCTATATATATATATATATATATATATATATATATATATATATATATATATATATATATATATATTTAGCTCTTGAAAATATATTTCAGTTGAGCACTGTTGAGTGATAAGCTAATTCTATTAACAACAGCCACCTGCGTTCATTCAAAGCTCTTCAATAGAATGAATAGAGCTCTCCGGGTGATTGGCATTTGTTTACATTCGTAAAAACAATATACTAGATTTAGCTGCTTCGCTCTGCCGAATGAAGATAACTCAGTGGTAGAAGCTCTGACTGCTACCAAATCGGTTGGGTTTTGATCCTGGCTTGAGGCATTCGGATTTCTAGTCGCATTGAGATGTGATAAAGCGAAACAGTATATATATATATATATATATATATATATATATATATATATATATATATATATATATATATATATAGGTAACTATACTCGTGTCTAAAAACCTTCGAATTCTTGATTTAACCTGGCTCATTAGGTTTGACTATATATATATATATATATATATATATATATATATATATATATATATACACTTTACGTTTCCTCTTTCATTTTAACGTTGTGACTTTTGACCATATAGCGTTGAAATACCAGTTCCCGTGCGACCACTAAAATTAAGCAACGTCGTGTTTGGTTAATACAAAGATGGGTGACCGTTTAGGAATACCAGGTGTTGTAGACTTGGATGTGCGGCGAGTGTAATGGATAATGGCTCAGAATTGTTAATCGGGGAGCCGAGTTCGGATTGTGATATTTATTTACGTGCAAATGCCACTGGAAAAGGTATGACTCCAGCTCTTCTTGCCCAGCTATGCGTTAATTAGTAAGACTTTCAACACACAATCAATTTTTAATCTGGCAAAAATATTCTAAAAATACTTGTGAAGGGTTGATAAGCTGTAGAAAACCATTCAATGAATTTTAACTTTTTTTACTTTTCTTCCGTTTTTCTGTTTCCAATGATATTTATGCCTACTAGAATTTGTCTCTCTGTTTATTACGAAAGATGGACACTTCGACGTCATATAATGGTTAGCAAGTTTGTGTCTCTGGATCAATTACAGCTGATTAGAGAGTTCGATCCTCACTGGATGCTCCTTATTTTCAGCCAATATCTAAGCTGCGTTTAGCAAATCGCTATTTATCACGAAACATCTACATTTTCCGTTTGTCATCCTTCCTTTCAAAGTATTCCTCGCATTTGTTCTTTCTCCCACTTTTAAATCTTTTCTTTCATATATTTTAAAATAATTCTTTCGTTTTCCTTTACTTTTCTTCGAATAGATACTTTCAGTTTTTTCCTTTATCATTAATCTTCTTTTTCTGTGTATTTATTTCATTTGTTTAAAATAGAATTCAAATTTTCATATTTGTATTTTATTTACTTATTTTGTTAGGTAATTCGTTCAATTTTTCATTTTCCATTCTCTATTTCTTTCACTGTTTATCTTTTTTCATTCGTGTAATTTTTCTTTCGTTCTACATTCTGTATTTTTCTTTGTCCTTTTGCGATCTTATTTATTCATTCAGTCATTCATTCATTATTTCATTCCGAACAGTCGTTGTTTTTATTATAAAACAAAATTGCCCGCCATTTTTCGCACCTACATCTGATTCGATATAGTTCTCTTTCTTCCTTACCTGCTAATTCATTCATGATTTTTTTCTTCTTCCTTACATTTAAATAATTCAATAGCTTCTTCTCTTTATCATATTTCTTTACAGCTATTTTTCTATTTATTCTTGGAAACTTTGAATAATCCAATTCTCTCTCTCTCTCTCTCTCTCTCTCTCTCTCTTTTATCGTACTTTAATTTCTATTTCTGTCAGTTTTCATTGATTTGATTATTTTCTTCTTTTTCTTCACTCATTACCATAACAGTTTTGCCGCTATCAAATCTTTGCTTCCTTTTTTCTTTTGTTCATTTCTTTCTTTCTATTTCTTTCTTTTTATGTTATGCTCATTTTCTATTTTTTCATTTCAAACATAACATATTTTTCCATCATTCAATCATACTTTCATTTTATATTTATATTTCTTTCCATATCATTTTATCTTCTCATTCTTTGCTTCATTCATTGTAATCATTTAAAAGTATTTTTTATCCATGGCAGGTCGCATTGATTTCATTCTTTCTTTCCTTTTTTTAGTTCGTTTTTTTTTTCTTATTTCTTTTCTCTGCTCTCTCTTTCATTCTTTCTTTCTTTTTATTTTCTTTTTGTCGTTCGTTTTTCTTTCTTATTTAATTCCTGTTCTCTCTTCCTTTCTTTCTTTACTTCTTTCTTTTTATTTTCTTTCTTTCGTTCGTTTTTCTTTCTTATTTAATTCCTGTTCTCTCTTCCTTTCTTTCTTTACTTCTTTCTTTTTATTTTCTTTCTTTCGTTCGTTTTTCTTTCTTATTTAATTCCTGTTCTCTCTTCCTTTCTTTCTTTACTTCTTTCTTTTTATTTTCTTTCTTTCGTTCATTTTTCTTTCTTATTTAATTCCTGTTCTCTCTTCCTTTCTTTCTTTACTTCTTTCT
>OZ038508.1:43336934-43339434 GCA_964036315.1 Acanthosepion esculentum | reverse complement strand
GTAATTAACGGAGGAAAATTCGAATGGCGAACGAATGGAGGAGGCGTAAATAATGAAGAGTGTTTGAAATATTGGGCGAGCTGAGCAGAAATAGTAAGGGATGGAGCTTGGGAGGAAGGGTCATCTCTGAAGTAATTTTTAGACAGGAGCTCAAAGAAGTGAAAGAAGAGATTAAAATAAATTCCGGGGGGGATAGTAGCAAGTAGCGAAAGGATAAAAGATAGTAGGGCAGAAGTAGAGGAAATATTTGTGTCGAATTAATGTTATAAATAAAAGAGAAAGAATATTATAAAAATTAATATTATCAGTAAGTGGCGAAGGAAACGTTGCAATTCATAAAAACTAGGCAAATGGATAAAGGAAGGTAAAGAGAAATAGTTGGCGTTGACGTATACGAATAATAAGAATACTAATAAGAATGAAAGAATGAATGAAAAATGAATGAAAAATGATACCAGGAATTTAGAAAGAATTAGCAAGAAAAGAAAGAGAAGAATACACGAAGATGAGGAATTAAAACAATGATACTAAAAGTGCATAAAGAAGTAGCAAATAAGTAAACGTAGAATGTGAGAGAGAGAGAGAGAGAATGAGAGAGAGAATAAATAATAATAATAATAATAATAATGATGAAATAGAAATCTCAAAAATGTGGCACATGGGAACATCAACAATTCCTGTTGTAGTTGGAGCCCTTGGACTGCTTGGAAAAGATTCCAGTAGGCTGATTGAAGGGATCCCTGGAAGTCCATGCCTCAAAGAGATACAAAAAATTGTTCTGACAAGTACAGCCCACACTTTACGAAGGGCTTTATCTATGTAATTATTTTTTTATTTTATTTTATTTTTTTTTTGCAGTGGAAAGTGTCATGATGCCATTTCTAACCTTAGGTCCCTGGGCGGGACCCGGAAAGAAATGTGTAAACGCCAGATATCAAAGGAAATAAAAAAAAAAAAAAAAATAATAATAATAATAATAATTATTATTATTATTATTATTATTATTATTGCAAGAAATAAATTAAGATATTTAAGAAGATGGTGAAAAAATGTGGATAAGTTTCGTAAGATAAAAATGACAAAAAATACTACGGAAAATGATAAAAGTCATATTTCTTTTTTCTCGCACTTTATCTATCTTCATGTTTTCATCATTCATCCTCTTTTCTCCATTTTGCCCTCAATTTAAGCCAATCAGATTTTAGTTGTTGTTTCATTCCCCTTTACTTAATTTCCTATATTTGTTTTTGGTGTTGTTGTAACATCTTTGTCATCCTCTAAGACAGTCAATTGGTAGGAGATGTCAAAATCTCAAATAAGTACTTCACAAATTTCTTTCTTTCTTACTTTCTTTTTGCTGTCTATCTATCTATCTATCTATCTATCTATCTATCTATCTATCTATCTATCTATCTATCTATCTATCTCAGTCTATTAATTTTCTTTCTTTCTTTCTGTCTTTCTTTCTTTCTTACTTTCTTTCTATACACACATATGTATATACATTTATATGCATGCACACATACACACACACATATAAATATTTTGCATGGTCTCTTTCTTGTTCACTGTACTTACCTGTTCCATTGATCAATCGACATACCATTTTTTTCTTTCTCTACTATTTGACTGTTTGTTTCTATATATTTTTCATTATTTCTTATTGAAGCTTTCATTTTCGCCCACCAAAATACTTCCGCCTTCATGCATAAAAATAAGCTCTTCTCCGCCATATTCCCTTCGAACTTTAGCACATTGATTGCAATTAGTCCCGGACGCTGCACTCAGGCGTTCAGACTCAGTTTCATCTCAAAACAGAAAATCCATCCGCAGATGAAAATTAATGCGCTCTTTGAGTGCACAGGTCACCGTCATATTTGCGCAGACAAAATAGATTTTGCCCTCAAAATGAAAAATATATCAGTGTTTTTCTATTTTTATCAATCGAGTGAGCAAAAATGGCAGCCTCGGTTAAATTTCTTGATTTCTGCAGTTGGCTCGTCTCTGTGTCTTTGTTAGGAGTAAAACCTCCTTGCCACTTGAGCTGATGAATTCGACAAATAAATATTGACAAGGTAAACAGGATCGCCCTTAAGAAGGAGTATTTTTTTATTGTGTGGACTAGATAAATAAAGAAATGGGAGAAAGAAAAGAAAATTATATGGAATTAAATATATAGTAAAAGGATAAAAAGGAATAAAAAGAGATCTGTATTAAAATCAAAAGAAAAATACAAATATACATCGAAATCGAATATAAATGATGTAGGTAAGGATAGAGGAATGGAAACAGAAATAAATATGGTAAAAAACCTTGTGAGAAAAAGAAGAAAAAAGGGGAAAGAAGGGAGGAATAAAAAAAGAAAACTTGAATGAAAAATATAAATGAAAGAATGGAATAAAAAATTAAAGCGAATGAGATTGAAGGAAAAAAATAACAACCAGACAAAAAATAGGTACGGCGAAAGAGAAAACAGTCAAAAGAAATGAATAAAAGTAGC
>OZ038508.1:43296934-43329434 GCA_964036315.1 Acanthosepion esculentum | reverse complement strand
TAGCTATCATTAGGTTCTCAAGAAATACTCTGTATGTTTTGCATTTCCTTACACTGCTACAACGTAGATTTGGAACACAAAAATAATATATATATATATATATATATATATATATATATATATATATATATATATATATATATAAGTATTTACCATTTAGGCATTAACGTCATTAGTATCATATCATATATATATATATATATATATATATATATATATATATATATATATATATATATATATATATATATATATGATATTTTACATATAAGAATTAATAACAATATTTATGTTAAAACGAAATGCAACTTCCCTAGCCAAAAAAACAAAACAAAACAAAAAAAATAGATTGCATAAAAATTAAAATCGATGACCTATACAGAGATTGGAACAACTCGCTACAAACACCAACTGTCGAAGGAAAAAGGAGAAAAAAAAAAGAAAAGGCTAATAAGCGAGTGTTAAGTGAAAAAAAAAACGTAAAAAAGACAAATGATCACGACACCCGATACTTACACACGTCGAGCAGACGGGCGCATAGCTGCACGTGCACGAACGCACACACGAACACAAAAAATACGGAAAATACTTACACCAATGATAATTCGTGTAAGTATAATTACCCCAGTGCATCCTGAAGATAGTGTAACCTAGATAGTTTCTTGCTCGCTAGGATTATATATATATATATATATATATATATATATATATATATATATATATATATATATATATTATAAAACTTAATTTTAGTAATTACACGTGTTTGAGTTGTTATTTTTTATTCATTTTCTTAAACACCAAGATTAATAAGAAAACTTCAAATTCTCGAGCCCCTCTTTATATGGTGGACACAACTAGCACTACGTAAATTCAGTTATGAGTGTAGCAACAATGATTTAAAATGGTTATAATAGAAATGTTTTTAAAATTTAAATGTTAAAAAATGTTTTTGGACATAATCGAATAGGTTATAATCATTCAAATTGCCTCTATCTCCCTTAGATAATCATATACATACATACATACATATATATATATATATATATATATATATATATATATATATATATATATATATATATATATAGTGTAACCCAGATATAAGAGAGTTGTCGGGACCGGAGAAGAAGTATCTTATATCCGGGTTTCTCTTATATCCGGGTTTGGTCTATTATATATACATTAACACAGGCTCTAATTTGGGACCAGAGAAATCTCTATTATATCCGGGTCTCTTATATCAGGGTTACACTGTATATATATATATATATATATATATATATATATATATATATATATATATACAGTGTAACCCGGATATAAGAGACCCTGATATAAGAGAAACCCGGATATAAGATCGATTTTCTCTGGTCCCAATTTAGCGCCATACTTACCTAAGCAAAATAGACCAAACCCGGATATAAGAGAAACCCGGATATAAGAGAGTTCTTCTCCGGTGCCGGCAACTCTCTTATATCCGGGTTATACTGTATCATTGCATTTATTTACATGGTAATATTATTAAGAATGATATGAATCTTTCTCTTCTGCTGTTCACCTATGGCTAAATTGCAGCTGAGACTGGGTCCTGTAGCCTTGGGTGGCGAACAGTCTAGAAGGACAACTCTGAATTCAAAACCTGCGGAAAGTCTTTTGGGAATCATATGTCATACAGTGTACCAGGTCACTGTATTCGGCTCTTCACAAAAGTCTGGTTGGTCTATACAAGCCTTCACAATTATATTAAAATGGTATGTGCGCGTCGGCTGACTGTTATTTGTAAAAACTGAGCTACTTGAATCTCATACGTTTAAAAGGACGAGAGCGACCAATATATATATATATATATATATATATATATATATATATATATATGTGTGTGTGTGTGTGTGTGTGTGTGTGTGTGTGTGTGTGTGTGTGTGCCGAGGATGAGAAATATTGATGTCAGTCATAATGGGCCCGATGGGTAATTGGTACAAACAGAAAAATTCAACAAACGTCAAGAATCTGTTAATAAAATGAAAACAAATCCCACACTAGACAAATACAATACCTTCCTATACCGCGCACAAAATACGTCTTATACAAAAGCAATTTTTAAAGATTTTTTTAAAGATTTGCTTAAAGGTCGACTATAGGTTTTTCATAAAGTTTTGAATAAAAGAGAAATACATTACACATAAAGACGCAATATTTGAGAAGACACGAAATTGGTATCATGCAAAACACAAACGCTCTTTGACAATGGTTGAAGAATACCGAAGAATACCGATAATTGTATGTATATATATATATATATATATATATATATATATATATGTGTGTGTGTGTGTGTGTGTGTGTGTGTGTGTGTGTGTGCAGAGAGATAGAGTGAGAAACAGAGACAGACAGACCGACAGAGAGAAACCGACAGAGACCAACAGAGTGTGCTCTATATAATTGAGAACAAATTAATTAGAATACAAATTATATTCATTAGAAAATTGTATCACCGCTGATTAGTCCCTCTCCCTTCCTCATCTCAGTACATTAACTAGTCAGTGGTCATGTTTTTGTGAGCATGCCCTTGACGAGTTGTTGTAGAGACAGACACGTGATTAAATTTTATTTGTTGCTCATTTGATATTGAGCACTATAATTACATAGTGGTTTTTCTTAGCATCGTTTCCTTCAAAAGATGTCCTGTTTGACCCACTTCTATGGAAAATACAATCAGTTATATACATATATATATATATATATATATATATATATATATATATGTGTGTGTGTGTGTGTGTGTGTGTGTGCGCGCGCGCGCGTGCGGGGGTGGTGAGAGAGAGAGGGAGAGGAGAGAAAGTGTGTGTATGAGAGCATGGATGCGTGTGTATGTGGACATACGGAATATCAAGAAAATGGAAATATAGATAGGATCGGTAGATAAATATGAACTCTGAGATAGATAGATGGATGGATGGATAGATAGATAGATAGATAGAAAGACTGGGATGGACGGATGGATGTATAGATAGATAGATAGATAGATAGATAGATAGATAGATACGATCACTGGGATGGATAGATAGATAGATAGATGGAAAGACTGGGATGGACGGATAGATAGATAGATAGATAGATAGATAGATAGATAGATAGATAGATAAAAACAATTTAATCCAACTGAGATGTATAGCAGTACACACACACACACACACACATATATATATATATATATATATAGAGAGAGAGAGAGAGAGAGAGGAACACAGAGTGTGAGAAAGAGAGAGAGAGAGAAACACAGAGTGTGAGAAAGAGAGAAAAAGAGAGAGATTTAGCTGTACTGATTGAAATCGATCGATAGAGAGAAAGTGCTTTTACGGAATTGTTTCTATTATCCTCTCTCTGTCTAGCACCTGACACACTCGCTTCTTTGCATTACTCACTTCCTCGTTCGTCTCTCCACCTGACGTGAGAGAGATTGAGAAAGACCAATTCGGATTTACCATGACAAATAAAATTGAATTCAATCTTTTAAGATTCATTTCACTTTTCATTTAAGCCGGGTTTTTTTATTATTTTCTTTTATACTTCCAGGGTTTTTTGCTGTTTTCTTTTTTTTCTTTTTACGTCTGACTTTTTAAAGAAATTTCGGAACTGACAATTGGCAAGCGAATAAAATTGATTTAATCCTGCCAATTAGCGTAGAAAAATCGATTTAAAAAACGCAGAACAGACTGCACTTGGAGAGATGCAAATGCATGGCCAGACTCTCCCTCACACCCACACAGACACACACTCACACATATCTATCTATCTATCTACACACAAACACACACACACACACACACATATATATATATACATTACATATATATATACATTACATATACATGTATGCTTGTATATATATATATATATATATATATATATATATATATATATATATATATATACATATATATATATACATTACACACACACACACACACACACACACACACACACACACACATATATATATATATATATATATATATATTAAATTCTACATCTTTTCAGGATATAAGAATTCAAGTTCCCCAGATCTTTGTCTTCATTGTGTGCGTATTAGCAACGTTGATTTGTTGCGAAAAATAGTGGACTGGTTTCATTTCGTTTTTTCTTCTTTTGAATTTAGTTTAATTTAGCTTCTCCTAGACTGATTGTTAGGTAACGAAAGAAACCTCAGGTAAACCTGTTATTTAATTCGTACGTAAAAAAAAGGAGATTCATTTTTAGCCTATGTGCATTAATACGAAATTGGCTTAGCAGGAAATTGAACTTGGCTCACCGAATCCATTTTCTGCTCTGGCAAATGTTACGCTATACGCACATCCTACGTAATTATATTATGCTATGCCCCTTCAGTTGATTGGAGATCTTGGATCTTTCTAAATATTTGTCATTACTTCTTGAAACAGGAAGTGGGAAGGATTTCCCGTTGTTTGCTTTCATTTCGCAATAGTCCTTCTGCGAGATCAGCAGAGAGTTTGCCCTTCTATTTAACCCACCTATAGGGTAAATAGTTGAGATGAGGGAAAATTGATTCATACTTTTTCTCAAGAGAACAGGGACGAGAAACGTTACACCATCAACGCTTCCAATACATAAAAAATGTCCTAGTGTACAGAACCGCATAGAAAAAACAGATAATAATTTTTTGTCGTAATGACTCGTTCTTAAGCTAAAAATATATGCACTGATTCAAAGGGTGAACATTTTGTTTTGGGTTTCTTTTCTCATACTGGGACATAAAATCTGATATTGTACCTTGTGATATGCATATAACACCGTTTCTGTTATCATCTCCAAACTGGATCCCTGAAACAACTCTAGAATATAGTTTAAACCAGGCCAGTAGATCAAGATGAACAGTTTGGTCTGTCCGATATCACAAATACGGTGTAATTTTCAGGCATTTACCCTAGGTAGAAAATGAAAAAGTTACCATCCCAAACCGCGTGGCATGGTCGGCAATCGAACGTTATTACGAGATACCTACAGCATCGCGACGCCAGTATTTCGTAGGCAGACCTGTCCAATGCCCATCTACTCTTCAAGAGGTATCAGCAATATATTGCTAAAATTTTTCGATTTCTTATTTTTTAGACATTTATCATTAGATGATGAAAGTCATTTTTTCCGTATATTTTTTGGCCGTATGTAATTTGCACCGGTCTGTGTGGATGCGAGAACGTGTAAAGAGTCGTGATCATTTGTCCTTTTCTTTGAATTTTTTAAAACTTTACATTCACTCTTTACGTTTTCTCTTTTTGACGTATTCTTCTTTTCTTTCGATAGTTGCCGTATGTTTCGGTATGCCACCGTGTTTAGTTTTGGGTGTTCTAGTTTTTTTTTTTTTTAAGGGAATTTATATTTGTTTTTTCCATAAATAACTGATGTTAATGGTTATATATATATATATATATATATATATATATATATATATATATATATATATATATATATATATATATATATATATATATATGAAAGCTAGGTAGGTAGTTTCTGGCTATACATATATATATATATATATAATCTTAGTGAGCCATAAAATACCTACCTAGGTTTCACCAAAATGGATCTTATACACACATATATAAATGATTCTAATGATATGAATGCTTAATTGGTAGATAGTTATATATATATATATATATATATATATATATATATATATATATATATATATATATAAAACAGTGACAAATAGATGTAAACATTACATTTTGCACATCCGATCGTTTACTTTACAAATTACTTCTCTTGTAAAGCTACGACTTTGATGGGATGAGGGTGAATTGCTTGAAATCATTTTCTGGGAGGTTTTTCATTAATTTGACCCCATATTTTTCATGGGGTCAGAGAATATTTGTCCTTTCAGAGTATTTTTCAATTTTGTAAATTGCAAAAAATCACCGAGTTAAATCGAACCCATATGTTGGATAGCAATTGTAATAGTTAAAATAACTATTTTCTTATCGGGAAACATTAGGCATTCATTGACCGAGTAGTCAGAGCTGCTGTTGGTTGAAATTCATAAAACATGTCTATTAAAACAATTTTTCATGAAAATATTTTTCTCAGGTCAAGTCGTTGTTATCGCTCTTTTCATTATTGATAGGGACCTTCTTCCTAACCTTTCATTAGAAAAAATCACAGGATGTCCAGTCAGATGAACATGCTGGTCATTTCAACAGCACGTTGTCATTATCACTGACGCGCCCAATTCAGCTCAGTGGTAGTTTCTCGTTGAGATAAGTCCGCAAAGTCAACATAGGTTTTACATATTTTTTTTAAATTTGAGATAATTTGAGCGAGAATTGGCATTCTAATTAGACTACAACTTTTTGTGGAAGACACCATATATATATATATATATATATATATATATATATATATATATATATAAAAGTGAACATTGAAGTCAACACTCAGAAGCGACAGGCTGTTTCATGTTAGACCCAATCGTCAGGCCGCCTGACGATTGCGTCTAGCATGAAACAGCTTGTCGCCTCTGAGTGTTGACTTCAATGTTCACTTATATATATATATATTTACATACGCTCTATCTCTGATATTGAACACTTTATCCCATAATTATAGCACACCTTAAAACAACATTTCTTTATATATATATATATATATATATATATATATATATATATATATATATATATATGTATGTATGTGTGTGTGTGTGTGTGGTGATATTGAAGTTAACACACGAAAATGCACGTGGCCTGACAATTGCCTTTAGCATGAAACAGACTGTCACCTCTGAGTGCTAACTTCAATCTCCACTTTTATATTTACATACGTTCTATCTCTGATATTGAGCACATAAATATAGCACACCTTAAAACTATCTTTTATCATATATATATATATACAGTAGAGTTCAAATGTTTGAGGAGCCCCAGGTAATTCTTTAAATTTATCCAAAATTATTTGTTTTGTACTTTAAATAAGAGAAAATTATTATAAATATTTCAAAGAAATTGAGGCAGGATTTTTTTTTCAGAAACTTTATTATGATAAAATGAAAAAAGCGTTTTATGATTAAATTTTGCCCTCGTCAAAATATCTTACTTCAGCTTTGATTACTGCAACACAGTTTTTTGGCATTCGTTGCAAAATTTTTCTCAAAGGATAATTTTGATAATCGATTCCATTCTTTTCTCAATGAATCTAAGATCTATTTTTTCTTTTTTTGTCACTCTTCTCTCAAGTTCATTCAATGCTAATTCTGGAGGTGGATTTAAACTTTTGAACTGTAGTGTATAGATAGATAGATTGACAGATTAAAACTCCTATATATATTCATAAGGTTCATGTGCACTTTCTGAAAAATGTACAATGTATATACAGTTGAAATTTCATTTTCGCTGAAACTTGGACACAAATAATAAGTATATTGTCCGCTATAAATTTATATTCCAAATTACTAAAACCACTGTAGCAGGGTCGCCAGTTTGAGATTTCATGTCTGCTACTTGGCAATTCCTCGGCTAATTTTAAAATAAGCTACTAATGATAAGAAAGTCAATTTAAACTTTAGTCGTGATGGTAGTCTAAATTAGGCCCAATTCACTGCGTGTGACCGAAGCTGACAACCCTGAACTATAGTTGCAAATTTTATCAGACACAAAATGAATAAATCATAAGAATCAGTTAACTGTTTCTTGCGATGTCTGTCATAATCATTGTGTTCGGTCAGCGGTTCTCAACTAGGTGGAATTATTGGCCTGAGGGTAATTGTTGGATTTAAAGGGGGAAGTATGGAAGACGGATTAACTGTTTCAAACTGTTGGACGATTTGTCTTTCTAAAACCTACAAAATTAGAAGGAGATTTTTTTCCTGAATTTAGCGTGAAATGTGTGCGTGGTAAAAATGAATAAATGTATAAAATAAAGTTGAAGGCATCTATTAATTCTTTGAAAAATGTATTACTCCTTTACTTCATAGCATTTGACTCTTTATTATCTAAATTAGTACCCAATCATAAAAATAAATCATCCTCATTTATTCATTATGCGCCACTGCGGCCAATACTTCCCTTCATCTCCTGGTGACATTCAAGAGTGTATAGTGCAATGGCTTGCCGGTTCCTTTTAAACCGGAGATGTTGAGATTACCTCATCCCTCCTCTCAGATGTTAAAAAGGCTGGATCTACACAGCAGCAGGTGATTTCAATTCAGACTTTTCCTTCTCCTAGACTGGTTGCCAACCAAGGATATAGGAACCATTCTTTCCTGCTATTTACCGATAGCTGGGGAAAGAGATGGCTTTATACATTACGCATTCAAATAAGAGAATGCAATTAACTCAACTGGAATTCGAACTCAGCACTCTGATTTCTCAATCCGCTATCCATTGCTCCATCGTGTTTCCATTCATAAAAATAAGTTAATTATTAATATGTTCCATCTCTATCTCATTTCTTCAATACGTCTTGTGAGTATTATATTTTACAAACTGTCTTTCTTCATACTAAGTTTAAAAAATTTCAATTGCATTTTTTCTGATGTTATGTTTAAGAATTTTACTTTCTTAAAATGTCCTCTTTGTTCAGGTTTTCAGTCTATGGTGTTCTTAACGACACTTACTAGAACAACATCTCTATATACAAATGTTAATATCTAGTCATTTGGATAGAAATACATTAAGTGTAAGAAGTGTTTTCATCCATTCGTTCTCCATGTCGGCAGTATGTAATGAATTTTGCCGACATGCAGAACGTATGGATGAGAACAATTCTTTCATTTATTTCCTACCCATTCTGAAGGATTTCCGTCTCAGAACTCGGACATTAAGGCAGGGAATATAAAAAGTTAAACGATTTTTTTTTTAAGTCACTCATTTTCCTTTTCTATTTTAGTCTTGAGAAACGCCAACTTGGGAAAATAATATGAGATTTAATTATGTTAAGCACACACAAATGCATACACATAGAGCACATTTTTCGTCTTCCATCTGATGAAGCCATATAGGTGAAATGCATTATCGAATATTATTTTCGAATCATACTTTCATGAATGTTTTTCAAAATGTCAATATCCTATAACTCTGTCGGGATTACATACCCAAAATTATTACATAGATATACATGCATATACATTTTTTACTAATCATGAACTTATTAACAACCGGCCTGGATCGAGAAATCCGACTAAAGAAAAGTTGTTTCTCCTAAAAAGAAAAGACGTCGGACATGTATCCATTTTATTTTTAGCCATAAGTGAAAACATTCCTATTGCGGATGTTTGCTAATTTATCCACACCACCAAAAAACAAAAATAAAAATTGGGAAAGCCATCCAAATATATGTGTCCACTAAAAATAACATTTATCGTAATACATAACATAAAGTGTGTGTGTGTGTGTGTGTGTGTGTGTAGGATAGTATTTCTTCCAAGAAAATTCATATGAAACAACTGGATTTCAGGTTACTACACATATTCTTATTGATATTATTGATAGCGACTTATTTTGAGCCCTAATAATGGGAATATTAGCTGTTTTCTTACAAGGAAACATTGAGCATTGACCAAGCAGCCATTGCTACTTGGTTCTATTGTAGAAACAATTTGAAACATACATAAATTCTCAAGATATATGCCACAGCATATGTTAGATTACTCAAATACACAGAAATAAATCGTAATTATTTTACATCTTAATATGCATTCCATAAATATATCGAATCGTCTTCAGGCTTTCATTCTCACATGCCTCCCTTTTAATGACGACCGATTGCTTTCCTTTTGTATTAACATCTGATGTGAACAGAATCAATCCAATAATGTGATGACTATGAGAACTTTTTACAAGACTAGTCAGGTTTGCAAAATTTGAAGCCTTTTTACCTTGCACAAATATACACTTTAGCTTACAGCAATTTTTGAGATTTGTACAGTTAAATTTGTCTTCTTCAATTATGAAAATAATTTTCAGCAATTAGCCTGACACCTCTAAAAGAAACCTCTAATTTTACTGCCTACAATACCAGTCAAAATCATTAATTCATATGTCATCTTCTGTATTCTAAATCCTCTTGTTGGAATATTGCCATAATTGATCCAACCTCCAGCGCTGCCATCAGTTACAGCCAATATAACTCTAAATTCATCACTAAAAATTACCGTTGAGAAATTAGTGTTAATATGTTTTTTTCGAAATGATAACTTTCTCTGTATTACTGTTATTGAAAGTGGTTTGTCGAGTTATTTTCATGTATTTAGCGAAATTTCAGAATCGTTTCTGAGAGAATTATAATCCTGATCACAATCTTAACAACATAAGGTATGCAGATGACAGTGTTGATAGCAGATATGGAAAGGAAAGTACAAGAATCACATACAGAAGATAGTGAAGGAAATGGAGAAGAAAGAATTAAACATCAATTACAAGAGGACTAAATGCATGGTTGTTAGGAAAAGGAATGATCCAACATGCAAAATACAAATTGGAAATAACTACATCAAACGGGTGCAACAATTTAGATAACTGGTAAATCTATAAAACGAGAACAAAAAGCACATAAAAATTCGAAGGCACATTGGGATACCAAAATATGGCTTCCGGAATCTAAGCCAAGAATTAAGAAGCAATAAAATATCGTTTAAAATAAAGAAAGGAGTACTGTTATGTAATATCGGTCCTCTTATATAATAGCGAATGATGGACAATCTCATCACAGATGGGGAAAATTGAAGCAACAGAAATAGGATTATACAGAAATATGCTGAGAACGAACATGTAAGCAACGACGAACTTTTTGAGACACTGACCACGAAAAGGACATTACTACTTTACATGAGGAAGAGAATTGAAATTTATAGGCTACATAATGAGGAAGGAAAGTCTGGATACTCGCAGGACAGATTAAAGGTAAGAGAGACAGAGAAAAACAGCACGTAAGAAACCTAACGAGCCTGATTGAATAAATGGAGAATCAGGGTTTGGGAAAGATGGCAAAAAGACAAAGTTTATTAAGATTTACAAGGGACAGGAAATTGTGGAGATCCATCATCACCAATGTCCTGAAGGAACAGAATACATGGAAGAAGATTAACAAAAATCATAGAATCAGAAGTTATTTTCGTATATTGCAGTGTCCATTATACGGGGCCAAAAATGAAGAGAACGACTGTATTCCTATTACTGTACATTATTCTTCTTTATAACATGTTATTTCAAATGGTGGTAGCTCTCTACAGCTTCCTTACTTACCCTCCTTTACCATCCTTTTATGTGTCTTTTCAGGCATCAAGTCACTTAAAAATGGCATCTACTTCTGTTGACTTCAATAAGCTATGTGAAAGTTAAATTCTCTGAATCAGCTTTTCTCATAATGTGTCCCAGACACTACAAATGATTCTTATTGCTTGTAGGTATTTTCTTGTCTTTCCAGTACTCCTTGAACAGTCCTTGCTATTATAATAGTCTATCCATGTTATGCTAAGCTAACGTCTTTAGAACTATAAGTCTTTCGCGAAAATATATTATATCACTTGTAATGAGATCACTCAGCATTTACTGCATTTCTTGAATAAATTATATCTGAAGCCATTAAATGCTTATTTGCTATAGCATTTTTTTTCATAATTAGACTATGGATTGTCACAATATGACTTTTATATTAAAGGTTTAGACAGCTAGATAGATAAAAAATGTGACAGATAGATAGATAGATAGATATTTTATAGACATAGATCGAGAAATATATAGCAATGTACATATATATATATACATATATATATATATATATATATATATACATATATATATATATATATATACATATAAATATATATATATATATATATATATATATATATATATAAAGAGAGAGAGATCGAGATTCATGTACAAGTATACACAGGTCGATAGATAACAATGTATAGTCAAAGGTCGCTAAATAGGTAGACATAGGTACAAGTATAGATAGATCGATCGATTGATAGATAGATAGATGGACAGATAGATTGAAACATTTTGATATATATATATATATATATATATATATATATATATATATATATATATATATATATATATACATATATATATATATATATATATATATGGGAGAGAGAGATAGAGCTCATTGAAAGAGACACACAGATATAACATTTGTATTCGTCGATTTTTTTTTATTTTCTCTTATTTATTTCAATTATTTTCTAATGAAAACAACTTTAACAATTATATATAACAGCTTTGCATGTATTATTTTGCAAGCGTGCTTCATTGCAATTGTTTTAAATGCATGCAATTTAAATATATCTTTGTTTGTTATGTATGTATGAGTTGGAATCACAGTCATAAATTATAAACAGCAATAGAATTGTACAAAAATAATCAATAATAGATGATACGGTAATTCGTACTGAAAAAAGCCATTTTTTTTCTTTTGAAAACAGTTCAATTCATTACTTTAAACCCACGCATTATTCACTCAAATTGATCGTAGTCATAACTGAATGCAGGCCGCACGAGGACCCGTACAAAAAAAAACTGCTTAAATTTCGCCTACTTACAACATAGTAAATGCATTTTTATGTAACAAAAGCCATAGATACGGGTTTAATTATATTCCTTTGTTTCATTTCTGGGAGAATCTGGCTTCCTTTTCCATATTTGAACGCCCATTACCGAGGAAATAACGCTAATACAAAAGATGAGACAGCTTCTTTCCGAATAGATGGAACCGCGAGCCTTTTGAAGCTGCGGCGGTCGCACGAAAAGACGACTGATTTCCGTGCTTCTTTCTTTCTGATTCGCCACGTTTTAGCTCTCATCGACAAGTATAAATCTGAATTCACCTCAGTCTATTTCAATATTATTTTTGATTTTTCACAATTAGCGATCTTTACATTTACTCATTTGTTCATTTTTGTTTCTATTCATGTTTTCATATATATATATATATATATATATATATATATATATATATATATATATATATATATATATATAAGTATAGGATTGGTGTATACGGTATAAGTTCCAATAAACAAAAAATACTAACCTTAAAAGAGTGCTCAATGCATAGTAGAGCAAATATAATTTATTCGAAAATTAGATCATAAATATTTTATAAAATCACTACAAAAATAGCTATTTTGTTTCAACACTTCTGTTGTCTTATCAAGTGATTCAACACCATCACTTGATAAGACACCGGAAATGTTGAAACAAAATGTCAGTTTTTGAAGTAATTTTATAACATATTTATGTTATAATTTTAGAATAAATTATATATATATATATATATATATATATATATATATATATATATGAAGATATATAGTCTTAAAGTGTTCTATATTTATGGGATAAAGTGCTCAATATCAGAGATAGAGCGTGTGTAAATATAAAAGTGGACATGGAAGTCAGCACTTAGAGGCGACAGTCTGTTTCATGCTAGTGCAATCGTCAGGCAACTCTTTGTGTTAAGTGTTTGATGAAATACACAACTTTCAACCATAACCACAGAGTTGCCTGACGATTGCACTAGTAGGAAACAGACTGTCGCCTCTAAGTGCTGACTTCCATGTCCACTTTTATATATATATATATATATATATATATATATATAGAGAGAGAGAGAGAGAGAGAGAGAGAGAGATATTATACAGTCGTATTTTAAATTTATCTCTAACGATTGAATAACATCCATTAAGAAATGTAATTGAATATATTCTTCCCTATTATATGATTCTTTCGGACAAAAATGTTAAACATATTACGACAATTATTGTGTTAGGTGTATGTTTGACTTTGATAATGAGGTTATGGTTGAAAGTTGTGTATTTCATCAAACACTTAACACATTACCCCTGGCTTTACTGTTTATATTTCGAAATAACTCCACTCACGACTATCCTGGGTTTATTTCTGCTTGATTTTCTCTATAGAACAGAGGATCTACAGAGTGATATGGACATAACTCTGTCCATGGATTCTGATAACATTTCAAAACTAGGTCCGCACAAGGCTTACAGATTCGATGTTATCTCTGCAGTTGTCCTAAAAAGATATGCTCTTTTATGGGCTCTTTGTCCAGAAGAATTAATTTACTGTGTACATCTTTCAGATTTTAATGCCTTGTCATTTCTGGTGTAGGCGTTCCTGACTCGTCACGTATTTGCTTTCCTTAATAAGTCTAAATTGCTATGACTTCCTGCGAATGATAAGGTACAGGTTTCCTGTTGCTTTCTCAGTGATTTGGAATTCATAATTTTTCTTCTCCTAAACTGGTTGACAACCAAGCTTAGTCTATTCTGTTTCGTAACCCAAATCATAAGAGAGAATAGAAGTATTGCTACCTTTCCCAATGATAAAATTATTTCACTTCTCTTTGTTATTTCTTACATAAAGAAAATCATGTTTCCATTGACACAGACCGACCTGGTGGATTTGAAAATAGTCGTATTGTTCTTGTTGTTTTTTTTGGGGGGTGTATTCAGTCTTTATCCGAGTTTCAATAGATGATATAAGACTATTTTGATAGACATACTATTGGTATGTTCGGGCAATGTGACTTCTTTTTGAGGACTGTTGGCAATTCTTTCCGGTGTAACAATCGTCTAGTTAGCAGATGATCGATGCTGCTACATATTCAAAACTTTATGCACGAGACACGACAGCGTGATAGAAGAGGCTAGATCGACTTCACGAATTTGCAAAGTACAGCACAATGTAGTAACCTACCACTTGCTATTCAAGTTCACAATGGGGTCCAGAGACAGTAGCAACAAAAGCTATTCACAATCGTCGCTGACGCCATCAAAAGACAAGAGAGGAAAACCAGTAATCAAAATTTCTGCGTGGGTCGAGTTGCACATAAAGGAGGAGAATGAATAGGAGAAGTTTGAGAATAAATGTTTACGAGCAGTGACGAGACGATGTAACAAAGAAGATGATGTAATATCAACTCCTGAAAACAAACCTTTCGAAAACGTGTGAACCCAGAAACGAAGACACACTGTCCCTGCAGAAGTTGGTTTAATAGCATTTAATTCCGAAATTTGATATTCGTGGGGGCATTAATAATTCCATTTATAAGAATATATTACTGGTAATATTTTTTCCCCAACAAATATATTTCTGGTAATGTATTTTTCCAAAACTGTAACGCTGGTAATATTTCTTTTTCCCAATAACGTATTGCTAGTAATATTTTTTCAGCCAAAAGTCTATTCCTGGTAATATTTTTTACTCTGAGAATTTACTGCTGTTATTTTTACTATTTTACTATATTTTTACACTTTCATAGTATTTTGACCCCAGTTTGAAGATTAATTATTTGCCCATAATTGGGCCCCTAACAGGTGATAACATCCAGGTTCAGGGTGGGCCTGGGAGCAACAACAATTAAGAGGGTTTTTCTACGCTCATCAAAACCTCCGATTAGAGGCTTTGCTGCCGGATGTAGTTTATCGTCATACCCGGGATGGTATAGAAGCGTGTCTTCCTTTATGCAAGTAATAAAAAATAATATAATTTTCTTGTAAAACGAACATAAAAACTGGAAAGTAACCGAATCATAACGTGGTCGGAGCAATGAACAAACCGTTTGTTAGATAATCCATTGTTGTACTCTCAACAGGGATTCTTAAAATACTCAGTGTATATTTTCTAACATCGTGTTAACTAAATGGTTACTTCAGCGAGACCGACTAGTGAGTTTACAACTCCAGTTATTTTACATTTTATATATAAATATACACACATATATATTATGAAATGGATGATTATTTTATATATTCTTTTTTTTATAGATACAATTATTTAAGTAAATGCTCTCGTTTATAATACACAGTATTAATAACATTTACCGGCCTGAATGTCCGAGAAATTTTCATAGAAAATATTCGTCTTCCGAATTATTATACGCAGTAAAATCGACCTTGCTAATCGAAAGATCCTCTGTGGCTCGATCGGTTAAAGCAAGTCAGGCTAAATAACGGTTCCGTATAGGATACAGGTTCGATTCCTGTTGGAGGACGAATATTTTCTATGAAAATTTATCGGATATTCAGGCCGGTAAATGTTATTAATACTGTTTATTATAAAACAGAGCATTTACTTAAATATTTGTATCTGTAAAAAGAATGTATAAACATAAAAATGTCTTAACATATATATATATATATATATATATATATATATATATATATATATGTGTGTGTGTGTAAGGTGTAATTAGCCTAATGATTATTGACGCGAAAGACTGAGTTAAAATTCCACCCGAGACTGATATTTTCACTTGAAAAAGTTCAGATATTGAACTGTACCCTGTAGAACTCCGTGCATAGATCGACCAGCACATGAAGAACGATCAAAATAGATCTATCCACATAAGACAAATTTTAGTGGATGATATCAAAATGGTTTACAGCACCCATTGAAAGGAAAGACCCAGAACCGTATAAGATATTATACAAAATAAACAGCCCAGATTACATAAAATATAATTCACCAGAGGAGACGGTATATTGAAGTGTAGGTGATATATTAAAAGAATTTTTAACTATGACACAAACTCCATATTAGACAGGGAAAATGACTAAAGTAGTGAAAAGCACTTGAACAAACCAATAACACAGTATGAGTTTATCTATAAATTGATACACAATACTCTAAACATTACTCGAAAATTGGAAAAATATAATAAAACATTAAACAGATTGCGGTTTACACACACACACACACACACACACACACACACACACATATATATACATATATATATATATATATATATATATATATATATATATATTTGCCGTATACTTTGCTGTTGAATGGACTCGTCCCAAACACCTACGGGTTCGCCATATGTGAGCACTTATTAAAGAGCAGATCGTGTGCAGCTAATTTTAATGTTGACCTGTTCACCGTGTTGTCCCGGTCACACTCGTTATTTCACCTTAAGGTGCTGGAGGAACTTAACATCGGGTCCCGCAAGCCTTCCTTGTGTAAACAACGTGAGTGTTTGTTGGGGCTCGCTGTCATTCGCCTCTAGCTCCTTTTGCTCATTTTTTCCCCTCCTCCTCCACATTTTCTTTTATTGTACATTTTCTGTGTTTTTAATTTAAATTAAATCTCCCGTTGAAAGCCTGATGAGCGGGAGCGAAACCGGTTGCTTCGCCCGTTTTTAATATGTCTAGTAATATCAAGCTTCATACGTTTATTGCTGTGATAAAATTTTGTACCTTCAAAAATATCTTTATATATATATATATATATATATATATATATATATATATATATATATATATATATATATATATATATATATATATTGGAATGTCGGTTGTTGGCTGGTCATTGATTATACTAATTACTGATTATCCAAACAAAATTTGTATGTCCTGTGAATATTTAATTTGACATTTGTCCAGAGAGAGTACAAATCTGTTACAAATAATGAATTTTATTGCATTGTTGTTCTTAACGATATCTGTAAAGTGAAATCGATCGTGGCACAGTAAAGGCGTTAATTAGATCCAGTGACAGTTGCCAAAGTTTGTGAGTTCAATACCTGGTTAAGGCGGTGGAGAACTTGGAGAATTGAATTAACAGGAGATAACTGATAACTGAAATCCATTAGACATGGCACGTGGAACTAGAACAGTCTACCCGAGCGAGCGAAAAAAAAAGTTCAGTTCAACATTCCAAACACCTGAAGAAGGCCGGAGTGTACTACGACCGAAACATTGGCTAAATATGGCAACGAAGATGAGGACAATAGTTCGAACAATGTAAATAGTTTACAGATCTACTACCACAAAAAATATGGGGTACTTCATAATAGAAGCGATGAGAACAAACTCAAATGCAAAGGAGAATTGAATGAAACCGGGCCAGAGACGTATGAAAGGGAGAGCCGATATAAACATAAAAATTTAGGAGTAAGCTCACCAAAATATCCATCTCCTTCACGTATATAATCGGATCATCAAAAATATTGACATGATGAACGCCTTCTAGAGGAGGAAATGCGCTACACAAAATAGTTTCAACTTTGTCATTCATCTGTGCATATATGTAACTGATAGTGTATTTGGTGTTATCTATATGTATATATGCTACTAGTAGTTGTATACAAAATGCTCGTCAAAATATTCGGGAAATTTGAACGAGACTAAAAGTAGTACACCCTTCAGATAGGTTACTAGAATCAGGAACAATAGGAATATTTAATAGAAAACAGTAAACGCAGGGTGTGAGTTAATTCATATATTCATGAACTAATTCCCTTTCGCGCAGCATCGTCTATACATACAGACTCTCGCTCTCTCTCTCTCTCTCACACACACACACACACATACACACACAAACACACACACACACACACACACATATATATATATATATATATATATATATATATATATATATATATATATAACAAAGACAAATGATAAGCAAACTTTTGATTATAGCAATATTTATACATGTATATACGTCGGACTGATAAGAACACGAAAAGTGAGAGGACCATAGCAGGCCGAAATACATAACTTTACTCACAACACCACATAGAATTACTAGTGTATATATATATATATATATATATATATATATATATATATATATATATATATATATATATAATATGTGTGTGTGTCTGTGTGTCTGTTTGTGTGTGTGTGTGTGTGTTTAGGGCACCTCGAAGCGGTGTAATGGTTAGCAAGCATGTCTCGCTAAAACGATTAAGACTGAGTAGTGAGTCCGATCCTCACTGGGTGCCCCCTACTTTCGGCCTTGTGCCACATCTAAGCTACACTTTGAAAATCACTATATATATATATATATATATATATATATATATATATATATATATATGTGGGTGTGTGGGGGTGCGCGATGTGTGCATAGGGTGCGATGTGTAAATTGTCGCCATGTTATATCTTTAATTTCGCGCATACGAATCGATTATTATTGATTTTGACGACTGCGCAGTATAGTAGGGTCAGTTGGGCACCATTTCTTAGAAAATGAGCATCATGACGCAATTCGCCCGGCAAGAAATTTGTAAGCGCCATACTGCATTGCTTGGCATTCACAACGGAATCTCTTATACGAGTGTTTGCGCGTCCATCTGAGGACAGTGCAGAGGATTCGGAAAGAGTTGGATTACGGAAGTGTTTGGAGTGATGACTAGTGACGGTGACGTTACGCCTCCATTTATCTTCCCGACGGCCTCAGACTCAACACGGAGGCTTACATTATTGCCCTGAGGAGGTAGCCCGGCCCTGGGTAAAGAGTGTGGCTGTTGGAAGAGGTTGTGTCCGACAACAGAACACTGCACCATGCCACACAAGCAGGAAAACCCACATGGATGTCGTGGCAATTTCTGCGATCACATCTCCCGTTACATCTGCCCATCTAATTCCCCTTGATTATTATTTGTATGACAAATTTGAGCGAGAGGCCCAAAAAATCATTGTAACGCCAAAGATGAACTGAAGGCAAGGATTATAGCAGCATTCACACACCTAAACAAGGAGACTGAATATAAGATTTGAAGGGATTCCGAATGTTACAGTCAACAAAACTATATTTTATTTCATTATTTAATATTTGTGTCCATAAATATATATATATATATATATATATATATATAAATATATATAAATATACATATATATATATATATATATATATGTATATATCAGCATAAACATATATATGTGTGTGTGCGTATTTTTGTATAAAAGTATATATATATATATATATTTCGTAATGTGTGACGTCATTTGTTTACATTTGGATACGCCATGAGCAGTTATGAATGTACATGAGAGATTCATCGAAGATCGAAGTTTAAAAGCAATACATTCGATCTTGCTAACCGAACGCTCCTCTGTGGCTGAAATAGTTAAGGCACGTCAGGCTTATATGCCGAGCGATGACTGTCAGTATACTTCTACACACACATACACACACACACATACACATACACACACACACACACACACACACACACACACTCTTTTGTCTCTAGGTGTTGACCTCAGCATCGATATATATATATATATATATGTATGTGTGCGTGTGTGTATACGTGCGTCCGTGTGGTGTGCACGTGTGTGTGTGGATGGGCGGTTGGTTGTGTGTGTCTGTGCGCTTGTGTGTATTTATATGTTTATATGTGCGTGTTCCTTTATAGTATACCTTGTTAGATATTTCTCAAAAAAGTAACATCGATTTTAAATAGAATGGACAGTATGTGCAAAAGCTACGACTGTCACTTTCATTTGAGCTATGCACACATTCTTCTGGGATTCGTTTACTTTTTTTGCTTAGGTCAGCCGAGGTGAATAAAGGCTCAGATCACTGAACGTCTAATGCCGACCCCTTGAACATTGCGTGCATTGTTCACAGAAAAAAATGTGTGTGCGTGCGTGTGTGTTTGAGAGAGAGGTAGATGTATGTATATATTATGTAGGCGTGTGTTTGTTATTATTGTGAGTAATCATATTGTATAAGGTTCGGTACATTAATGGGGAAGAGAAATCTTTATCAGAGATAGAGCGTTTATTGATATAGACAGTGCGGTCTTCGAAATCGACTCTGCAGAGTTTCACGCCCCAATCAGACTGCAGAGCAACAGGAAACTGACTTTCAAGCTGTATTTTTTATGTTCACTCTCTTCTTCCCTTACCCTCTCTCTCACTCTTTTTCTCAGTCTCTCTCTCTCTCTCTCTCTCTCTCTCTCTCTCTCTCTCTCTATATATATATATATATATATATATATATATATATATAGTGTAACCCGGATATAATAGACTCGGATATAAGATAAACCCGGATATAAGAGAGATTTTCTCTGGTCCCAAATTAGAGCCTGTGTTAATGTATATATAAGAGACCAAACCCGGATATAAGAGAAAGCCGGATGTAAAAGACTTCTTCTCCGGTCCCGACAACTCTCTTATATCCGGGTTACACTGTGTATATATATATATATATATATATATATATATATATATATATATATATATATACTAGTTGAGCACAACAATATATTACCCCAGGAAAACTTCAAAATATCGAGAGTGTCGATATCAAAATCAAACAACCGACGCTCATCAAAGTGTATTACGAGTGTGGCAACAACGTGTTGAAGTTCATCTAAGAAACCTTTCATGGCATTTTGCATTTCTACTAGCTTCTTCTTAGCTCCCTTATATTGGGACTCTTGTTTTGCAATAAAAATCTATAGCTTCAAAAGATAGAATTAAAATAACTATACCAGAATGCGTACACGCAAGATTTTAAAAGTCACCATCACAACGATCACAGTTACAATAAGTTTGTCTTTGTAATTCACTCCAGAGGATGATTTCGGAGAAGATTGAAAGTAATTAGGAAGGTAAAAACAACATCGCTCTCTTTGATAAATTTCCTCTTAACATCAAGAAACTGATTAGAGGACTAGAAAGAACTAGAAAGTATTATTACACAGACACGCATATATATATATATATATATATATATATATATATATATATATATATATATATATATATATATATATATATGTATGCACGTATATACGTATTGCGTCAAGCGTTCTATGTTCATGGAGGAAGGGTGTTCAGTATTGGAAATAGAGCGGTTGTAGATATAAACAGTGTGGACTGAGAAATCAGCAATGAATAATCACTGTGAACTTTAAAACATAAGTAATAATCAGTGTGCAACAACAAATACAGACGACATAAATTAGTGATCGCACTTGGCCTGGCGAATGCTTAAGGCTTTAAGCAGACAGCCAACATGTAGTACACACACACACACACACACACACACACACACACACACACACACACAGATATATATATATATATATATATATATGTATGTATGTATGTATGTATATGTATATATACACACACATTCGGTGCTGGCTCTCTACTGGTAATGGGTCTAATTGAATGCGACAACGTGAATTACAGTTCTAAAGGAAAATATATTCTACGCCTGAAAGTACATTGTCGAATATTAAAAGTCCTTAATAAAAGTAAAAGTGTATTAATTCTATAGCAAGTGTCCTCATTTGTATTGTTCACCACTACATACATACATACATATATATATATATATATATATATGTATATATATGTGTGTCTGTATATATATATATATATATATATATATATATATATATATATATATATATATATATATATATATATATATTCAAATTTATAACGTATATATAAGATCAGTACAAATGTTGCGATTTTTTTCAAAACTGCTTGTGCCTTATCAACTGTTATGTTGAATGCAAAATAAATGATTTTATGAGTTCAGAAGCCAATCAAACTCCCGCAGTAGGAGAAACTTTCATACTTAACCTATGATGATCAAGCAGAATACAAGTATATGCTAATTATAATAACATCACAACATACTCTGGTATAGTGCTTGTATATATATATACATATATATATATATATATATATATATAAATATATATATATATGTGTGTGTGTGTGTGTGTGTGTGTGTGTATACGTATATATATATATGTATATATATATGCATATATATGTATGTATATATATATATTTATGTATGTGTATATATATATGTATATGTATGTATATTTTTATACATATATATATATAATCATTTATTTAAATATTATAACATAATATGTTATAAAATCACTACAAAAATAGCCATTTCGTTTCGACACTCCCAGTGTCTTTTCAAGTGATGGTGTTGAATGTAGAATAAATGTTTTTTTTAATAAAAACAATTCCAAATTCCTTAACGGTCCTTCGCTAGGGGTGAATGCTGTAGCATAATTCCGAATGACCAATCAGAACGCGAGTATATGGTGATTCAAAGAGCCTGACCACTAAGCAAGGTTATCGCTAGGGGTGTGAGAGGGGGGGAGAGGGATATGGTTGAGCTAGACATGACACTCCGACTCCTTCCTCCTATATATATATATACATACATATATTGCAAGGATTAAATCGAAGATATATTAAATTCTAACAAATATAATAATAATTTTATTACATTTTCATTATGTGTGTAATTTATCACATATTCGACTTTATTTTAAGGAAAAAGTGTTCAAAGTTCAATCTAGAATTTTCAATTATTTAAATGCGTCAAATGCCAATTTTTTTTATCTGAAAGGGACACTTTATTTCAAATTAAAATATATGTATTAGAGATATCAACCGTCACTCTGTTTCCGTGGCCGAAATGGTATAGGAATTCATTGGCTAAAACGTGGTTTCCCTGATAAGGATGCAAGCTGATTCTTGCCCGATGCAGCCTTTTTCTTTAGTAGGACTTCTCAATTTAGACCAGTTGTTATTTATTTAATAGCAACAGCATCGCAACTCAAACACGTACTCCTTCTAAAAGTAACATTTATATTAATAAGAAATAAGCTCGGATAAAAACAAAATCAATTAATAAATATAGATATATATATGTATTTGTGTTTATCAGTTTCTACATCATAAATTCTCATACTTATTATATTTGTGGCGACGTTTAAATAATAATTATTCAATGGCGAATACAATTCCGCTTGTATTGAGAAGTATTAAAAATACAAATATGAAATAAATAAGCAAATACGATGCAAAACCTGAATTACTTAAATATAATTATCATCTTTTGACAAACTTACAACAAAAATGATGACTTAATGTCTGTGTGTGTGTGTGTGTGTGTGTGTGTGTGTGTGTGTGTGTGTGTGTGTGTGTATGTGTGTGTGTGTGTGTGTGCGTGTTACTTTTGGAATTCTGGCAGAAAATGGTGACTATATTTTAATCATGTTTACATTTATCTACATGATTTAATTTTTTATCTTTAAGTTTTATGTATATACACAACGCAAATACACGCACATACACACACACATTTACACACACACACATATATATATATATATATATATATATATATATATATATATATATATACAGAGAGAGATTATGCAAGATATATGGAAAATACTGAAACCTGATTTAATCAATAAAATATAAAAAAAATATTTCATATTTTAAATTTACTTTAAGAAATTTTTGAACAACACCCATAATTCTAAGTAATTTTTTTTTTTTTAAGAAATCTGCATTTATTCGAGAATTCTATTCATGCAATCATGTTTTCATCAGAGGAAATTTATTGACATAATTTTCAATTTACTTTCCTAATCTTTTTTTCGGCGAAATAACTGTTTCTTGCTCTTTTGCGATAAACAAGCGAAGCGAACAAATAATTATACACTTGATGTAGATAACGAGATTATTAATTCCTTTTCGCTGTATTTCTCTCCCTCTCTCTCACTAACTCTATCTCTCTCTCTTCCTCTGTACCCTGTTGTTTAGAATGTTAACGCCCATTTCTCTTTCTAACTTCCTGTCTTTTCTTGCTCTATGAAATTGTTCTTCTTTGCCGTTGTGATTCTTCTGTTGCCCCTTATTTCCTTCTTTTTCTTTTTTTTTAAAGAAACCTTTTGAAGTAGATTGTTCGCAATTTTCCTCTACTTCCTTGACCTCTAGTATATCCTTCCTAAAGTTTTCTTTATTCCTTTAGTTAATAAAATATCCAATCAAGCCGTAGTACAACATGTCTTTCCATGTGACTTCCGTTTATTCTTGACTAAAATAACGGAATGTTTTCTATTGCATTTTTCGGGATTCTCATTCTGAGTTCTCGGTTCTTTTCGTACAATAATTGCCATTCACAGCCAAAGAGTCCAGCCTATAATGTTATTCAGCCGATAACTTCTAACGAGGTGACATGTCCCCCCAAAATCATTTGTGTGAACTCTGCAGAACCCCAACATTTTAATCCTTCTCTTTCTGACCCTTAATAGCAGTTTCACTGGAGTGACCATTCTTGTTCTTTTGTAAATATCTTCGGGGATCTACGTCAGTATCACTTCAAGTCTTTTCCTCCTCTGTAAGCAAATTGTGTACAATTTACCACTATGAAGGAGATTTTATATTACATTGGTGCCTAGATGTATTTTCATTCAATCTAAATATACCTTGCTCAGTTTCAAAAATGTGGATTTTGTCTTTTCCCTTACTAAAACGCATTGATTTCTACTCCTGCTTATTTTCTACATCTCCAATACTTAATTATCACCTCAAGTTTTATATTTTGCTGTCGACTAATCATTCTCTTTTCTTCTTACAGTTAATAGTTCGTCCTTTTTTCTTGTCTTCATAGATAGTATTGTCTAATAGATATTTCAATTGTTCAGTTTATTCTGTATAGCATATATTAAGGTTTAGTTTGCCGATAATAAACACTAATGATTCTTCCCGTCATCTTAATATCATCTCACTCTACAGGTTAATTACATGCAGTGAGAAAGGACTTTCTCTCTTATGAGGTTTCTATCTGCATGCTCTTTATTTGCTCCAATAAATATTACGCATTATTTGAAAACCTTTTCCGTGTAGATAAAATATCCTTAATATTTCTATGAATTCGTAATGCCACATGTTATCAAATCCACTTCTATAGCCCATATAATATATGTATATATATTTCTGCATTTCTAATGCATGTTATGAAAGATTTCTCATAAAGAATTGCATTTCTTGTTCTAGTAAATGCCACGTTAATCTTTCCTTCTTTCCGGGTGATTTTTGTATCAAGTGCTATTCATTATAATTATAATTATTAGACTAAGTAGTGTATCATCTTGATTGTTTGATGATGTTTTAAGTCATTCGCATTTCGTTTCTATGGAAATGCTATGATGCGACATACACACGTGATTTTACCGCTATCCTATATTTCGATTATCACTTAGGTAAATCTACATATCTTCAGTATTTATAGTATAATATGTTCTAGTGCTACTGCGTCGTTTTTATTTATACTTTCCAGTGCGAAAATCTCGATTTTTTGTATGAGATAATTTTTCTCTTCTGTTATGGAGGCATAGTTCTTATATGTATTTAGTTCCTTGTTGTAATAACTTCTTATACTTCATTCTGATCGTTCCCTCTTTAGATTTGCTATATAATGTAGAAGAGTATGTTTTCTCTTCTGTTATTTTCTTAAACTGTTTGTTCATACTTGATACAGTTTTCCTGATTGCTGATATATGCGCATATATTATTGGGCCATTCCTCTATCGTTTTTCGCCCTTGTCTTGTTTGCTTAACTTCATTTATTCTACGCCTCCATTTTTGAGACTTATCTTTCGACTCTCTTTAATTAGGTTATCTGCTTCATATTCTCTATCCCCTCTTTCTTAGCTGTCCTGGGAATGACGATTGACTACATCCAAGTCCTGAGTAAGACGATAGACTACTTCCAACAGCAAGGCCTCTGATCAGGAGGTTTTAAGGCGAGTGGAACCACCTCTTACTTGTTGGTGTTCCCACGTCCACTCTGACTCGGGATGGTAGCACCTGTTAGGGTCCCATCTATGGGCGAATAGTTACCCCACAAACTGGGGTCAAAACTCTACGAAAGTGTAAATATAAGTTTGAATACCAAAAATACTTGAAAAAAAAGAAAAATATTACCAGCGATACATTTTTGAAAAAAAATTACCAGAAATAGTTTTGTTGTCGAAAAAAATATTACCAAAAATAGATTTTTTGAAGGAGAAAATAGCAGAAATAGACTTTTGAAAAAAAAAAAATATTGTCAACAATAAAAATCTTTTCGTTATTAAATAACCCATTGAGGTTGATATGCCGTAAAACAAACTAAACCAAACCAAACCCATTTCTTAGGGTAGACTTCTTTTGTTGTTGTACTTCTTATCAGGTGTTTCTACCCTGGGTCCTTGACGTGTTGCAAAATCATATATTTGTTCTTAACTGTTTTTGCACCAGTATTCCCGGATTGAAATGCTGTGAAACAATGAGACCATTTTACATCGTGTCCGTTATGCGATTCCATTCTATATTTACCAAAATGTCTAGCGTCTTGTATCCACCTACGCTTTCATTTAAATATCTAAATATAATGATTATTTTCATGACCAATCTTTGACATTTTTTGCATGTTACGAAATTTATGCCTTATTTTCGTTGATGGTTTTTAGTATAACTTTATGGAGACTACATTGAGTGGCTCTCGTCTCCCTTTTCATTAAAAGCTCAGATAGTTTCTACAAAGTCCACAACCTGTTTCTCCTATGTATTTATCTAATACTTTTCCGACGTTTTTAATTTTTTGTCTATATTTCTGAGATGAGGTATTGTAATTATTTACATTACTTTCATTGTACGGGCTTCTGTTGTCATCTTTATTGCCATATTCGCGACGTTTCAGATGTTGTAAGCTCTGGCCTTTTTCGGGTGATTGGAATTTCGAACCGAACCATTTATTTCTTCCACCGGGATAGATTGTTCTATTTCCACGTTTCATGCCTCTTCCAGGTATCTCAGTTATCTCCCTTTAATTCAAATCTCCAAGATGTTGGATCCATCTGGATCCAACCCAGTGTATAAACACGTTGGTTGGATCCAGTGACGTGACCTAAAGATTTATGAGTTCAATACTTGGCTACTGAAATGGTGAACAAAATATAAATAATGTAAATAGTTTTTAAATTTTCTCTCGACATCCTTTTCTCATTCTTTTACCATCGTTTGTAACAATGGTATTGTCTTTCCATTTTGTCAAACAGTCCTGTTAATTTATTATTCCCTTTCCAGTTAAGGCTGATTGGAATTGAGAGCAAAGCCTTCCAGATACTAAGTAAAGGATTAAGAAACAGTGAAAAGATGTTATCTGTCTATATATCTGAGATGAGGTATTATGTAATGATAATCCCTCCTCAAGGACACATGGCACAGTGGATAAAGGCGTTGGTTAGATCCAGTGACAAGACCCAAAGAGTGTGAGTTCAATAACCGGTTAAGGCAGTGGAGAACTTTCAGAGGGAAATTAACAGGAGATAACTGATAACTGACATCCATTAAGCATGGCACGTGGAACTAGAACAGTCTACCCCAGTGATCGAAATAAAGGGTTCAGTTCAACATTCCAACCACCTGAAGAAGTCCAGAGCGAACAACGGCCGAAACGTTGTGATAAACATGACGACAAAGATGAGGACAATAGTCCGAACAATGTAAATAATGGTAATGGTAATATACTCACAGACGAGGAGAAGACTTGGCGACACACAAATATAGCCATGTGTCATGTAGCGGAGTGATCATGCTGTAAGTACTCTTATAGAATATGTTGAAACTTTACTTGCTGTTAAACTGATACTTTCTTTAATTCGATTATATATATAGCAGATAAAGCAGATAACATTAGAAAGATTTTAGAGTTCCATGAAAATAAGTGGATACGACGTTTTCAAACGCAGTATCCAGCCGGGCTAAACCATAAATTTAGCAATATAGATAGTAGTAATACATAACCCTACAAATCAAAACCTACTCACATTTCACAACCACACAAAACAGGCATGCTTAGGGAGGTGTTGAGGCCTCACACTTATACACACACCCACACGAATATACACACTTACACACATCATACTCACTCACTTCCTAATGAGCCAAATGATAACACACACCCATAGCAATATACAAGCTAACACATATCTTACTCCCTCACTCCGTAAAAACTAAATAACACACACACACACACACACACACACACACTTACCAGAGACTTAATAACTAAATAACACACACACTAAACTAAATAACACACACTTACCATCCCCTCTCCAGGTACCAATTAAACTGCCAAACTGACCAAGGGAATTAAAACTAGCATGAATCCATCCAGCTCTTATCTCAAATGACAACTTAAAAGAGACTGTTTGACCAACACAAGGAATGTTAATAAACTCATGTTAAAAAGATAAAAAACAAATAAAAAACAAATGAAAACTACAGACAAAAGTTCATTTTCTCCAAGACATTCATTTCTGTAGTTTACTACTACCAGCAAGTAGAAACATCTTTTTTCTGATGATGGCCGAAACTAGCCGAGGATTCTAAATGTAATAATAATAATAAAAACGTAAGAATATTAATCTACAACCCAGTATGTCTGAAGATTTTAATTTTTTTTTAATAATTTTTATCGTTCAATATATATATATATATATATATATATATATATATATATATACATACGTATTGATGAAATTGTAAGACAAAATGGAAAAAAGTTTACCCGTGACGCGTTTCATCCTTTAGAACTTCATCGGCTTGATATTGTTATGACTACACATGCGCATGAACGAGAGACACCTGTAATTTCAAAACTTACTAAGATGAAAATGTCTAGAAAGTACGTTAATTACTCGTTCAGCCACAGTAAATTTACGTCTAGGCTCTTATAACATATCACCATTCTTGACAGATTTTCTGTTATCTCAGTGTGGGATAGTTAAACACAAAAATGATGGAAATACAAAGAATAAGAATATACATGGGTCTGGCTAGAGTGCATAAATTTATTTCAAAATTCGGAAACTGCCAGCGTTAATACTTTTCAAGTTATATAATTATATATATATTTATCTCACATACATACATACATACATACATACATACATACAAATATATATATATATATATATATATATATATATATATATATATATATTTTAAGCGTATCACCCCAAGCAAGGCTGGAGGTCACTATCACGCAAGGGGTTAAAGAAGGGTTGGAGGAAGAGCAGATAGGAGTGGTAAAGGAGAGGATGTTGTGAAAGAGAAAGACAGTGGGTCGATCAAGGCAAGGGGGTTACAGAAGATTTGGAGCGTGAGCAGATAGGAATGAAAAATGAAATGATGTGGAGAAGGGAAGTGGATAGATTAAGGCAACTGGAGATGTCGATTGACGCTACACTTAAACCGTTGGAGATTGTATTTGTCAGGGAAACAGTAATATGGAAGGGAGTTCCATAGGCGAGATGTGCGAGACATGAAGCTATTGGAGTAGAAGAAACGTCTACATCTAACAGTTTCCACGGTGTAGGAGTGGGAGCGCGAAGCCAGCCTCGTGCGGCGTTTAAATTCACTGGGTCTGGGGACAAGCGAAAGCAGCTCCTCGGAGCAATTACCGTGAAAGTACTTGTAAAAAAGGCAGAGCGAGGCATACATATATATATATATATATATATATATATATATATATATATATATATATATATATATATATATATATAAATGTTGTGTGCATGTGTGTATGCGAGAGAGAGAAATCAAGAGAGAGAGAGAGAGAGAGAGAAAAGGTATGCAAAACCAATTGCCTAAAATCTGACAATAAAATGACCAAACATCAGAAATTTGAAGGGTGTAGTACTGTACATGAAGTTTTAACTGTAGAATATTTAATTCTAGCACTGACGCATTTTGAAATACAGTATATAATATTGTTGCAGTTATCGCTGATATTTTTGCCGATATCAACAATTTCTAACTTTTGTTCAATTTTGAAAACTCTCGATGAAATTTGAATAAACTTATTTCTTTGGAAAAATACTTTGACACAAAACCTACTGCTAGGTTTAATAATTTCTTGAATTTTATATGACTTCAAGGTAAACAATATTATTTAATGACATTTTGATTTTCCTTTTTAAGAATGAATAACAAATTCTTAGGATATCTTACTATTATGCAACATACAACCGGCCATGAGGAAATATTTCTTTCTGGAGCCAAATTCCAACTTTTTAAAAACTTCGACCATGTGATTTTTTTTTTCTGAGCAAACTGGAAACCGGATCCTTGTATAACAAAACTTAAAGAAATATATTCATAAACAATATTTCATTTGTATTAAATAATTATTTGTTATCTTAATCATTAAATTGTTTTTAAATTAGATGATTATTTTGTATGTTAAATAATATAAATTTTAATCTTTCCAAAACTTTAATGAGAATGTATTATGCTTCTCTATGAACACTAGTAAAACCATCTGCACTTTGTACCCACTTATCTCTTTGCACTTCTCGCCAAACATTGGTTTCAATCGGTCAATGCATGGCTATTTTAGAGGGTGTGACAGACGGACTAACGGAAGTGCAAGAATTTTATATATAGGTACAGTTTGTCTCATAAAATATAATCCTGAGTAAGACGATAAACTGCATCCCCGTCTTGGGTAAGACGATAAACTGCATCCAACAGCAAAGCCTCTGATCAGGAGGTTTTGAGGAAGCGTGGAACCACCTCTTAATTGCGGGTGTTCCAAGGTCCACCTTGACCCGGGGTGGCAGCACCTGTTGGGGGTCCCAGCTATGGACAAATAGAAAACTTCCAGGTCTTTTCCCGCACATTTCTATGTCCTGGGTATGACGACAAACTACATCCGTCTGCTGGATATGACGTTAAACTACATCCGCGCCCTGGGTGTGGCGGTAAACTGCATCCGCATATTGATGTTGCTAGCTATACGTTTTTGCAACAATGATGTTACCAGCTATACGTTTTTGAAACAATGATGTTGTCAGCTATACGTTTTTGAAATAATAATGTTGCCAGCTATACGTTTTTTGAAACAATGATGTTGCCAACTATACGTTTTTGAAACAATGATGTTGCCAGCTATACGTTTTTGAAACAATGATGTTGCCAACTATACGTTTTTGAAACAATGATGTTGCCAGCTATACGTTTTTGAAACAATGATGTTGCCAACTATACGTTTTTTGAAACAATGATGTTACCAGCTATAAGTTTTTGAAACAATGATGTTGCCAACTAAACGTTTTTTGAAACAATGGTGTTGCCAACTATACGTTTTTGAAACAATGATGTTACCAGCTATACGTTTTTGAAACAATGATGTTACCAGCTATACGTTTTTGAAACAATGAAGTTACCAGCTATACGTTTTTGAAACAATGATGTTACCAGCTATACGTTTTTGAAACAATGATGTTGCCAACTATACGTTTTTGAAACAATGATGTTGCCAGCTATACATTGTTGAAATAATAATGTTGCCAACTAAACGTTTTTTGAAACAATGATTTTGCCAACTATACTTTTTTGAAACAATGATGTTGCCAACGTTATACTTAAATTACGTTTACAAAGTATATATATTTAATAAATATGTGGAAACTGGATCTGGCATTAAATAACCCATAGCGGTTGATATTCCATAAAACCCCAACCAACCACCAACCAACCGACATAAAATATATACACACGTAGCCGAAATCTGCAACAGGCTATCGTGCGAAGAATTAGAGAAGTATTTGGAAATTAAGAATCTTATTTTCAGAAATATGTATAACATCACATTACTATCTTGCTATATGTTGGTATGTTAATGAGATCCGGCCAAATGGATGTATTAGAATACGAGGTTCTGTAGAATATCCTGCTCGTTCACAGTAACACACCCCTTTAGACATTAGCATAATTAAAGTCTACGCTGCAAAGCTAACAACAATTGCTGAAATGAGATCTCCCACAGAGCAGGAATGCAGTCAA
>OZ038508.1:43286934-43291934 GCA_964036315.1 Acanthosepion esculentum | reverse complement strand
CTAGAGATTATATGCAAGTTATGAATTGGTATAAAGAATTGCGTCTTTAATGCTAAAAGTCCTATTATGTTGTTTAGATTCTACTCAATATTATTAACTTAGATATATAGTGATAGGTATAACTATTGTTTTTGGTTGGAAAATTTTTTACTAAGTTAAAAAAAAACTAATTTGACTGTCAATAGTTTATTTGCAACTATTTATTTTGACACTTTTACATTATTATACCTTGTAAAACTAATTTTAAAAAATTATATGAAAAGATTTTAGAACAAATTCGTCAATTTGTTAAAGGAAAGACATAAAAAAAAACATTTTTTTTTTAAATAAAGATATATTAAAAAAAATAATAAGAACCTCCTAAAATTTATTGCACAAATGTTCCTTTCTTTGCAATAACTCTTAGCAGCCTATTGTCAACATCTGATGTTAGATTTGCAAATTTAGCGGCTGGTAAGTTGTTGGCAGCAAATTTAACTGCCTCCCAGAGGTCACACTTCTCTGTTTTTGTCAATATAGAGAATGTCTCACATCGAGAATATTTAACATTGAAAAACATAAAGGAAAAAAATTAATTATTTTTAATAATATGTGGAAATATCCACCCTTTACCTGAAGACGGTCGTGAGACCAGGAACACGTGTTGTAAAACTATGAAAAATAAAGAATAATATTTTTTTTAAAACCCACATTACAACCAAAAAAGTTTGCGGTACCTCTCTTCTTTTTAATATATATATATATATATATATATATATATATATATATATATATATATATATATATATATATACATACATATATATATGTAAAATGAAAAACTTAACACATCTCGAAAAATCCGAAAAGAAATTTGCCTCATCCGACCGGAAGGACAAAATTGTTTTAAAATAAATAAATAAATCGCAAGGGAACTGTTCTCTTGGCATTTTCTTTAAATTTGTCTCAACATATTGTCTGGATAAATTTATATCATTTTGTAATTTCGTTGTGAAGAGGCACAACGGAATTACAAAATGATATAACAATTCTTAACCACTCGAGTGGTTTGTTTTGGACCATTATCGTCTTGGAAGATACAGTCACCATCAGGAAATAAAGTCTGGGCCATTTGATGAACATGATCTCCCAAAATGTTCAGGTAATCTTTTCTATTGATTCTACCATGCAGGGCAACTATTGAACCGAGACATTTCCATGATATGGCGGCCCAAACTATCACTGATCCACCTCCATACTTCACTGTTGGAAGAAGGCAGTCAGGGTTGTAGCTTCTTTGGGTTGCCTCTACACATAAACTCTCCCTGAAGTTGAGAAAAGTGAAAAACTGGACTCGTCTGAGAATATGACTTGCTTCCATTGGTCTGCATATCAGGCATTGTGATCTCTGAACCACTTCAACCTCTTCTGAATGTTGCGAGTGAAGAGAAGAGCTTTCCTTACTGCGGCTCTTCCATGATATCCAGAGTTTTGGAGCTCGCGACGAACAGTTTTAGTAGAAACTGGACTATTCAGATGATTATTCAACTCAGCAGTCACTTTGGCCGCAGTAGTCCGATGATTTTTTTTTTTGCCACATTGCATTTCAATGCACGTCGGTCCCTGTCAGTACGTTTGCAAGTCCGACCCGAATTGCTACGGTTGCTTGAGGTTTTGCCCTGTTTCTCGAATTGCGTCATAGTTCTTGATATGGTATCCTTGAAAAACCAAACATTTCAGCAACCTTATTGATCGAGGCTCTTGCCATGCGAGCTCCAATAATTTGCCCTTTTTAGAACTTGGAGAGGTCAAGCATTTAGCTTAAATTTTAATAAATTCTAAAAAATAAATGAGAAAAAGACAGTAAATTAGATAAATCAATGTATTCACAATAGATATAAGCTGCAATTATGAAGTTTTAGTTAAAGTTCTTAATATATTAAGTCTTTGAAACATAAGAGTGGATTTTGCACCTGTTCTCATTATTTTGCCCAACCCCTGTATAATATATATATATATATATATATATATATATATATATATATATATATATATATATATATATATATATATATATATACAGAGAGAGATAGATAGATACTTTAAATGGTTCCTAAACTGCAGGAATTTAAGCGTGCTACTTGGTTGGCCTCTCGGTCCCACAGTTTCACTGACGAAACGTTTAAATATAGCCTTCTCTTCCACTCCCACAGATTCTTAATTCCCACTTCCAGACAGTGGAACTCCCTTCCTCATACTTGCTTACATGATAGCGATAATCATCAAATACTCCAATGTTATGTCAATCGACATCTTCCGATTAACTTGATCCCAGTCTTTCTCTTTATCCATCCCTCAAACACCCCTCTTTAATCTTGCTCTCATTCTCTGTAACCCTCTGCGTGCTAGTGGCACTCCCGCCTTGCTTGTGGTGATATGCTTAATAAAAAGACAGACAGGCAGATAGCGTGATAGATAGAATTATATATCAAATGGGAATTTTCTGAAATCTATGAAATGTAATTATTCTCAGGTAAACATCTTCATTGACAACTTTTTGTTCATTTTGTTATTTATGTTTTAGCAAAAATTTTAAGTTGATGGAATGCATATAACCTAGCCATCCAAACTTTGTAATTACTTCACAGCCATAGCCTATAATATTTGCTATATTTATAATCACAATCGATTACTATAAGAACTTTTAAAGTTTAAATCAATGAAAAACGTCTGACTGAAATGACGCCTCCAAATAGATCGTTTCTGGAAATAATTAACTTCATAACTGAAAAGCGTCGTAAAAAATGTCAACATCTTTTTCCTTTACGCCTCGAGGAAACGGTGACGATAAGTTGTAATTGGAACTTTATTCTTTAAGCCTCCTTTTCTTTTCTTATCCTCTTTTCAGTAAGGAAAACATTTTGGTAAATAGTAGAGAGACTCAGACCATAAGCTTTTTGCATAAAACTCGGGTCACTCCTATCCGAATATCTTCATCAGTCTCTCTCCTTTACAGATGCACCTTGGCCCGGCGTAAGATTACTTGCTGGAAGGAGTCCAGTTCAAGATGTCAGTTCTGATCACATCAAAGTCTGGCCTAACAAATTACTTCTGTCTCCACACGCAAACTCTGCTTGACACACAAACATCTCTAAATATATTCAGCTTCGACAGATGATAAACATTTCTTTTTTGTCGAATGGTTGAATGCTTTTATTTATAACTAAGATCGCAATGGGATGATAGAATTCTGCTCAAATAAGGAAAGTTAGAAAATGGGAATCAAGAAAGGAGTATTAACATTTTCGAAGTTTGGAAAAAATTCACGAATGACAATGATGCGTTTTATATCAGAGACGATCCCGGAAACATATATGCATTTAGAGAGAAGAAAGGTCGAGTGGGCTAGTATCACATTAAGGCAATGAGAAGAATTTTTTTGGATACTGGCAAATGTCAGTCTTGTCTATTTGGGGAAAATTGAAAAGCGAGATATTTAATATGGCAATCATAATTGTATATATGTATGTGCGGGTATTGTAGCGGTTAACGACTAGAAAAAAGAAATCGGCGAGCTGAATCCGAATGCTGGATTGCGCTCACTTTCACAGAAATAGCCAAATAGTGAAAGTTATGAATTGAAGTTACTTCTACTCAAGACGGTTGGCAACCATTGATTGATTTTTTTACGGCTTATGAACCTTTAGTAGGTTAGTAAAAGCCAGGAAATTTGATTGTAAAATTTTGGAGGAAAAATAATGATTTTTATTACTGGTACAAGTTGCACGAATTAACCCACAGATGGGGGAGAAGTTGTGAAGTCATATCTTTCCCAACAGTATTTGCGCGTAAGGGAATATAAAGAACCTAACGGAAACTGGAACTCTGTTCTCCGATTTACAATTCCGAGTTATTATTCATTACACCACCCGCACATCCAAGCTTACAGCACCTGTTCTTGCCAGGGGGTTACTCATCTAGGTACTGACCAAACTCGACGTTGCTTAACTTCGGTGTTCGTACGAGAATTGGTGTTTCAACGTGATATGACCGTAAGAGTTGATAACTCGATAAAAACATCGGCAAACATGGACCTTCGTGCCCGCAAAAAAAATAAACGTCAAATGGGTGTTTTATTTTTTCCCATGACACCGCTTTCGGTTTAACTAGCTTCTCTTTTAGGCAATCTTTATTGTTTCAAAAAGCGATTATTAAAATTGTAATGAAGCCTAAACATATGATGATAGTGAATTTATACATTTTTGTTCTTGAGAATTTAAAACGAAATTAAGAAATATTTATGTATTAGACTCTTTATTTACAAGAATAATGTTATATTTACAATATTATAAAAACTATTATGATTAAAACTAATGCAATGCAATATTTATTATTTACCCATTTATAAAGAAATAAATGTGGAAACAATTTTTATTCATAAATTTATAAACATTTACTGAATTATTAAAATATGCAAACCAACTATAAATAAATTCGTATTATTTACCATTTTATGAAATTTCAATCAAGCCGATGTTTTGCCAACAATTCCAATGAATAATATAATAAATATATTGTGTAAATAAATAATCTAATAAACAGTATTCATTATTTTGCTGTCAATTCACAAGAACAAAGAAAATCTATAAATTCGCTTTCGTGTGTCGAGATGTTATTACAATTGTAATAAGCTTTTTAAAAGAATAAACAATGACGAAAGTTGAAGGATAATTAAAGAAAGGTTTACCATGTGAAAAACCGTCCATTTCACAATGCATTTCAACACCCCCCCACCTCTACTCCGGGCACGAATGTACATGTTTTGTCGTATTTATCTATTCATCCATTTATATATTTTTACTTACCTGAATTGACTTATTTATCTTAATTAACTCACGCATGCGCAATTAGTAATGTCCGTCACTCAGTTATTTCATGTTTTATTTATTCTTTGATTTTTTTTATTTTTTTTTTTTAATAAATTTTTCTCAGACGCGTTTTTGTATTCTGAGCAATCAGAA
>OZ038508.1:43261934-43284434 GCA_964036315.1 Acanthosepion esculentum | reverse complement strand
ACAAGTTCGATTTGACAGTTTTTAGACTACAATTCTCCATGATCTTCTCTTGTATGTCTTCAAATAATTGGCGGACTTTGTCCATTTCATATATATATATATATATATATATATATATATATATATATATATATATATATATATATATATATATATATATATATATATATATATATGTAAAGTTTAGTGGGTCTAGAATGGACGGTAAAGTATAACAAATTTGGGAAATTTGACAGTAAACTGTAGAGAAATATTTTAAGTAGCATCAATAATATCATTAATAAAATAGACATAATTCATAGACGAACCGGTAATTTGATTATAAATGTAGACAAATGTTTTTAATTGCTTACAGAATTTAAAGAAACATGACGTTTATATAATAAAATTAAATACATTTTTTGCAGAGGTGCATGCCCATCTCCAAATTAAACCTTCACATATATATATATATATATATATATATATATATATATATATATATGTATATATATACATATATATATATATATATGTATATATATACATATATATATATATATATATATATATATATATATATATATCACTGTATAATCTAATAAACAGTATTCATTATTTTGCTGTCAATTCACAAGAACAAAGAAAATCTATAAATTCACTTTCATATGTCGAGATGTTATTACAGTTGTAATGATAATTCGAGCAAATTATATATATATATAACAAAAATTTAATAGACAGTGTTAATATAGTGTCTGACCTTACTTTTCTATTAAATCAAGACATACTCACAAATCTATTTTTTAATTCTGACCTTATGTTCCCCACCTTTAACTTTCCAAAAGTGGTAATACTTTGTTTTTAAATTTCCTAAGAATCATTTAATCATCAGTTACTTAAAATCGCCTGAAGAACTACAATCATAATACTGAAATATGAAAGCTTTTTTGTAGCGATTTCAAAATGTTTTCATTATAATCTCTTATAATAAGAATATAATAATATATTGCTCTACTTTTTATTGAGCACTTTTGTCAAAGTAAATACTACGAACATCTGTTTTTCCCTCATTTGGTTCTATATATTTATTATGTGTAATGTTGATATAATCTGACATACATAACGCAATTCTATTTTATAAAGTGAGGACGAAAATTGCTATTCACTTGTTATAATGTGGATTATGCTTTTGGTCGCAGTACCAGTTCATTTGAACAGGGATGGGATTAGGAAGAGAAAAAAGAGACGAACAAGAAATAAGGAATCCTTGTCATGATTTGACAGAGCGTCTTTTGGGTTTATTTTTAAGAAAGAGTTGTACACCTACAAATGAATTGGTAAAAGCATGAAGCCTGTACATATATACGATGTTTGCATTCGTTTTCAGCGTCAGTTTGCGTGAATGAATAGAGTTGCTCAGCATAATCTGGTGCAGGGATCGTGATAGGAGAATAGCAAGTTAGTATATATCTCTTCGAAATCAGCCCTGTCAACATCGCTGTAGAATATGAGAAATATGAATGGGATTATTAAATTTATTTTAGATGACCCCTAGAAATAACTTTAAACCATTTATTTATATTATTTACATTATTCGAACTGTCGAACCGAACCCTTTATTTCACCCACAGGGGTAGATTGTTTTAGTTCCACATTCCATGCCTCTTCCGGATATCTCATTTACTTCCCTTTAACTCAACTCTCCAAGTTTTTTAGTTCACCACTGCAGTAGCCCGTGGGTCTAGTCACTGGATCTAAACAACGTCTTCACACATTGGGCCATGTGTAAAGGGTTCGATTCGAAATTCCAATCACCTGAAGAAGATCGGAGTGTACAATGACGGAATCGTTGTGAATATGGCAATGAAGATGATGATAAGTCCGAATAATGTAAATAAAGTAAATAATCATAATACCTCGTCTCAGAGATATAGACAGTGATATATATATATATATATATATATATATATATATATAGAGAGAGAGAGAGAGAGAGAGACAGAGACAGAGACAGAGATAGAGAGACAGAGAGACAGAGAGAAATATGGCATAAAGGTCGGAGCGTGCAACGGCCGAAACGTTGTGAATATGGCAATGAAGATGAGGATAACAGTCTGAATAATGTAAATAATGTAAATAATCATAACACCTCATCTCAGAGATATAGACAGATGTTAAATCATTTAATATTTCAAAATTTACTTTGATTTAAACAAAAACAATTATTTTTAACATTTAATATTATATTTAAATATAGTTATATATATATATATTATTATTATTATTTATATTATATTATATATAGTATTATATATTATTATATATATTATATTTAAATATTTGATATATATATATATATATATATATATATATATATATATATATATATATATATATATATAACCGCCAAAATAGACTACCGACAATGCACCACTGACCCGTATATATAAATAGCCGAGAAAAATAACACCACTCGTGGCCTGACGATTGCATAAAGCATGAAACAGACTGTCACCTCTAAGAGTTGACTTCTATGTTCACTTTTATATTTACACACACTCTATCTCTGATATTGAACTCTTTATCCCATAAATATAGCACATCTTAAGACTATATTTCTTCATATATATATATATATATATATATATATATATATATATATATATATATATATATATATATATATAATTTATTATTTTGTTGGCATACCCAATTCCACATGCACATAGAAATGAAGTTATAAAAACCTGATACTAATTCAAGGATATGTAAAGTGTGACGGGCCTGTTTTTATCTGTTGTTTATCTTGATCTACTGAAAGAGATTCGTATGAATACAATTCAGAATGAAACAATCACAATCCGCATGCACACATACACTGATAGACACAGGCACATACTCAGACACAAACAGGCCAACCCAGTCTCGGAATCTTCGTCATTCATTCGCAAGAACAAAGCTGCAATGTTTACGAACTGCAAATATTTACTTACCTCGCCTTGTCGCTTAATCCAACGCCACGGACACGGACACGTTTTTCAACTGACGACCCTGCTTGATCTATCGATTTAGAAAGAATCAATACAAGTGAGCCCGGGATCACTCGTGCCAATGCCTGACACGTTCTTGTTTACAAGCTGCTTTTTAATGCGTACACGAACAAAAATAACAATAATGTAAACCCCTCGTCCAATACCTGTGGGTCATGTGGTTACTTTAGCTCTTTAAAGCAGATGCGTTCCACTTTCGCACGCTATAAATCCAAAGAACGCTGACTTTACAACGAAGCATAAAATAAACACGCATCCAAGATGGCCAACGGATCGTTTTGGGTCTGAAAACAAAAGAGAGGTAACATGACGCGAGAGTCAAAGGTGGAATTAATTACTAATATTTGTTTGCTGTACGATAACAATAAAGAAGCCACAAAAGTTACATTTCCTGTTATAAAATAAGTTTTGGGTGACCTATGGATATTTTCCCATGGGATGGAGTTGATTAAGGAAAATAAAAAGACGCGGGAGATTGTATGAGGAACAGTCTGAAACTAATTTATATTTTACATTACTTATTCATTCAGGTGTAAAGGACATCAAATAAAGTTTCATGATTCTAAGATGATTTTTTTTATTTTACAATAATATTTTCTTAGCAGATGGTAGCAGAAATCAAATGGACACTGATTAATAACGTTATGAAAGGACATGGTATATACAATAGAAGAAGAAGAAGAAGAAGAAGAAGAAGAAGAAGAAGAAGAAGAAGAAGAAGAAGAAGAAGAAGAAGAAGAAGAAGAAGAAGAAGAAGAAGAAGAAGAAGAAGAAGAAGAAGAAGAAGAAGAAGAAGAAGAAGAAGAAGAAGAAGAAGAAGAAGAAGAAGAAGAAGAAGAAGAAGAAGAAGAAGAAGAAGAAGAAGAAGAAGAAGAAGAAGAAGAAGAAGAAGAAGAAGAAGAAGAAGAAGAAGAAGAAGAAGAAGAAGAAGAAGAAGAAGAAGAAGAAGAAGAAGAAGAAGAAGAAGAAGAAGAAGAAGAAGAAGAAGAAGAAGAAGAAGAAGAAGAAGAAGAAGAAGAAGAAGAAGAAGAAGAAGAAGAAGAAGAAGAAGAAGAAGAAGAAGAAGAAGAAGAAGAAGAAGAAGAAGAAGAAGAAGAAGAAGAAGAAGAAGAAGAAGAAGAAGAAGAAGAAGAAGAAGAAGAAGAAGAAGAAGAAATAATAATAATAATAATAAGATATCGATAGCTGCTGATCCTGTTAGATCGTGGGCTGAAACAAACAACTTGAAAAATATGTATATCTAGACATTTTTTTAATCATTCCCCCAGCAAATCAATAATGCCACGAAGATGCAAGTGATTACGGAGTCTTAAAGAATATGAGAAAAAATATTCTTATGGAAAGAGAACAATAAAAAAAAACAGTAATTAAAAAAGAAATAAGACAAAGATTGACATTGCATTTAAATCTTTAAAGATGAAAGTTAACTGGAAAGCAAGGAGTGGGAGAGAGATCCGTAAGCGAGAACTGCCGGAGAAGAAAGTGTTAGCATTTAACTTACAGTTACATCTAGCCATTTCAACCGTAAAATTATGAGACGTTGCCACCAATCTAGTACTGCGCTTAAATTCTTAAAATCTACATAGAAAAGAGAAAAGTTCATCAAAACAATTACCATGAAATTTTTTATAGAAAACGTACAGGGAATCTAGGTTACGGCGGTGTGTGTGTCTGTTTGTGACTGGTCTGGGGCAATAATATTGCAAATTCTTCTTTGTATTTGATGAAGAATCTCTAAATACATGGCAGAAGTACCAAATCAAATATGACAGAAATATTTATTTGCATGGACGGATGGTTGACTTATATATGTGTAAGGTAGATTCTAGCTAGAAAAATTGTCAAGGACAACACTGAACTGACTTACCTAGAGGTAGACCTAGCAATTGTTTAAATAATCTTTCCACCTCATGTCACCGGAAAACATTAACCCAAGAAGGTGTAATATGTCACTCCAGTGGAGGTTGGCATCAGAAATTAAAATATTGTCAAACATGTGTATGACTTATCTTACCACCATCATTAGAGTACATCTTGTATTTATATTAGAATTCGAAATCATTCGAAAAACTACTGCTTCTATGTGGATGAGCATTTTTAGCTCTCCCCTGCTTCCTGTTTTTTTTTTATTTTGTCATCCAATCACTAAAAAGCGTTAAATACGTACGCGCTAGTTCCTCTTACTTACCTGGCTTTCGATCATCCTTTCCGCATTATACTTCCTGTTAGTACAAATCTTCTAGTAGTGCCTATTTATCTTTTAGCATCGTCGCTTACGTTCTACCTATTTTATTCGCATTATTCATCGATAGAAACATATCTCTAAGTCTCTTTCTTATCTCTGAGAAAATTGTCCCCCATTTACTATGTGTTTTCGAGATAAAAGAGGAAAATAAATAAGGAAGACAAACTCGTAGGTAGGTAATGAAATAGGTTTACTACGCGAAGGTACAATTAGAAATTGACCTAATGATAACTCGGTATTTACCCGAGCTCCCCAGAGAGCGGGATGTGGCACAAGGACGGTTTAACATGGATTTTTCCGAGCTCGTAGGCCCGAGCAAAAATTCCCCGTAAACCCCGTATACACGGCGTCGGATTTGTCGACCTCCCCAGACGAGACTTTGCCCTTCGGCATAGCCTAGTCTGGGTTCCCCTCTGCCCGAAAGCAGAGTCCGTCAACCGCTAAGAGATTAGCGTGCGGATAAAATCTAATGCTAATTCCACTTAACTCCTCTTATTCATATAAATGGACGATTCTATTAATTTATGTACTATATGACATGCTACCATATAGGAAAAATATATTATATTACACTTGAATAGACTCTTTCTTGTTTCTAAGGAGATTTTTGTATGTCTTTATTCTTTGATTCGTTTCTGAATGACAGCTTTTACTCTTCCTGTGTGCCTTCTAGTTTTTTATGTCTCATTTCCATTGCATGCTACCATACTAATGAAATGGTTAACATTTTCACCGCTTCACCTTTGACATCCCCAATAAAAAAAGCTCAACCTTGGCCTGTCTCTTCTGACTTTTTCTGACTTTGTACAGTAAAATACTCTTCCTTATTCTTGCTTTCCTTTACTACCTAAGATTCTTTTTAGTTATCTTTCTGAATGACGCAGTCAGAGAGAAAAATATCAGCCCAATGTCATATCCCTATCTTATGTTGTTAGGATAATATGATGATAAATCCTGATAGGATTTCGCGTTTTTTAGGATCGTTTCCTGGTGTATCTTAAATAAATACTGCGAAAGAACTCTCCCTTGTCTTACTCCCAGTTCTGTTGTTCTATATTCTCTAAATTCATTCTATATCCGCAAGTAACCTGTTTGTATTCAATAGTTAATAATTAATCCATTATAATTCTGTGAAAATCAAGCTTTTCAAATAACTCCTTGTTCTTAGTCAAATGCCATTGCGTAAGCTATGCTACATATTTATAGATCATTCTACATTTGTAGTGTTCGCTTTTATATCATTCTGATCTTAAATAGCATTTCTTGTTCTCATGACCTGAACAAAATCAATTTCTTGACCTGGTCTCAATCTCATCCTGCTACGAGATTTATACTTTAGATTTCAATGCTGTTTGGCTGATTTTGTTTAGCGATATATCATTCTCCATAGGTTATCTAATGCCACTATCTAAATATTTTGATTAATTTTATGTTTTCAACTACAGATAAATCCTGGTAGGATTTCGAGTTTTTTTAGGATCGTTTCCTGATGTATCTTAAATAAATCCTGCGAAAGAAATCATCCTTGTCTTACTCCCAGTTCTGTTGTTCTGTATTCTCTAAATTCGTTCTATATCCGCAAGTAAGCTGTTTGTACTCAATAGTTAATGATTAATCCATTATAATACTGTGAAAATCAAGCTTTTCTAGTATTTCCAATAACTGTACTTAATCAAATGTCGTTGTGTAACTTATGCTATACATTTATAGGTCATTCTAAATTTGTACTGTTCGGTTTTAGATCATTCTGATCTTAAATAGCATTTCTTGTTCATGAGACCTGAACAAAATCAGTTTTCTTGCTCTATTCTCAATCTCAACCTGCTATGAGTTTTATACATTAAATTTCAATGCTGGTTGGCTGATTTTGTTTAGCGATATATCATTCTCCATAGGTTAACAAATGCCACAATCTAAATATCTTGAATAATTTTATGCTTTCAACTACAGATAAAAATAAAATATATTCGGGGTAATTTTACTCTTAATATGTATTGTTGGTAAACATTTGTTTTTTTTCATATATTAGCTAGTATTTTTACTATAAAATGTATTTGTATACTTTCATAGTGTTTCGTTTTTGTTTGGTGATAGCTGGGACCCTAACAGGTGTTACCAGCCCGGGTCAGGGTAGACCCGGAAGAACAATAATTAAGAACTGGTTCCCCGTTCATAAAATCCTCTAATCTCCCGATCAGAGTCGTTACTACTGGATTTTTTTCATCGTCATATTAATGACTTATTCATTAGAATCCTAAGAAATTTAACTGTGTAGCTCAACAACGTGTGCCTCCGATAGAGTGTGGATTCATTTGCCCTTGATTTTCCTGTCATAGTTTGTCATAGTTATGCAGATATATATGTTAGCATCGTTCAGCATTTCGCCGTTTTCATATATCTATTATTTCTGTTACCTTATCGATGTCAGAATCGTCTTATGCAGTCAATAACTGATTCTAGTCCCGATGCATTTTTTCTCTTAGTCTTGGCCAATGTCTATCTTATATCGAATTATAATACTACGGCTTACTCGAATATTTTTTCTGTATTGTAGATTTCTCTAATCAGTTATCAAGGAAGAGCTTCCCAGTGAATTCTTTCAATCTTTGTAATGTCCTTTTTACTATTATCCCTATTCCTTTTTTATTTAGTTATTTTTTTACGCATGTTTTATTTTGATGCATGCCTGCTATGTTTATCTTCTGGAGTTTTGCAGTAAATATACTGAAAATACTTATTCTCTTCTTTTCTTCTTTATGTGCAATGTCCCTTCACGATGTCGGCGATCATGGCCTTCCACAACTTCCTGTACCTTGTAGTTCTTAATAAACTTTGTCGTCTAATCCCTGTTCCAGTATGCTATGTGTTATTTTCTTCTGTCCCGCTTGAGCTCTATCTTTCCCGTGAGTATCAGATTTTCCAAGCCTCTCTTCCTCGTTATATACCCTAGAAACATCAACTCTCTATTCCTGGTGTTAATAATTAGTTTGCTTTTTGTTTCCGTTTTCTCCAAAACTTCGTCGTTACTGACATGTTCGGTCTAAGGTATCCAGCATGCTTCTTCAGAACCACATTCCTGTTGCTTCAAGTCTCCTCTTTTATCTCCGAGGAGATCGTTCAGCATTCACTGCCATACAGGATGACAGACTTACTGCCGTTTGATCTCCATTTAATTCAGGTGGTAAATCTGTATTACTGTAGTATCCTCATTGGTGTATCTAGGGCAAGGTTACCTGACGGAAGTCATCACTCATTCAGATTATTCCTTCTTCTAGAATGCTTGTCCCCCGCCCACACACACAGAAAGAGAATGTAGTCTGGTATGTATAGTTGGAGGAAGATGGATGGATGTCTTTTCCAGCGGCATTAACGCAAATTTACCGGAACAGAATTGGCTGTAATTTGAACATGGCTCGCTGTTTAGATATTCCGGGCCTATAGCAATTCCACTATCGGCACCGTTAAGGGCTATTACGAACATTTATCGAATAGAAATATGAATAATGTAGTCTAAGGCTTAAATCCGATTGATTAGAAAATATCAGGAAGGACTGCAAAACTATAGACAAGAACAAAAGTAGTTCTTAAAATCATCAGAGTACACGGAGAAGTCTTCAGAATTCATTACAAATAGCTTGAATGCATATTTTTAATGAGTGTTTAAATTTATAGTCCTAAAGAATATCCGCGCACGCACTAAGATACTTGTGTCATGAAGCTACTCGGTCTCTAGATATTTCCACAGCATACCCCAGGTGTTTAAACATATATTTGTGTAGCTTGAATACACCTGATTATAACAGGTTCTATGGAAATGCTTTCTACCTCGTGACGCATCTAAGAGAGAAGACAGCGGTAGTTACCGTGTGATGTCCTCGCACTGTCACTAATTAAGTTCTCATTATTTTAGCGGTGACATAATTGTTAGCTTCTCTCCGCACCCCACCAACCTCGCCGCCAACGCTTGAATATTTACGAAATTCCCTGCAAATATTTTACCGGAATTATTGTGCAAATTTGATACAAGATGAACGGCCAAACATCTTTGCAATTAGACTCACAACGGTATTTCTGACGTTAATGACAGTGCGTATAATTAGTTATAAAGTTGATGTAAACACGCCTGTATCAGAGGGTAATAATGGCGTGTGTTGTAATATCGTATGATTTTCTTTTTAGCTTGATTTTTTTAAAATTATTTTCTTCTCCGTGATGTTTCGCTAAAATATCAGTGTTAAAGTAAGTTGTTGTGGTTTTAGTAATTATTCTTACATAGCGAGGAACCTAAATGAAACCCTGTTGACATACAAATGAACAAAAGTATTTGCCAATATTTGAGCCCATGTAATCAGTGAAAGAAGGCAGAGTGGAGTAATGGTTAGCGGCTCGGACTGAGGAATTGGTGAACCAAGTCCGAATTCAAAAACAGTTCATTACATTTATTTACGTGCTAATAACCTGAGGAAAGGTATGAATCCATCTCACCCCACACCATGTTATGGGTAAAAACATGAGGACGGGCTAGGTCATATAGCCTTGGGTGGCAACCAGATTAGGAGAAGAAAACTCTAGATGCAATACCACCTGCGTCCTTGTAGATCCTGCCCTTTTAAGAAAACGCTAGAAGAAGTGAACTTCAAAAACAAATCCACCATTAAGAGGAGGAATGGAGTAATCACAACATGCATGTTGCGAAAGGAACCGGCAAGCCGTAACACTTATTCTGCACTGAGTGTCACCATGAACCACAATTGGGAGATGTAGGGGAGGGTTGAGCGATGAGGCGCAAAATGAGATAAGTGAATAAAATTAAACGAATGAAAATGACGAAAAGAATGCTGAAAATCAAAGTAGGCAACCTATATTAGTTATAAGCTTGGTGCAATGCACTCTTCAATACTTTCGACATAGCACAATGTCATCATCACGGTGTTGTTTATTTCAATATTGTTCCTCATTTTCAAATACAAAATTGATGTGTTCATCTGATAATTAAATCTTTTACTTGTGAAATGAAGAACGCTGAGTGAGTACGAGATCGCTTAACACCACTTCAAGAGAAGTAACTAAGTACTCTGTGTCGAAATAAGTATTAAAACTATTGATGCAGACCATGATATTTTAAACTATCTATTGTACAAAATTTAAAACATTTGTGCAGTATCTATAATTAATTTTATTAAGTTGTGGTTTCAATATTTTAATATAGATAGTTTTGAGAATTTTTAGTTTATGATTATTATTTTCATGAAAAATTATAGATGTGTATTCAACAAGAATTAAATTTATCTTTGAAAATGATGAAAGCTAAAATATTTAGCTTGAAATAAACAACTCCGTGATGATGACATTGGGCTATGTCGAAAGTACTCGGAATAAAATAATATGTATCAATACGGCAATTTTCTCTCTTCCCTTAATAATGACACCAAAAACCGTGTCCGTGAATAGGAAAGTACCCAAATGGAAATAAGTAGATAAAACTTGTCTAAACTATACAATGAAACATGTCTTTATATATATATATATATATATATATATATATATATATATATATATATATATATATATATATATATATATGGCCGAGTAGTTTGAACGTTCGCTTAGAACATTGGTTTTCTGACAATGGTTGATTTGTTACCGCTCTAGAGGGGTTGATCCCTTTGGAAAGTGCCTGAAAACCATACGACGTGTTGACCCACGCCTTGTGAGTGAAATTGTGTAGACAGAACACTTGGGGCCGTCGATAGCTGTACTAACACGAAGTCCGAGTGTTTGAGTGTGCTGATTGTTGATAAATCTAAATAACACGCTGTAGCTGCACAGCATAGTTGCAGTATAAGTTGGCTCAGTGGGTGTTGAACAATTAGCGAGAGTCTGCAATAGGAATTAGCTAGACGTACTATAAGACACGTATCCTCGAATACGAATGACCAGCAATTATTTATATATATATATATATATATATATATATATATATATATATATATATATATATAAGTGAACATAGAAGTCAACACTTAGAGGCGACAGTCAGTTTCATGCTAATTGCAATCGTCAGGCCACTTTTATATTTACATAATGACGATTGCATCTTGCATGAAACAGACTGTCGCCTCTAAGTGTTGACTTCTATGTTCACACTTTTATATTTACACACGCTCTATCTCTGATATTGAGCACTTTATCCCATAAATATAGAACACTTTAAGACTATATTTCTTCATATATATATATATATATATATATATATATATATATATATATATATATATATATATATATATATTAACCTTTAGAAGAATATCTTAGCAAATGTGATAATGATCAGTGGAAAACTATCAAACTATCCTCCTAATAGTAAGCGTTTTGGAGCCAACTATAAAGGGTGAATCCGATAAGTGAAGAACTTTTCAATATTTTTTTTATCTTCACACACACACACACACACACACACACACACACACACACACACACACACACACACACACACATCTATATATTTGTATGTGTGTTCGTGGAAATGTGTATTTATATGTATCTGTATGAAGTTTATTTGGTCAGAAATAATTCATTTAAACAACATTTGAGAATCATTTTTTACATGACATTACTTATATACGAGCACGTATATTTGATTTGAAATGTTTCTCAGACGCCTGGACTTAACCCAGTGAAGTCCTCCAGTTTTTGCTGAAACGATGAATAAAACAAGACAAAACCATAATAATTGGTCAGTTCATCCTCAACTTTAAATTGGCTATTTCGACGTGGTCTAATAGTTAGCAAGCGTGTAGAGCTATATCAATTACAACAGTTTAGCAAATTTGAACTTCACTCAGTGGTCCCCATTTTCGGCCTTGTGCCGTATCTAAGGTAGACTTAGAAAATCATTTTATCATTCGACGTGGTGCAATGGTTAACAAGCTTGTGGCGCAAGATCAGTTACAACTAAGTTCGATCATCAATGACTGTCTCATATTTTTTGGCATGTACTACATCCTGAACTTCGATTTAAATCAATATGTTTAAAATTTGAGAATATGCAATAAAATATACAAGCAGTAATCTGAATTTCACAAAAACTGAGTAGGTATTTATAGAGAAAAGGATATATATATATCTACATATAAGGTGTATTTAGGCAGAAATCCTTCATTTATACACGTTCCATTTACGACAGTAGACAAGGTACAGTGATTAATCGTTTTATTTAATTTTTCTTGTGTTCGAACAAGTGTTTTTCTTTGTTATTTGTTTTTTTTGGACACTCCTTTAATTCCGAGCGCTTTCAGCTATTTTAGCCATTATCAAGGATGATTTCGTTTTTGTTTTTTACTTGGGCGTATGGGTTGTGTATATGTTTCTAAAGTTATATATTCCGAAAACAGTGGCCGTGTTCGTAGTTAATATTATTGGGTGTTTTCTATTTATTATTAAGGCTTATTTTTAATCTAAACAAAAAATGATTAAGATTATGGCAGCCTTAATGATAAAAAAGAAAAAGGTAGTACTTAATAATATTAACTACGAACATCGAACACGGCCAAAATTTGCTAACAGTGTCCGGAAAATAAATCATCCGCATAACCTTAATAGAAATGCGTAACAGCTTCAATACAAAAACACACTGTTTTATTTTCATTGCATTATTTTAAATAATTTTATCCCAAGCAATTCAATAATGCCAATAATACCTAGATTGTTACATGCAGTGAAATTGAAAGAGAAAACTGGGAATAGGAGGATTGAGGAAAGGGAAAAATATGAATGGGAGTCAAGAAAACAGAAAAACTTCGATTGACGTTGCATTTAAATTGTTGATGATTGTAGCTATTTAGGAAGCAAGTAAACGGAAGGAAAATATATAGACTGTGTGTGTATATATATATATATATATATATATTATAAATTAATAGATTTAAAATATGGTTTTACCGCTACACAGTGATGACCATGTTTCAGAAATGGAAGCTAAAGCCCCTGAATTTAATTTTGTTATTAAACCAAAGACATTAGTTCCATTTCCTCATCAAGCGAATTTTGGAGTAACTTACTTTTTAAAATTTACGGTTGTTAACGGCACAGGAAAGATTCATAGTTTGAGGGTTTCCAAGGTTACCGATAAATCCATTCATCTAGACAAGGGGTGGTAGAGGGTTCAATTTTTAATTTTCGTTGTCTCAGTTAATAGTTACATTTGAAAGCGGGGTTATGTTTAGGGATGGGTAGGGATGTATCTTTTAACAAATTCTGACATCCGCTAAATTCATGTCATCTGGGTTTATTTCTAACGGCAAAAATTCTTATGGTATTATTTCTATTTGTATATTTAAAGATTTTGAGGGACTGTTTAGGTTAGAATATGTTTTATCCACCTTTCTAAAAAGTTATTTTTAATATTTAATATACTATACTCCTAGTTAAAAACCAAGTAAATGTATTAGGATTACTTACAGTATTTAAAATTATTTATTCTTATCGAGTATAAGTAAATATTATTTTATTTTATTTTATTTTATGGAAACTTTATGACAATGACGGCAAAGGTGGTTAAATTATTTCACTAATTCAATAAACTTAGTATTATAAATGTATATATGTATGTATAAAGGACATTTAATGTTCAATATTATATTCTAACTTATTAATTTCACATGACTTTCGGTGTTCACTTGGATTCTTTCCAGTGTTTGAATTGCTTTGAGAGAGGTGTTATGGTTAGAGTACGTTTTATTTAATTACAATTTTAAAAGATATTTAGGTTAGAATCTGTTTTATTTAATTTCAATTTTAAAACATTTTTAAAAATTCTACTTTCAAATTTAACTTTTTAATTTTAATCGGCTATATTTCTTTATAAACCAAGTAAATGTAATATAATTATCTACATTATTTAAAATTGTTTATACCCATCAAATATGAGTATGTATAATAATCAGGTAATTAATTTTTTTTTTTTTTTTATTTATTTTTTTTTTTTATATAGATTATTTAAAGAAAACTTTTGGCAATGACGACAAAAAATAGCTATTTCATTTCTCTGATTCAGTAAATTTTTATTTTTTATAAACTTAGTAATATATAGTTTCTCATGTATGCATAAAGGACATGGGTCATTTAATGACCTACATATTCTAGCTCTTCTTATTAACTTCCATTTCACTGTAGGTGTTTTATTGGATTCTTTTAGGTGCCAAAAGTACTTCGAAAGAGATGTTTGACTTTTATACTTATTTATCCTAAACGAGGATTGATGTTGGTAGAACCTCTTTTTGAACTCATGGCTAGTGCAACCTATATAAATTTTTATGTTTTCAGGGTTTTCAACAGAAGATATATTACATTGGTATACTACTGATTCTATGCAACATTTATTTTGTAAAGGACAGTTTTGAGGGTTTCTACAATTACATAATTTTTGTTCACCCTCATTAGTTGTTGTTTGTATTTTTCCCTTGTCTACAATTTTTTGGTTCTGGTATAAGTGTTTATTTAAGATATTAGTATTATGTTTCTTAATTATCTTTTCTAGGTTATCAGTACAGCTATAACTTAATTTTAGTGTATTTCTATTGAAAATGGTACTAAGTTTACTTCCACCGGGAAAATGCTTGAGTATTAATTCAAGGAATTTTTGTCCCAATTTGTTTTTTACCATTTGGTTGTATGGGGGTGTATACCAAATTATTTTCCTGCTTCTGTTTTTCCTATGTTTACCGTTTTCATTTTTAATATAAGTTAGTTTTAGGTTTTTGTAGCCACTATCTTTTAGAGCTTTATTATAGAAATTAATATGTTCGTCGAAAATCTTGTCATTTGCTGAATTTGTACTAATTCTTTTTCGGATAGATAAAGGTATATGTTTAATTATAGATGAGGGGTGATTTGATTTAGGGTGTATATATACAGGATTCGTATTGGGTTTTTTATTTTGGGACAAAAATTCCTTGAATTAATACTCAAGCATTTTCCCGGTGGAAGTAAACTTAGTACCATTTTCAATAGAAATACACTAAAATTAAGTTATAGCTGTACTGATAACCTAGAAAAGATAATTAAGAAACATAATACTAATATCTTAAATAAACACTTATACCAGAACCAAAAAATTGTAGACAAGGGAAAAATACAAACAACAACTAATGAGGGTGAACAAAAATTATGTAATTGTAGAAACCCTCAAAACTGTCCTTTACAAAATAAATGTTGCATAGAATCAGTAGTATACCAATGTAATATATCTTCTGTTGAAAACCCTGAAAACATAAAAATTTATATAGGTTGCACTAGCCATGAGTTCAAAAAGAGGTTCTACCAACATCAATCCTCGTTTAGGATAAATAAGTATAAAAGTCAAACATCTCTTTCGAAGTACTTTTGGCACCTAAAAGAATCCAATAAAACACCTACAGTGAAATGGAAGTTAATAAGAAGAGCTAGAATATGTAGGTCATTAAATGACCCATGTCCTTTATGCATACATGAGAAACTATATATTACTAAGTTTATAAAAAATAAAAATTTACTGAATCAGAGAAATGAAATAGCTATTTTTTGTCGTCATTGCCAAAAGTTTTCTTTAAATAATCTTTAAATAATCTATATAAAAAAAATAAAAAATAAAAAAATAAAAAAAAAAAAAAAATTAATTACCTGATTATTATACATACTCATATTTGATGGGTATAAACAATTTTAAATAATGTAGATAATTATATTACATTTACTTGGTTTATAAAGAAATATAGCCGATTAAAATTAAAAAGTTAAATTTGAAAGTAGAATTTTTAAAAATGTTTTAAAATTGAAATTAAATAAAACAGATTCTAACCTAAATATCTTTTAAAATTGTAATTAAATAAAACGTACTCTAACCATAACACCTCTCTCAAAGCAATTCAAACACTGGAAAGAATCCAAGTGAACACCGAAAGTCATGTGAAATTAATAAGTTAGAATATAATATTGAACATTAAATGTCCTTTATACATACATATATACATTTATAATACTAGGTTTATTGAATTAGTGAAATAATTTAACCACCTTTGCCGTCATTGTCATAAAGTTTCCATAAAATAAAATAAAATAAAATAATATTTACTTATACTCGATAAGAATAAATAATTTTAAATACTGTAAGTAATCCTAATACATTTACTTGGTTTTTAACTAGGAGTATAGTATATTAAATATTAAAAATAACTTTTTAGAAAGGTGGATAAAACATATTCTAACCTAAACAGTCCCTCAAAATCTTTAAATATACAAATAGAAATAATACCATAAGAATTTTTGCCGTTAGAAATAAACCCAGATGACATGAATTTAGCGGATGTCAGAATTTGTTAAAAGATACATCCCTACCCATCCCTAAACATAACCCCGCTTTCAAATGTAACTATTAACTGAGACAACGAAAATTAAAAATTGAACCCTCTACCACCCCTTGTCTAGATGAATGGATTTATCGGTAACCTTGGAAACCCTCAAACTATGAATCTTTCCTGTGCCGTTAACAACCGTAAATTTTAAAAAGTAAGTTACTCCAAAATTCGCTTGATGAGGAAATGGAACTAATGTCTTTGGTTTAATAACAAAATTAAATTCAGGGGCTTTAGCTTCCATTTCTGAAACATGGTCATCACTGTGTAGCGGTAAAACCATATTTTAAATCTATTAATTTATAATATTAATGCTCTGTAAATTTAAATTTACATAGAGCACTATTGTGTAAAAATAAAAATATCTATAAGAACACCGGATTTTATATCTTACTGTTCTTTCCTTTTTATTTATATATACATATATATATATATATATATATATATATATATATATATATATATATATATATGTAGCATAATGAGAGGCCACGTATACTTTCTTGATATGTATATAATATCTGGATAAAATAAATGAAACAAAATTGGGTGTTTTTTTTATCATTTGATTTATGAGGAAAGACCTAGGTGGTCTGAAATATTAAATAAATAAATATATACAAAAACACAGAAATAAATACTTTCATAAAATAAACACCCAATTTTGTTTCATTTATTTTATCCAGATATTATATATATATATATATATATATATATATATATATATATATATATATATATATATATATATATATATATATATATATATATACATTCCAAACTTCATTACATCTCTCCTCTCTCTCTCTATGTTCATTTCATAAACTTTCACAGGCGAACATCCATCCATCCTATACATGCCCCCCCCACTCTCTCTCTCTCTTCCCTATACTATCTTCTTCTTGCAGTAATTTATCCGAAGGAGACACAACGTGTTTTTTCTCGTTCCGCTTCCCTCCCAAATGTTTTCTAATCGTAAAGATAATCTTATCCCTGGTCTATTCTTGGCAGTTCGAGTCCACATAGATTGCTTACGATTTTCTCTGAGAATTTCTTTTGTCAGAATGTTTCTGAGACAGTCCTTCTTTAAAATATGTTCCGATTAAGCAGAAGGTTAGAATAAAGAGAATGCTTTCAGTCAGCCCGGAACATTGACAAAGTCAGAATCATGTAAGGGTTTGCAAACAAAACGAGGTGAAAAAAGACGTTGAATAGCCAAGGTCAAAATGGAAATATTACAGAAATTATTGATGGATACTTATAAATGAATGCTCCATTATAATGATATGTAATAATACTTTACAGTATCTGTTTCTGTCTTCATATACATCGATAAGCACAACTCCTCATACTGAATAAAATCATTTATTTGCGCAACAATTATTACATATCGCCTCCCTCATTTTCATTATACTCATTCACTTGTGAATAGTAAGCAAGAGGAGTGAAGATTATACAAACGTCCCAGATATTCAACTCCTAACTCCGTACCAGATAGCTGTCTTATGTATTTATCTTCGTTTTCTAATAGATGCCACAATTGGATTAATTATAAGCAATATTAATTGTCAGTAAATTTACGATATCTTTAATGTATATTTTTCTTTAATTTTTATAATATTACAATAATTATCTTGATTTTCAATATTTATGTTAAATTTTGAAGCGCTTTGACTGGGAAATCACAAAGTCAAATGGGTGCTTATGAAACCTGTAATGATAGAGTAGTCAAAACAGAATTACTTCCCATTAGTTAAACATTACCAGTATAAAAATGTTTAGCTCAGGCAGCTTACGTTGGACACAGAATGGGGATGAATATGGTTTTACAAGTGGATGTCTTTCTTGTTGTTTATTATAAATCATTTCCGATATAAAATCTTAGGCTTGATCAATTAATTAGGAATAGGAAAATGAGCCGGAATTTTAAAAATATATCACCCTCACATCTCTCTTTGACTCTCTCTGTCTCAATATATATATATATATATAATTCGCTTGACGAGGAAATGGAACTAATGTCTTTTAATTTAATAACAAAATTAAATTCGAAGGTTTTAGCTCCCATGGTTATCACTGTGTAGCGAAAAACATTTTAAATCAATTAATTTATAATATATATATATATATATATATATATATATATATATATATATATATATATATATATATATATATATGTATAAGTAATAAACAATAAAATAAAAACTTACCTCACATGAGGAATAGCCTATTTCTGTGGAGTGAGATATCGGTCGTCTGTCTTATCAACCCCGGTGTGGACTGAGTTCGTGTCTATACAGTTAGATGTGGCGTGAATTAGAATTTAACTGTGAAAGCTAAAAGAATCAACCTGTCGAAAAACTAATACAGAATTTATCCATTTCACTCTTTCAGTCAGACGAAAGGCACGAGATAGAGGCCAGGGAAAGTTTTAAAGGGAAGAAGTTTTATAAAATTAAAGGGGAATTAGATTCATATAAAGAATGAAATATTAACTTAAAAATAAAAGGGGTATAAAAAGGAGCCTGAAATTAAATTTATAATATATAGATGGACGATGAAAGGGATTAATGGAAAGAGAGTTGGGGAGATATGAAAGTAGGGGAAAGTTTATAAAATTTAATTAATATAGTGTAAAGAAGTTATAGAGGTGGGGGAAAATAAACTATAGAAATTAGGATTAGTTATACTGTCGCCATTTGAAGAGTTAGAGGGGAGTGAATATTATGGAAATATGATAGCTAATTAAGATAAATCTATATTATGGGAAAATGAATTTGTTTTTATGTCGACATTTTAACACTTACATTGCTCTGTATTAATAAATACATTGAGCTCTTTTTGTGGATCAGTTTTAATATTTTATATTACTAGGATCCACATGGATTATATACCAACGGATTTGTTACATTTACACACACACACACACACACACACACACACTCTCTCTCTATCTCTATATATATATATATATAAATATATATATATATATATATATATATATATATATATATATATGCGCATTTCATTAAAAACGACTGACAAGGTGCTTTTATTTAGTTTTTTATATAATTTCTCTGGATGATGCTGTTATATTATTGTCGACAAGTATGTTCCGAATAGTGTCCGGTAGGTCACCATGAATATTTAAATGAGATCTAATTGAGCTATTGTCAGAAAGGTGTAGAGTTAGTCTGCGTGTTAAACAATTTGTAGTGTTGCCTATATAATTATATACGAAAGTTGATTCTTGAGGAATACAATTCCTTAATGGGCATTTGAATTCGTAAATAATATTTGCTCTATTTAGTTTTGCATAATAGCAACATCCACATGCAAAAGAGGCTAAAATTAATGGAAGCCTTATTAATAAAAACAAACCAACACTTAATAATATTAACTTTGAACATGGATATAATATCTTGACCGTGTTTTGAAACAAAAAATGAACATTTTATAAAACATACATATAACAAACTATTTTTAATTCTAATAGTTGAAATATAATCCTGGAAAATGGCTAAATGTATAGCCGAAAGCGCTCGGATAAAAAGAACATTCGGACAGTTTTTATATAATTTATCATCTGAAAAGAAAAACATTATTAGATCGCACGAGAAATTATATAAAAAACTAAATAAAAGCACCTTGTCAGTCGATTTTAAAGAAATGTGCATGAAACAAAGATTGCTGCCTAAATACACACACACACACACACACACACATATATATATATATACATATACATATATATATATACATATATATATATATATACATATATATATATATATATGTATGTATATATATATATATAATCACACAATTGTGTGCTGGTGCTAATAAAATAGGGCTCGGTGTATAATAAAAGGGGAATAATTTATAGTAATAATAAATATATATTTTTCCTCGCCGGTAGCACAACTCCCAGTTCCATGCAGTATACAACAGTCAGGTGCTGACTGCAAGTGTTTTCAGTCAATACCTGAAAAATGAAGGCCTGATTGTTCGAGATTTTTCTTTAATAAGATTTCTCAAACATTCAGGACGGTAGACAAAAAAAATTAAACTGTTTAAGAAATAAATGGGGCGAATACTCAAATATGATTATTCACTAAAAATAATGTTTAATATGATAAAAAAAATCTGTCGGATTAATAAAATATCCATTCTACAATGCTCTTTGTTTAAGTTTGCATACCTAACCGTGCAAATATGAAAAACTTCGACAGGCTCTATGACACGAGAAATTTTACACACACATACACACACTCACTCACACGCACTCACACACACACATATGTGTGTGTGTGTGTGTATGTAACGGTGAAAATAGCTTCACTGTGATCATGAGAATATATTCTCTCTCAGAGATATCTGACAGTATTTGCATTTGATCTCTTTTATTTTTTGTCATACAAGATTCCGTGTTCTATATCTGTGTTTTGTAATCAACATAAATCTCCTCAGCCTCCTGTTCTACCGCTAACCCTAAAAAAAGAAAAAAAATGTATAGATAAAGTCTAACTCCCAAAAGACAACGCAAATCCTTCCGTAAGATTCCAGTTTGGTGCATTTGATTTTTACCCTTAACTCCTTGCAACTTCCTCAACTTCGCCTCACCTTCTATTCAAAATGGCCGCTTTCTACTTTCTTTTTTTTGTTAGTGGATCTGCGCGTTTCATTTCTTACCGGTGAAAACAAACGATAAATTCAGTCGAAAAACACTGGACACTATTCTAGTTTTATTTACCTTATTCAACCAAATGAGCCTGTCCTCCATTTGTATCTTTATATATCTTTATATTTCATCATATTTAGGTTCCTTATTTTCATTTATGTTTTTAACTGATGCCGTGATTTGTTTCTTACAGTTTATCAACCTTTTTGCAAGTTACTTATATCCAGAAAATATTTTAGACTGAGTATTCTTTTTTTTCAGATTTTAATGATTTTTACTGATACAAGTTCTACTAATTACCCCATAGACTGGTGGAGAAGAGGTGGATTCATACCTTTCCCCAGGTTATTTGCGTGCAAGCGAATATATCAAACCCGACTAGAAATGGAGCTCCATTCTTCGATTTCCAATTCTAAGCCGGTATGCATTACACCACCCGCACATCCAGGTTTACAGGACGTGTTATTCCCAAGTGGTCACGCATCTAAGCACAGGCCTGACTTGAAGTTGCTTAAAATTGACCGTTTGTGATATGGCCGTATGATTGTGTTTACTTGCAATGTTCGTCTTATGTTCGGCTACCAAATGGTGATCAAATTTTGTATTAACAGCGTTCATGATTCTTTTAGAGTTTTCTTGTATTCAATTTTTTTTGTCTTTTCATTTTCTTTATTTTTTTCTTTTGTTTTTAGTCTATATTATCTTTCTTCTCTTTTACCTTCGTTTCATACGTTTTTTGTTTTTTTTATAATGTTTAGCTTTATTTCATTTTCTTTCCTTGAAGCTCTTTGCGCCTCTATTTAATTGTTCGGAACGATATTTATTTTCTTCCCGTTGCCTTTCTGTTTTTACTTGTTTCTTTTTTATAGCAATGTTTATCTCTCATTCGCACCTTTCTTCTTTATCTTCTTTCATTTTCCTTCAAAGATTTATCATTCTTTCTCTTTTAAGTTCATTTTACTTTGGCAATTTTTACTTTTCTTCGTTTCCGTTTTTCTAATTTTCGTTATTTTACCGATGATTTTTTTCTCTGTTCTTCTGTATTTTATCGATCTTAGTTTACTTATATCTTATTTTTCATTAATTTTTCCTAGTGTTCTAATTTTATTAATATTTATCATTTTTGTCTTTTCCTTTCATATATAAGTA
>OZ038508.1:43226934-43256934 GCA_964036315.1 Acanthosepion esculentum | reverse complement strand
AATTTTTCCATCGATTTCACCCTTTCAGTTTAAAAAAAATCAATCTTTCATCAAATCCTACAAATTGGCGCTAAATAATAATAAACAAAGAGCTTTTCCAATTAAAAAGAAAATACATCACATATAATTCCAATAATGACAACAAATATAACAAGTAGCCAATTTCACGAGAAGGAAAATGATGATAAAATCAAAATGTTGATATTCCACATTAACTTAAACAAATGAGTCGGTATGAAATTCAGTACTTGAAGGAGCGATAACATTTAGTGGACTAAAATTCTATTTTCCTGTAAAGAAATTTAAGAGAGGGTTTTAATAAATTTCAACCGAAGGTAACGCTAAATTTTCGGTCAATTAATGCCTAATATTTCCTCATAAAGAAATGGCTAATTCCAACATTTCTATTTGTTGCTGGGGTTCTCATCAGGCATCTCAGCTTCAGTTACTTTCCTACCGCAGTAACGTAGCTTCTCTGTACTTTTTCTGTTCTGATCAGAGTTCCTCTTTGGTACCTCCAGTTTACTAATTTAAGTGAAGTACTAGATTGTCAAATAGGTCTCATCGTTTTATAGTTTAAATTAATAGATGGGTCCATTCTTAAAATCTACATATCTACGATTCATCCTTGCATTGAATATAGTTGCAATATATGGTCTGGTGCCCCCGCTGCTCATCTCGAAGTCCTCGACAAAATCCAGAGAAGAGATATACAATATGATATGTCCTGAACTGGCATCTCATCTACAGCCATTTTCTTACAGACATGCCTTGGCTTCCTTATGTCCCTTGAATAAGTATTGTCATGGCAAATGCTCTGACGAACTAGTTTCACTGATACCGCATCTGCATGAATTTAAGCGTGCTACTCGGTTAGCATCTCGGTCCCACAGTTTCACTGTCGAAACAGTTAAATGTAACCGCCTCTTCTACTCCAAGAATTTCTTCCATCGTACTTCCCAATAGTGGAATTCCATTCCTCTTATTTACTTCCCTGAGAGCTATAATCTTCAAATATTCAAATGTAACGTCAATCGATATCTTCTGATGCCTTGATACTGATCCTCGTCCTTCTCTATATCCTGTCCTCAAACCTTCCTCTTTACTCTTGAACTCACTTTCTGTAACACCTTGCGTGCTAACGGCACTCCCAAATTGCTTGTGATTAAATGCTAAAAAATGTTTCTTCTCTCATTTCCTCCGCATTTTTGCTTTTCAGTCAATTTGAACATTCAAAAATATAAATACAATATCAACCGTCATATTCTGTCTCCTTGAGGTCTGTTCTTGTATTGTCCTCTCCCCTTAATAATGATTCTTCCCAGATTCTATTCACCCAAAGTAACTCTTTGCATCGTAGTGGCTTTATCGCCTTGCTAGGGGTGAAATGAGAAGAAAAATAAAAACTACAAAATGTAAGATTTTACAATTATAAATCAACGAAAATGAAGAATTAAAACCGTGTAAGTATTTAAAAAAAATCCCAGCACGTGCAGATTGTTGTCATTTGTGAGATCTCATAAAAACAATGGACTATACAGCTAAACCTGGCTCTCCATAGCTTCTTTTTATAGGTGTGATCTGGTGAATATAGTGGAGTAATTTGCGGTTGCCTTCTCCTCGGTTTGAAATTCAGCGTTTCTTTCCCCTAAACAGGCTGCCACACGATGTTTGTTATCCATATAAACTCCGTTACTGAACCCATAGCTGAGAAGAGAAAAGATGAACCCATGACATTTCCAAGAGGATTTACGCGAAATGAATGCAATAGACTAGACAGCAATCTGAACTCGGTTCCCCGAATTCAGCTTCCGCGTCTGTTAAGGTTAAATTAACTGTGCATTCCACATCACAGTTTTCAATGAAAGAAAAATATTATTATTATTATTAAGATGTTTTTCATAATATTTAGTTTCTGTCTCACGTGTTTGTGAATGTTTGTTAAATTCACGTCATAAAAAACATACATTTTGATAACAAATTAATACTTTTCTTTTTATATCTCTTTACAGGTAAGTCGGAATTTGCATCGTCTAATAAAGACTGAATAAAAGGTCAGGTTAGTGTTTAAATATATTATTTACCGTCAAGAATTCCCATTGATCGTCTTATTCTCGAATTTCGCATATAAATTTGTTTGGTTCTTGTCTTGATTTGGTTATAATGCTTATTTTGTGCAGAAAAAAAAACAAAACAAAAAAACACACAACTAAAGTATTGAAAGCGAATTGTTCCAGTTGTCGTAAATCAACTCATTCCCAAAGGAATACACATATTCTTGAAGTAGAAGGCAATTTTATATTATATTAAAGATTACACATCCAAGAAAATATTTAAAAATCAAAAGCAATTCACCAAAGAGAAGCTGTGCAGTTTGAGTGAAGATTAATCACAACATATAACCTGAAAGAGCATTATCTCTCTCTATTAGAGAACTTCTAAAAGCAAAATATCGAGAAAATATAGTCACTGTACATGAGAATGAGTCACAAGTAATTTCCGATTTGGGCAAGCAATTGTAATATTTTAATAAAACTATTAATAAACAAACAAGGATATTATTTATGATACGACCTTATACCTATGATATAATTCAATTTCAACATTTAAGGAAACATAACACCTACCCACACACCTAGTCTTCGTTCAATATATATATATATATATATATATATATGTGTGTGTGTGTGTGTGTGTGTGTGTGTGCGTGTGTTTGTGTGTGTGTGTGTGTGTGTGTGTGTATGTAAAATCTGAGACATAAATAAATGTATCTCTAAAGACAATATTCATTTTTTAACATGACAAGAGAAAGAATGCGTTTCGTTACTTGATGAATTATACGAAAGCAAATGTAGAAATTTTATTCAGAAATATTGTATTTATACGCACAGAAAAATATCGCTGACAAAATAATTACGTCATGCGTTCAAATTTCTAATGAAAGTTGATTTTAAAATGCTCGAAAATATTTTCGATATTAAGGAAAGTAAAGGCAACTATTGTGTACGCTATCTGACGCAAATTCATAACTTGGTAAAACGAATGTTGAGAGGACTCCCCTTTTTACACAAATGAACTCACCCAGGGTATACATATACTACTGCCAGTGAATACCCAGACGGTAGTAATAGAGAGAGTAGAGTCGGTCGGTACATGAGTCACACACAGAGACAGTGCTAGAGTGACAGTAACGAAGCACGTAGACTCAGTAAGAAGTCATACAGCGATACGTCGATACCAAAGACTATATATATATTTTCCTACTAAACCGCATTCCTGGAACTACTAACCTGTATTACCAGTTTGTATTATTACGTTAATAAATTTACTTCCTATATTCATTCTTGGCGTTTGTTATTATTTGATACCGGATTTCATCCCGGAATCCACAACACGAAAGTGAAATAATGTTGTTATCGTCAGTTAGTATAGTTATATTTGTGGCCTTGATTTAAGCATCCCCTTTTCACTATCCAGCAACATGACTGATTCTAAACTCCGGTCGAGTTCCCCACTCTTAAACAAACGTCCAGCGCTTGCATGAAGTGAACAGATTATATTGAATCAATTGCTATGTCTGCTGATAGGAATGTTGGTTCCTGTTTCGCGCGAGACAAAATTTCTCAACAGAATATCTTACAAATTTATAATCTATATTCTTCATTACTTATATGAACTGGTGCTCCTACAATATCTGCAATGTGTGTGTGTGTGTGTGTGTGTGTGTGTGTGTGTGTGTGTGTGTGTGTGTGTGTGTGTGACAAAGTGGAAAAAGTTTTCCTGTGAGGCATTTTGAATTCATCGGACTGGATTTGTTTACATTGATGTGACTAAAAATGCGCACGAACGAGAGAGGCTGGGGTTTATAAATTTAAAAAAAAAGTTTTAATTGTTTGTTTTTTCTAAGTTTTTTGGGAATAAAATCCAGTCAATTTCATCTAGATTCATTTTCTTTGTCAGTTTGTTTCCATCATCTTTGTATTTAAATATCCCACATTCTGATAACAGACGATCTGCCACGAGTGAAAAGTTGTAAGTTTCTGGACGCACATGTACTAACGATTAAAACACTTTCTAAAAATTATCGTCTTAGTGAATTAATTTTTCTTTTATAAAATTGGATAGATTGTACGTCCAAATCACAGAAATTGTTTTTTTTCTCTAAATTTTAACTTTCCAGCAAATCTCGCTCGTACGCATGTGTAGTCACATCAACCTAAAAAACAAAAAAACAAAAGACAGTGTAATATAATGTACATAAACAGTGTAATTAGGCACGGAACACATCACAGGAAAACATTGTTCACTTTATCACACATCTTTCTTTCAACTTTTATATATCGTTATCCCATATATATATATATATATATATATATATATATATATATATATATATATATATATATATGTTCTTAAGGTGTTAATGGAAGTTTTTGAGATAAATATTTATTAGTGGATTTACGACAGACATCTATTTTTAGATCATTATCAGTAAGGTTTAATATATCATCGAAAGTTTGATTGGACGTTCGATTTTATTGATTTTTATTTCCAATATCAGTTAATACTGTTTTGCGTCATTACTAAATCATTTTAGCATATGGGAAATGTTTTATTACTTTTGACAAAATAATTTGGAAAGAACTTCTTGTTATTCGATGAAAGTATAAAACTGCAACGTCATCCCATTGGTAATAGAAATATTTTTTCATAAAAATCAATCTAAAAGTGAAATAAAATTGCTTTTAATCAGTCGGAATTTTTTTATTTAATTAAAATTAGAGGTTAATTTAAATAGCAGTAGAGGTTTTTCTTATAAAATTCAAGCACTGATTCTTTTAATAAAAATAAGAGGAAAGGTATTTGATATCTACGGAAAAATTCGTTAGAAACAAAGAAAAGAGTGTTGAATCGTTATGTGGTAGCCATTCTATATGGCAGTGAATGCTGGACAATTTTACCAAGGATGAGAGAAAAACTAGAAGCAGCAGAAATGTAGTTCTTGTGAAGGTTACTGAAAATTCCATGAGCGGAGCGAGTAAGCACTAAAGAAGTCTTCAAGAAAAGAACACTGTAATCAAAATTTGGAAAATACTGCTGAAATTACTTGGACTCGTAATACGGAGCATACTTAGGGCGCGAGAGATAGGAGAAGACGGCGAGTCACTTACCAAACGTGCTTGTGGGAACATTCAAAAATATTAACTGCTATCAATTATATTAATGTTTGACTTGTCACTTCACCCCTGAAGATGATCTTAGATGAGATTGAAAATACTTAGGAAAATAAAAGAAATAACCAAAACTACGGCGTTTTTCTTACTCAGTTTTGTAAAAGCACTAAGAAATTGATCCGTGAATTTGATAGGATTGAAATAAAATAGACATAATATGTCTAGATTATCCGACCAAACATGCTTGAATGAAGATATCCTGCATATATATATATATATATATATATATATATATATATATACATGAACTCACGCAACCTTTTGCTTCTCCTGTAATTCTTTCTTCTTGCTGTGTTTTACTCCTTCCTCCATTTTTGTCTCTTAATTTGTTCGATTTCTTTTGTTCCTTGAAGCCTGTAGATGTTTTTCTTTCTCTCAGAGCGTGATTTTAACCAACCTGGGTGTTGCCTCTTATTCGTGGGCGATTTAGGATTTTCAGTAGCCGATGGTTTGGTATAAAGAAATCTAATAGGATTAAAATGAATCATCAAAGTTGCGATTTGATTTTATCGTGTATAATTAAAATGTGTTTGATGATATATTAGTACTTCAAAAAGTACGCAAAATAGGTTTTGGACTCAGTACACTCTTCAATCATAAACCCACGCAATTTTTATCCGTGTTAGATGAGACTCGGTCCTATTGTTAATATGATGTTATATTTTCCAACTGCAAATTTATATACTGAATGGACGTATCACATTTTCTTTTATCCTGGCATAGGTATTGATCTACAGATATCTTGCAAGGATCGATAAATATCATTTAAATTGAATTTTTACAAAGGTTTTTCACTGTTCAGCTCTACTAAACTACGGTCGATTTTGATACCTTGTTTCGTATTATGAATGATATAATATAGTCTTTAGAACCACACATTTTCCAGCATCTTGGAAGTAGCTCGCACATTGAACAAATTTATACGTAGATAAATAAAATCAAGAACATGCAAAAATTCGAGATTTCGTTGACAGTTGACCAAGTGATTGTATTAATAAATGCACATCGTACAATGTCCGAGCTTACTATATTTTTTAAAGAACTGGATTTGAATCATGTCAAGTTATGTTCCTTCGTATGCACACGTGTTGAATAATCAGTCCTGTTTTAACGGAGGTTTAGTATTTAAACGTATGTGCAATAGAGTAACTGAGACAAAGAAGAAAGAAAATATATAATTACCATTAATTGTTTTTAAAAAAATTAACTGGTTCTCGTTTCTCAGGTATATGATGTTTATTAAGTGTAGAGTTAACTCTAGACTTAATGAAAAACATATACCTACGTTACAGAAAACCTAACACTAATCCCTTGTATGTACACCTTAAGTCAAACCACCCTCTATCGATAATTAAGCATATACCCACACCATTAGAGAAAAGATCAGCATGAACTCCGTTAATAAGGAAATATTCCAACAACTCGGTAATTTTTATAACACAGACCTAAAAAATAGCGGATACAAAAACGCTAACATAAATTATAGAAACAACAGTACTACCTAGAAGAAAAACAGGAAAAATAAAATCAATTTTGGTATACCCCTCCGTTCAACCAAATGGTTAGTATTAAGCTAGGACATAAGTTCCTGGATTTAATTGAAAAAAACACATTCCTACTAATAGCAGACTTAGCAAGATCTTTAATAAAAAAACACCTTAAAATTAAGTTACAGTTGCACTGAAAATCTAGAAAGAATCATAAAATAACATAATAATAAAATCCTGGAAAAACCCGCATGCCAAAACAGTATTAATGAAAATCCTAAACTAAAATTAGAAAAATAATTGAGAATTATGCGATTGCAGAAACCCTGAAGACTGCCCGTTGGAAAATAAATGCCGCACAAAATCTGTGGTATACCAATGCACTATCTCATCCATTGAGAGTCTTAACACTGATAGGATATACATTGGTTAAACGAAGAATGAATTTAAAATTAGATGAAGACAACACAAAAGCTCCTTCAATAATATTAGAAATAGAAATCAGACATCTCTATCCCAATATTTCTGGCATTTAAAAGAAACGAATAAAACACCAAAAGCAAAATGGAAAATAATAAATAGAACAAGAACTTGTAAAACTTGGGATGACCCATGCCCTTTATGCCTACATGAAAAACTCCACATTATTAAGTTTCTAAATGATGAAAACTTATTAAACCATGACATGAGTTAACGATTTTTTGCCGACACCAAAAATTTTTGCATTAAATAACTAGCATAAAAAATTAAATGTCATATTCTAATATAAGGTTTAAAAGCTTAACGCAATCATAAGTTAGAAAAACCCTTTATGAAGTCGTCAAAAACAAATTGTATTTCAGTGCGATGAGTTTATGTACGAAACAGCCCTTAAGGGAAAAATAAAATAAATAAATAAATAAAATAAAATAAAACAAAATTCTCTAGACACTTAACGACATATTATGGTGCCAAAAGCTATCTTTCGCTGTGTCTGATCAGACGATGTGCGTACATGAACGCCATCATTCGCTTTGAACATCGACCCTACTTCAGGTTGACCTCTTTCCGAAGGTAACTGATATGTGGATAAAAATTAACTCTTAGGCCCCTTATCAAAATGGTCGCCCCAACCGTTTCCTTAGTAATTAATTTTGCAAATGAACATGCTTATAAAGATGCGTAAATTTCAAGATTGGTTATTCCTAAATTTTGGCTTGAGGATAAAACCGGGCTTGGTACTTTAATTCAATTTAATTTTAATAATTATATTGAGAGTTTCGGCTCTCGTTTTTGAAACATAAGAACTCTTATATAACTCTTATGTTTACGATTCCAATGTAATAAATTATAACCATGGAATACTAGTGTTTGAGCCTTTTACAATGTACACACACACACACACACACACATATATATATATATATATATATATATATATATATATATATATATATATATATACATATATATATATATATATGATTAATTAAGTCTGACGAAGTGAAATCGAATTATCGATTTCGTGAAATAAAATATTACCATAGATTTTTGTAGTCTCCGACTTTGTTAATTAATTATCACTTGCTATGTTTATTAAATAGAGCTCTCGGGATTTATATCCTCCCCGGAATTATCCATACGGATTACCAATTAACTTTTAACATATTATATATATATATATATATATATATATATATATATATATATATATATATATATATATATATATATATATATATGTGTGTGTGTGTGTGTGTGTGTGTGTGTGTGTGTGTGTGTGTGTGTGTGCATAGTACTATGTTTAGACCAAAAAAGTCTCTCAGCAATTATGTGTACGTGTGTCGTACTATGTTTATTTCTCTGAAGTCCTAAATGATGTAATGCTTTATACGAATTTGTTTTACACCTTGTCATTAATTTTCCGAATACACACACAAATATATATAATACACACACATATACATGTGTGTATGTATGTTTCTGTCTGTCTGTGTCTATGTACTTCTATGGTAGAATGAGCTTTGTACTCATGTTCATACCAAACCGAGGATACCTTATTCATAGCCACCCACGGGTCACTCCGGACCACATGTCACTTCACATCCGCTTTTGTAATTAGAGAACCGACAAAACATTTATATAAATAACAGTTGAAAGAGATTAAGTTTGAAATCTATAACAAATATTACAAAAGAGACAACTTACACAGGCACTAGCAAATAATAACTGACGAAGTACACGAGTGAAATATATTATAGTATTAAGTAATGAAAGATTCAAGACTTGTGTTCTCGTTAACTGGCCATCCCTACACAAGCGCATCATATATATATATATATATATATATATATATATATATATATATATATATATATATCAAGACAAAGACTCGGATCAAAAGTCACTCCATTTGGTTACGGGCAGACAGCTGAGACTTGACATATATATCGGCCTGGCCCTTTTAATCCAACTCTGAATCCGACTTACTCAAAATGGTCTTTGGTTTAAGCAGAAGCAAATAATTTAATAAGAGACAATCGACTATTGGAGACCCCCTGTTAATATATTACCCATCTCCGTATTTTTGTCCTATCTTCCAAACTTTGTTTGTTCCCTTTATATAGGTTCAGAAATAGTTTTAATTGCTCGAATACTGATGAGACCAAATACTTGCTTCATTGCAAATATTAACCTAAAAACACCAACACCGCCCATTTTTATTAAATACGTTTTTTTTTACCATTCGGTCTTTTTTCTTTTTCAATGTGGATTCTTTCTTTTTTTTACCTCTGTCTTATTTACAATTAGAACATTCCTTATATTCAATATTAAAATGTGTTGTACCACTATATTATGCACCAATCGTATTCTTTCATATTTTCTGTAGAAAATGTTCATGACTGCATACAATTTATGATTTTCGTAATGTATAGCCAAACGTACTTTTATTTAAATATCTGTTTTTTCTTTTATTTCAACAATGCGAGTTTCGGCTATATTTGACTACTTAAAGCCTATACCGAGAAACCTTATAAGAACAAACTGGGGGCTGGTAAGCATGAGACATTTACCTTATGATTTTCTATATTTTATGAGCGTTATGTAGCTTCTAATATCCCTCCAATAATATTCAGTTTTTATCGACTGAATATTGGGCACATTGCTTCCTCAAATCTCTGGTCAATAAAAGCGGGCTAATGGGGTTATTTTGTCATAAATATTTCCGTAATGAATCAATCACGCTGGCACGAACATCTTAGCATCAATCACACAAAGAATATTAATAAATATTCACAGTATTGCAAAATAAGAGAGGAAATCTAAGCGTTGGTCAAAGCAGTCTGTTAGGAAAACTATGCAAATAGTTTGGTAGGTGTTTGCAATAAAGTAAACTTGACTTTAAGTATTATGACATTTATGAAACGGAAGTTGTTGAAGATATCAGATTGAAATTTACTCTAGTTTAAAAACAACACCTTTTTAGAGCCGCATGACTCCTGTCAAAACTGATGCGAATACTAACGTCAAATTTATGCCAAAACTTGATTGAAGGAATGAGTATATTATTGGTTCTTTCAGAAAGATTTATGCAAATAATTCCACAAAAATTATCAGTAAATTACTAATGGATAACTCGTTTCAAATAATGTAGTAGAGTTAAACCTGACTTGCGTCAAGGATTTAGCACATTCTGACAGTTTTAATTCCTTAACATTAAAAAGAAAAAAGAATTCTAAATGTACAGATTTTAAAACCATAAATTGCTTAAGAAACCTTTTTTACGTGATTAAATTAACGTTCATGATTGTATAAATGAGTTTTATCATTGTTATAGAAGTGACTTGATGGCGAAAAAATAAAGCTTGTAATTAAGTATATTTCTTTTGATTGAATTTTTACACGAACTTTTTAAATACCCCTCGTATAATAAATTCAGAATGTGAAGATGATAGACAAAAGCAAATTCTGGACTCTTATCAAGGTATGAAATATCCGCGCTTATAGAGAAAAAGGAAAAATATTAGAGAAAAGTTTCTAAAACCATTTCTGAATTGATTATATCGACTATGATGCAACTGAACACACTAGCATTACCTGCTATAAAAATGGCAGTCGTAGGATAGGTAAAATAGCTATTAACACTGAAAAGTGACTGATATATATAGTTCAAATAAAATAATTTTCTTTGTAAGTAAACGAGTCAGCAACCTTAGAAAATGGCTAGTAATGCTTAGTAATGTCCTCGGGTTGTCATTTCGATAAAGTCAACGTACTAAAAGATAAACGGCCGTATTACTAATACAAAAAGCGCAGTAGTTATATTGTACTTTGAAAAGCAGATCATTGATAAATACTGTTAAATGGTTGGCACGAGGCACAAGTAATCCATGAAATCTTAGAACATTTCAAGAAATAAGTATCCAACATTGTATGTGTTCATTGCATCCTGCAATGAACACATAAAACAAAGCAGCTTCTTACTTCAAAGCAAACAAGTATTTACGTTATTATCTAATTACGTTATAATTACATCATAATTACGTTAAGTAATTATGTTATTAATAGTCAAACTCATGTCTGCGTCCTTTTAATTTTCACAACGCTTCGGCTTTTAAGGGGTCTACTGATACAGATGACAGTCATATTATTTCAACAGAACGCTTTGTTTACTCTGCGATGGTAAATTGTTCTCGTTTCGCTGTTCATGTCTCGGAATATCTCGTTTTATTTTTTTTGTACTCCTGAGGCTGAATCTCTGTTACTCACTTCAGTGTTTGAACTCACAATTACTAAGCCCTTATATTCGGGAAACAATTTTTTTTCTGTTTGAATGAGGAATTATCATTATTTACACTATTTACATTCGGAATATTGTCTTATCTTTATTGTTGCTATCACAACGTTTCGACCGACGTTTATCAGGTGTATATCAATTTGGTGAACCTACAGAAAATTGAACTGAACCTATTATTTAATCTACGGGGGTAGACTGTTCTCTTTCCACTGCTCATGTCCAGGGATATCTTGCCTATTTCTTATTTTTAATATTGCTCAGATATTGGTCGTACATTTTCTCGAACCAGGGATTGAACTCACAATTACTATGTTACCAAATTCATGAACTAAACAGGCGAGCAAGGAAAAGAAAAAAGTCTCTCCCTAGATTAAATAAATTTTTCTGATCAGAATTCACTTTTGGTTCCCCAGATTGATAGACACCTGGTGAAGGCCGGAAGTCACAACGACCGAAAATTTGAGATGACAACAACACAGATAACAATAGGCAGAATGTGAATAGTGTAGTTTGTATCTCATACAGTACGGTATAAAGAAGCTTGTGATTAAACCAATGTTCTTATTGCATTTATATTAAAATATATGAATTTATAATTAACATTATCACACAGATGTACGTCGGTGATCAAAAGGTCAAAGCTCGACATGTTCTTTTTAATATAGGACAGTGTAATGTAATTATATTTTTCATAATACCAAACATAGGTACCAAATCCAACAAGAAAGAACCATTTATGTTTTTTATTAGCTGAAATATTCATAAAGTCAAATGAAGTCTACATCCTCAAGGGAAAAATATGATGCTCATTGCATGTCGACATTAGCAAATGTTTCCGCCTGCGGCAAATTCTGAAGTAACATTATTACCCAATATTTATTACGATTTTGAAGTGATTAATGTCTGCCACTCATTGGTTTCTGGCCATGAATTTATGTTATCCTTCTACCATGATTATGTTTTTAATTTTTTTTTTTTCCAAAAACCATATCCTCAGAACATATATATGAGTACCATTTGGTTTTGGAATGTTTCAGTTTCAACTGAATGCTTTTGAGTCCATACCAGAAAATCAAAACCATTGAGAACAAGTGTAAGAATGCATAAAGTAGGTCTTCGTTCTATTCTGCAGTGGTGCTGTTGCTGATTTCAGTCAAGCTGTTTTCCAAAAGCAGCCCACCCAAAGTTTATTCCTTGTTTTATTTCAACAAATTGGTTCTTCTAACAAGATAGATTGTAACCAGGCTAAACGAGATCAGTCTTTAGATAACAATTTTTATCTGTTTATTTAATGTCAAGTTGTGAATGTGCTTTTTCTGTTATCATTGGAACAGGCTTTGTCAGGTTTAATTCAATGTCTAGTACATTGTATGTAGGAATGTTTATTTCTTGAGATAAAAATTTTAATAAGAGTTAAACGCATGCTAAACTGAATGAGACATGTAGGTGCGAAAAATGGCTGATATTCTCTGTAACACAATGATTTTTTCAATGTATACAATAAATTGAAATTTAATGTTTACTCTTGTTTTTTATTGGTCTTTTACATTAGTTGCCAATTGTAGTTAAACAGTCCAGTCTCCCCAGTTGTTTATCCCATAGAGAGAGTTAAAAATTATTATCAGGCTGAGATTAATGCAAGTAATGGATACCTATAATTTTGGCAGGACAAAGATATCTACAGACTCTATTGAAATTTATGGTCAGTTATTAGCAGTATTACATATATTCTTCAACATTTATCTACCTTTCAGAACGTGTACAATGATGGCAGTCCCTAATTTCTTCTTGCACATCTTAAAAGCGATTAACATTTTTACTATCCCTTCTGCTATCTTCTCTGAAAAAAAAAAACTAGTTAAGTAGTTTAATCGCAATTTTACTTTGTGTGTTAATTTTTCCAAGCCATAAATTCTGACTATTTCTAATTGTTATTATGTGTCCTTTACTCGATATATTAGGATCATATGTTGTTGACTTTTTGTAAAATAATTGATTTCATGTATTGTAATTCGATGAATTTTCCTTAAAAATAATGAAGGAATATTTAATTCAGTTCATATTTCAAAAATGGCATCCGAACAGGGTTTTTTTAAAATCGTATAGATGACTTTAGGGAATCTTGTAGAACTTGCTTGAACATTCTAGAATTTTATAGAAGCTTCTATAAATTGTATTTATCTATCTATGCTGTAGGTAAAACTGTTAAATACGCTAAAAATACGTAACTATTATTCAATTAAATCATTAACAAATAAAAAATAAAGCTCCTGTATGTTTGTAATTTTTTATTTATAAGATTGTATGTTGTGCTATAGCTATAAACACATAAAAGCGTCAAGAATAAATAAGTAATAACCAAGTACATTATTAACAAATACAAAAATAAAGTTTCTGAAATATTTTTTTGTATTTTTACCCATATTGCGCATTTCGTGAACTTCAATATTCAGTTTGTGGGTGACCTTTTTCAAGAATTAAAAACATAATGCATTTTTGATTACTTTTAAACAAAAGTTCATCGGTTTATGAGGCCGGAATACTAGGTTACAAAGAAAACATAAATTTTATATATATATATATATATATATATATATATGTGTGTGTGTGTGTGTGCGTGCGTGCGTGCGTGCGTGCGTGCGTGTGTGCATGTGCATTTTAGACCGCTAAAATGGATATATATTTCCGAGTATATAGTGGAATATGTAAGGTATAGATAGATAGATATGTTTAATACTAGCTTATTTGGAATTTTCATTTTAAACTAAATACAAATAACTGTCTTTACTATGCACTCAGCAACACTTGTTTTCACGAAAATAGTGATTAGTACCAAAAATAAAAAAGAAGTATCTTTTTATCGCAAGTCCGTAATTAGAATGTCTCCTACAGCGTGTATTCTAAGTTTGACACAAGAATCTTTACTAAGTTAATAATGAGACCAAATCGTTTATATGATCTGCTGACAAATCCGAGCACAGGTCATACGATCAAATCTCGCTTGGTTCAGGATCGCCTACCCGTATTATCTTTCCGTGTTACGTGAATCTTCAGAATATGGGTGTTTATAGACGTCAATACTTCCTGTTCCTTGTAACTCTTAATAAGTTTTGTCTTTTTGCTACACCTTCTGTAGCTGACAATCGAGTACTGCGCTTAAATTTGGGAAGTCGATGTAGGACAGAGGAAAACTTACCAGAACAATTACCATTAAAATATTTATAGTAAATGAACAGTGAAATGTCTGAAACTGAGATGTCAGCTCAGGCCAGAAGTTATTGCAGATTTTTCTTTTGGATCTGTCAAGTATTTCCACTTACATAGCAGAAGAATCCTGGGGAAAAATGGATATTGTACAATGATGATGCACATTATTTACATTATTCGGACTATTGTCCTCATCTTTGTCGCCATACGTATTACAACATTTCGGCCGTTGTACACTCCGGCCTTCTTCAGGTGGCTGGAATGTCGAACTGAACCCTTTATTTCGCTCACTGGGGTAAAGCTCTTCTAGTTCCACGTGCCATATGTCCTCAAGGACACATGGCACAGTGGATAAAGGCGTTGGTTAGATCCAGTGACAGGACCCAAAGAGTGTGAGTTCAATACCCGATTACGGCAGTGGAGAACTTTCAGAGGGAAATTAACAGGAGATAACTGATAACTGACATTCATTAAACATGACACGTGGAACTAGAACAGTCTACCCCAGTGAGCGAAATAAATGGTGCAGTTCGACATTCCAACCAGCTGAAAAAGGCCGGAGCGTACAACGGCCGAAACGTTGTAATAAATACGGCGACAAAGATGAGGACAATAGTCCGAATAATGTAAATAATGTACATAATACCTCATCTCCGAAATATAGACAGATGATGCACATATATGAGAAAGATTTATTCGAAATACCGACCACTACATTCCATGCAATTGATTCCATCCCACCCAGTGTGACATGACGGAATCTATGAAAAAGCTTTTATTTCTTCCTACGATTCTAACAACACTTCAATTTCGTTCTCTTGAACAGTTTTATACACATTTGCTTTAGTTGTAAATCTGCTTCATTGTTTTGCCTCGGGGTTTTGCTTACAAGATAATTCTTTCTTGAACAGTTTTCTCTATATTTCGAAACATCAAAGATAATTCATCTTCAACTTCTCCTGCTTCTTTTGTTTTCTTTTTCTTCTTCCTCGTCCTATTTCCCCTTCTCTTTTAGTTTTCCCTCTTATCTATCTGCCACCACGTTTACTTTCCTGTCTCCATTTTTTCTTGCTCCTTCCTTTTCTTCCACCCTCTTCTCCTCATTTCTCCTACTTCTCTTACTTTTTCTCTTCTGCTTTTTTCCCTTCATCTCTTAGTTTCCCTCTTCATTATTTTATTAATTCTTCTACATCTTTTGCTTTTCAGTTTCTTATTCGTCTTTTATTTATGTTTTTTTCCTCATTGGAAATTATTGGCGAATAACTCCTAGAACTTATTAAAACATGATGCCTGTCAATCTACTGTCAAAATCCGTATCGATCGTTTGGAACGTCAGATAGCCTGGTGTTAGAGGCTATTTGCATATTTCTTTGACGCCAATCCTTGAAATCACATCAACTTTTGGCAACACATTCGTCTCGACTGTGGTGGAAGTAGAGGTTCAGACTTATGTTGCTTTAATTTTCATGGACAAACACACACACGCGCACACACACACACACACACACACACACATATATATATATATATTTATATATATATATATGTATGTATATATGTAGGCATGTATGTATGTAAAACATATTCTGACAGGCATTAGAGAAAAAACGTGTAAGTTATACTTATTCAAAGGAGATATATTACTTATATTTTTCATGTTATTTAGTATTTGATAAGTAATATCTATCTATCTATCTATCTATATATATATATATATATATATATATATATATATATATATATATATATATGTATATATATATATATATATATATATATATATATATATATATATATGTATATATATGTATATATATATATATATATACATATATATATATAAACAGGTATATATATATATATATATATATATATATATATATATATATATATATATATATATATATTGTGTGTGTGTGAGTGTCAGAGAGTGTTACTGTCTCTCTGTGTGAACGCGGTTGTTTGCGCACTTATAAATGCGTTATTTACAATTTCATATTCGTGAAACAGATTTTAATGTTAGGTCTAAAAAGCTAGCGATAGATTTTTAGATGATAATGACGTAGATATTTATAAAGATTACAACAATTTTGGACAAGGAAAAAAACACTAGTAGATTCAATTGCAGCCCACTATTACTGCATATCTATCTATTTATCTATATATATTTGTTTAAACGTTATGTTTTTAATGGATATTTATATCTGAACTCTTTTTTGTTTTTTAATTATTACACAGTATATTTATTAATGTACATCTGCTGGCCTTAATAATCGAGGCATCTTGTTATAAAATTATGCGCCCTCCGGCAGGAATCGAACCTCTATTCCCTAGGGGAAACCCCTAACTTTTTTTGTAGGTGTTAGTAAGTATGGGTGTTGAGCACTTTACTGAGTATGTAGGTGTTTGCGTTTTGGTCTTTTGTATTTTTCCGTGTCTAAGGTGATAGGGCGTCTGTCACTTTGTTTGTTGGTCACATCACCATGGTTGTTTTTTCTTTAGCATATAGAATATACGTATATATGTGTGTTATAAAGAACGACCAGGATAATTCTGGAAGATAACGTGTTTAAAGGAAGCAGGCTTTGTAATTAAAGTTCTCTGTATTATGAGATCGAGCTTTAATATTAAATAAATAAAATTAAATGTCTTATCTTGTATTTTCATACACTGTTGATTGGTATTGCATTGCAGTTCAGCAATCGTTTCCTTGTTTTTAACGAAATTTCCCTGCTTCTTCTTGAATGATGGAAAGGAACTTAATCTAAATGCTTCAAGAACTATAACATACACATGCAGTTTTATAATTCAAATTAAACAAAAAACACCAAGCGTATTTGCGATCTTTACATTGTAAACCACGAATTCATTGTTTCAAGTTTATTTACGGCAAGATGAATATCGTTGTTGATTCAACCGTTGCTGAAGACGATATATCTAATTTGATTATAAGTCTTATTGGTGGTTACACTGATGAGCGAATTAAAAGAAAAGAAACAAAAAACAAATCCTTTCTTTGCAAACTCCAAAATCGAATATTCGAGTCGGCGATGAAATTCGTTTGTAATATCTGCGTCGTAAATTGTTACAGAGAAAATTCCTGTTCGTTGTCCAGATGAAGATATATTTCTCTACAAATTATATGGCGCCATTTCATAAGACGCAATTAGAAGTAAGTAGATAAGAATAAAAGTATAAGAATTTTTCAAATAACATTTGTAGACATAAGAAAAACGGATGAAAAGTGTATCTATATGTGATTAGATGGATGTCTGCCGTGATCGAATGATGTGCGTACACTTATTTCAATTAACTGATATAGAAAGTAAATAAAAATACAGGTATTTAATAATATAGGCGTCTCTCAGCCTCTCTCTCTCTCTCTCTCTTTCTCTCTCTCTTTCTCTCTCTAATTTCACTCTTTCTCTGTATGTAAATGATGGAATAATATCTGTCAGTTTCATCACGTTTTCTTTTTGCTAAATTGATGTATCCATCGACAGAGATGTTTCCTATTTTTAATGCTATATGCTCGTGTATATATATATATATATATATATATATATATATATATATATATATATAGAGAGAGAGAGAGAGAGAGAGAGATATTCATATATATATTGATATATATATGTATATATATGCTAATATATATATTTGTATATATATATGCTGATATATATATATATGTATATATATACATATATATATATATATATATATATATATATATATATAGAGAGAGAGAGAGAGAGATAGATAGATAGATAGATAGATAGATAGATAGATAGATAGATAGATAGATAATATTGGATGAAATATAGATAAAATATGGATTAGAATCAACAGGATGAGAAACAAATAGGAAACATTTATAAAATTAACAGGTTACGCTCTTATTCATGTTTTATCAGGTAATTGAATATGTATAAGAAAGTAGATAGATAGATAGATAGATAGATAGATAGATAGATAGAATAATCCCTGATAGATAGCCGGATGGGCTGATAAGTTCTTTTTGCGAAAAACAAAATACTTCCAAAAAAATAAGTTTGGGCATTTAGACATATTTGGGTCTAAAAACATTTTGCTAACAATCATAGAAAATATAGATAGATAGATAGATAGATAGATAGATAGATAGATAGATAGATAGATAGATAGATAAATAAGGAATGCTGGTAGCATTCTCTTCCACAGATAAGAAAATTTACTGGAGGGTCAGTACGTTTAATGTTTGCTGTGCATGTGATCCTGACATTCGACAGCATAAACAAACCCAATATAGAATTGAAAATCTCCATAGATAAGAAGCGTACAAAAAAAAATACCGCTCTGTGCTTCCGTAGCAAAAACAAGAATATATCGTCAGTGTTTCACATAAGTGTTTAGAAAATGAGATAAGTGTTGATCTCCTGAGTAATTGATAACGGATATTTTTATACTGACAATTTGATTCCCCCTGCCTTCAAGCATAGGAAATTCCACAAATAATTATACGATGTTGATAGTACGCAGTTGAATCTAGATTTTTTCTTAAGGTTTGCTTGCGCTCTCTTCGGACAACTACATTCCCAATAATATATATATGCCAGAGCATTTGTTGCTTGATAAAAAAAAAACTTTTTCCTTGAACGAAACATGTTAACCTCAGTAGTAATCTTTAATATCTGCTGCAAAGAACACAGAACATAAGTGACATTTTAAAAGAAACAAGTCCGACACGTATTTTTTTTCCATTTATATGAATGTTTAAAATTATTCAACGTGGACAACAAGATGATACGTAGAGAAGATTTACCAGGATTTATACTCATACTTGTTCAATATGTTGATTTTTAACCGAATTTTTTTAACATTTATTACTAGTTGACATAAGTCCTAATAACACGCTACACTGTGAAATATTCACCAAGCAAACTGAAAGTCTATAAAAATGTAGTCAATAAATGTAAGAAAACTTAATGTGTATTTATTAGCAAAAGGGGTAACACAAGATGGAATTTACACATTGGGAACGTCAAAATATACTAGCTTCAGTAATTTCCCTATTCGGGCAACATAGTAACAAAGGACGGATTGGGTAATACAGAAAATCGAAGGTGCGTAATAATAGCGAAATATAGTTTTCAGAACATGTAGTAAAGAATTGAAACAAATAGATATAGAATTAAAGAAATCAATGTTAAATTGTTATTTAATATCCAACGCCTATCATTGCAGGCAATACCCTAACCCATTCCTCATTTAATTTTTTTTATATGTGATCGAGGTGAGCGTTGTATTCACTAGTAATAGCCCAACAGACCAATCTAGCTGACTGTTATCTCACAAAAGATGACCACGGCAAAATAACGAAACAAATAATATGATCTTCTGTCGGTGAATGTTGAGCATAACTTGTTCTGAACGAATGACAGAAGAGAGTAATGTCCTTGATAATTTTGAGTAAATCTTTGCATAAAAATATACAGTAAGAAATAGGAGGTGAGGATGACATAGTGCTAAATAGATAATCTAGGACGATGTGGGATCCTGAAAGGATATGGTAAACAGAAAGGAAGAGGGAGACAGAAAAGTGACGGGCAGAGATAAATATTTAAAATGAGTTGAAATTTCTTTCCCAGTGAAAAGCTTTCAGATATCCAATTGTAGAGGTAACTACAGAAAAATTTTCCTGAAAAAGTCTGAAAAAACTTTCGCCTGAAACGTAGTAGAAAAAAAAAAGACAAGAATTAAAATTCAACTCGAAAGTTTTGGTAAATAATAACAAATAGATATATTGTAATTTTACACAATATTTGTTTAGATGTTTGTGATATTATTGTAATTATTTCTTAGTATTTCCGCTTGCCTCATAAGCAAGACATGGACATTTAGCAAGGCACGAATGTCCCAGAGAAAAGAGAGATATTCCATAGACCGTTCCCTTGCACATGAGCAATCAGCTTTTGTCTCGCAGACTAAAGATGCCAATGAACTATCTGAATGTTCGAGCTGGTCATTAAACAAAGAGGCGCGCATGTCATTTTCCATGTACTTAGCAATCGATCATTGACTTCGACCACTTTCCGACGAATATAGAACTAATGGCGAAGAAGAGGTGTCAACCGGTATGGCTTTTCACCTTTCAGTTGACTTCGGTATTTTTCGGTTGTCTTCGGAGACCGAACACGACACCATGAAAGCTATTTCTAGATCAATGAAATTGGCACAAATGAAATTCGTACATTGAACTGAACTTGTCATGACGTAGACGTGATTAGAATAGATGTCCACAAATACACACATATAAGCAAATGCATGCAGAGACACATTCACCTATATATGTATAAAATAGGAGTAGATATGGTCGCCTGTCTTCCAGTTCACACACCATGCTTCTGACGTCTCCGATTAAAGTCTGAAATCTTATTTATTATTTATTTTTATTATTTATTTTCTCCTGAATAGGAGTAGTTAGGTTCGCTTATCGTCCAGTTCACCTCCCCAGTCTTTTGAATAGGAGTGTATATATGTTTATATTTTGTTTCGTATTTACGATTAGGTATCCGGTCCCTTTTAATGTCTTTTCATGCATTTTCACTCACAGAAGTCCCTTGCGTCTTAGTGGTGTAGTTGCCAAGTTTGGGGTGAATTGATTAAAACCAGATATATGCTAGTAGCATATCTGCTATTGACACGGAAAGTAAAATAAAGGAAGCATGTTCAAATTATGTTCGGTCCTGTTAAGTTTATTTCGCACTAATGGATAATAGCTTGGAAAAGAAATTTAATCTATCTATCTATCTATATATATATATATATATATATATATATATATATATATATATATATATATATATATATAATTATGTTATTATAAGAGATTATGAAAGGTCGTTTATTATACTCTCTTATAATTAAAATAATAATATATAGCTCTACTTTGTATTGAGCACTTTTTTAAAAGTAAATTCTACGAAGAGTGTAATTTTACTCCATCAGTTGTTTCTCATATATATATATATATATATATATATATATATATATATATATATATATATATATATATGTATGTATGTATGTATGTATGTAAATATATATATATATATATATATGTATGTATGTATGTATGTATGTATGTAATATATATATATATATATATATATATATATATATATATATATATATATATATATATATATATATATATATATATAGGCCGCACATGTTCACCCAAACGTGTTTCATTATATAATATAGACATAATGGGTCTACTTTAATGTTATTGCTATATTCGTCATAAATTCTGTTGATTGTTGGTTGGTTGATTTTGATTTAGAGGATGTCGAGTATTGGGAGTTTTTGTTTATTACATTAGTGGTGTAGCATGCAAGCCTTATTAACATTATTACGAATATAGTAACAACATATTAAAGCTCATATAACATTTAAATACTAATGTCATTTTACATTTACACCAATTCCCGATCAGCTCCTTTATATTGAAACGCTTGTTTTATAGAAAATCTATGACTACAACGGAAAAACTTTATAAATTCTAAAATAACTATAACAAACCACGTTCGCTCGTGTTTTCAAAACTCACTATGACAACGAAATGCACATTTTATTGCAATTACAATAGCTTGTTCTTCTTGTAGTATAAACCTGAAGATGTTCTTAGATGGAGGATCGAAAGTACTTTGGTTACAAATGCGCCTTATTTGATGAATTTCATCCCAACTTCAAGAAACTGATAAAACAACATGAAAGGACCGGTATGAAAATAAGTAGACACAATATATTTATATTATGATTTTATATACCAATATTATGTATTATATGTTTATACACACACACACACACACACACACACACATACACACACACACACACACACACACACACACACACACACACACACACATATATATATATATATATATATATATGATATATAATTTTGTATATCAACAAAGTGTATTTAGGAAAATATGACAAACTGGAAAGGATTTTTGCGACGTGTTTCATCGGTTAGGGTCTCAAGAGTCTGGCATTGTTGAAAGTACTTGCGTTTCTCGTTTCGTGCGCATGTGTAGACGTGGCAACGTCAACAAAGTCCAATACGATAAAACTCTAACGGATGAAACTTGTCACAAAAAAAAATTCAGTTTGTCATATATATATATATATATATATATATATATATATATATATATATATATATATATTTTAATGAAATGTGCTTGAAAGACGTATTGCTGCCTAAATACACAAATATATATATATACACAAATATATATATATATATATATATATATATATATATATATATATATATATATATATATATATATATATATATATATATATATATATATATATGACGTACGTGATTCAGATATTGTTAGCATTAAAATCGCTTATAGCAAGACGGATAATCAATCAATGGCGCTACACTCTCGACAAATATTGTCTAATCAGAAATACTACAACATATATACACCTGGGCTGGAGCTGCATATCTTCAGTCAAAAAGCTTCTCGGGGACCTTGTTGGCAATGAATTGTTTTCCACCTTACAACCAACTTCCTAAAGATGAATATTTGCTAGACTCTCGTTACTCTATCGTTATTTCCAGGGAAAGGTCTCAAACGATCTACATTCATTAGTTTTCCGAACTATCTCCCTCCCTGCTAAGGCCCGCTACGCAGCGTATACTGTAGTGAATTTTAGTCATTACCTCGTATTTCTTTAATAAAGATAAACTTGCACTCGGATAGCTTCTTCCCGAGAACTGGGAATCCAGGAGGCGCTTCCTGACCACTACAATCACAAGCTTTTCAAGTCTAGATTAAACCACTGCTTTTCCGAAATATCTACATAAAATACGCCCATTACCGCTCACACAAATAACACCTTCAGGTCCATATATAGAGTGAACATTAGTGAAATAAAAATCATAATTATATACAATCGTGTTTGTCAGTGTGTACATGTGGGTGTGAAGTCCATCCCATCGATTAAAATATATGAGAGCCTAACAATTCAGTTTCTAAAACTGAAGCACCAGACAACCTAAACATATAATTTGATTACAGTGAAGGCCTGTAGACCAACCACTGAAGAACAAAGAACCGTTGTACAAGGTCTCCAACTGTCCCTCTTCAGGTTCCGCATTCAGAATTTTCCTTCTTCCAGAATGGTTGGCAACCAAATATAGAAGTCCAGACGATCCTGCCATTTGACCTCTAGCTGGAGAGATGGATGGATATATTTCTGAAGGTGGCTATGAAAAAATACATGTAATGAACTCGACCGGAATTCGAATTTGACTGACCGATTAATCATTTAAATCACACACACACACACGCGCGCACACACACACACACACACACACACACACACACACACACACACACACGCGTGCGCAAGCGGACACTGGCCTTCACATAAGTACGCACACACACGCCTATATATATATATATATATATATATATATATATATATATATATATATATATATATATATATATATATATATAAAAGTATGTGTGTGTGTGTGTGTGTGTGTGTGTGTGTGTGTGTGCGGTGGTGTAATGGACAGCGGATCGGAATATGAAATTGAAATTCCATTCGAGTTCGTTACATTCACTTGCGCAAACACGCTTGGTTACGTTATATATCAATATTTTCTCACCTTAGCTATGGATTTATTAGTAGTGCCGACAAGGCTCTTTCAACTTAGTCGGCCACCAAACTAGAAGGACAACTTTTAAAACAAAAGCTGAGAAGTGTCGTTTAGAGACATTGTAGTATAATATGTGCACCGTTTCTTTGTATTCGGGTCTTCCGAAAAGCGTGGGTGTTTTCCCATAAGCATTCACTACTATTATCAAATCATATGTACGGGTAGTCTAGATGTTTGGTTCTAAAAAATCTAATAGCTGGACCTTGATGCCTCAAAAACGATTGGAAAGTTTACTACTACTACTACTACTATTATTGTTGTTGTTGTTGTTGTTGTTGTTGTTCTTGTTCTTATTATTATTATTATTATTATTATTATTATTATTATTATTATTTGTGTATGTTATATTTCCTGTTTTGTATCCTGTACAGCCGAGTACATAATCTGTTCCTTAGGCACTTCAGGAGAATTGTCATTTAATTCATAGCACTTACCTTAGTCTATGGTATGTTCCTAGTATGGCGATCTTCTGGGCAACTTCTATGTTGATGTTACCTGAGACACTGTTAGTAAAAATGCCCAGAGCTCCGATTACTAGTGGTACAGTCTCAGTTTTCATTCCACACTACCTGTTAATCTCAATCTTCAGGACCTTGTATTTAGGCAATTTCTAGATAATTTTCATGAAGTTGTTTTTCTCAGATGGTGCTTCTACGACAATAAGCACTGATGTCCTGAATTTATTTCTTTTATGATAATATCAGGTCTGTTGGATTTTACTTCCCTGTCAGTTTGGCATGTCACAGAGGATAGTTACATCGTTATTTTGGGTAAATGATCATAGCATCACTCAGTGGTTTCGATTTTCTGCTTCTTGCATATCTTCCAGTGCATTTATGTCCCTACTTTGTTATGCCTGTGGTGATATTCATGTGAGATATACTTCCAAACCGATTGTTGTAGTTGTTAGAGTTATTTCAATTTGGATTAGACATCGGCCTACTAAAGCTGTTGGTACGTACAACCTAGCAATATCTGATTTCGGGCGGTGCATTCTCATTTGGGTAAGCAGTATTATTATTATTATTATCATTATTATTATTATTATTATATAAATCGAATAAGTTAGATATGAACAGGTTGATATAGATATTATTATAAATATATATAAATGCATGTGTGTATGTAGAATTATTGCAGAATAGGTATATAATTATATGCAGATTATTGTGTGTAACGTTCCAATATTGAGATAAATTTTGCATCGGAAACAAAGGAAGAATTGCATCACAAACAAATGAAGATTTTTTAACGTTACTCTGCATCAATATTCATAGACAGGTTTTCGCTAGAAATTTACATTCTTTTATAAAAGTAAATATGCATCTTACCGTGTATCTATTCAAATAATTCGCGCGACATGACTACATCACTATGGTGGCATTCACGTGAAAATCCTAAACCACACACTGCTGTGTCATGGAGAGAAAATGTCCAGAATCACCTGTTAGACGCTACGTCGATCAGTGGTTGGACCATTGTGTCCAAGATCTCGGTGTATGCGTTGTCAGTGACATTCATCAATTTTCTGGGGTCGTAGTACTGTATATGCAATTGAAAACCTGTCGCCCTTCTCGCGGTGACAAATAACGCATCCCTTCTAAAGGGTTTATGCCTAAACTGAAATGCGAACGATCTCAGAGTTTCTTATCTCTAAACAAGCATTATTTGGCGATTATTTCTTTTTCATTTGCTGTGACAGTCTGCTATTCTCCACATTAATGATTTCATACATCTACAAGAGACGAGAGAACGTTAAAATTTGGAACATGTTACGTAACATTAAGTAAAGGTCATTAAAAAAAAGTGAAAATTATTACCGCAAATTACACAGCTGACCCTGAATACACATACATATTATATATAAAACACATTCACTAAAAAGTACATTGTATGTATATATATATATATATATATATATATATATATATATATATATATATATATATATATGTCTTGCGACGGACGTTACTTAATGTAAAGAAACTTCTGAAAACAGCCATTTCTGATGAAAGATCGGGGCCGATCTGAAATATCAAATATATATATATAAAATATAAATAAATACTTTCACAAAAAACATTCAATTTTTTTTAATTTGCAACTTTTCAGTTGTTTTTTTCTATATTATATATATATATATATATATATATATATATATATATATATATATATATATATATATATATAATCACACAACATAATAGTTCTATGATTTATTCATTTAAATATAATTCTGATTCACACATTCATCGGAAGAACCACTCAAAGACAGGATGCCAGAATAAAACAACTTGTATCAACAAAAATCCGAAAACTTAAGTATTCTCCGTCAGATATTCTGACGAACAGATACGGCTCTTCCATCGCGGATCACCTAATAAAGAATCATAATTGTGCCGCCAATTTCAGTTTGGAATCATTTTCTAACCTTACTACGTCCCACTCAAGTTATCACTTCAAAATATTGCAGGTCATATACATTTTTTGTCCTTGTGACCTTCGTTACGTAAACAGAAGGATTTTGTAATAGGCCTTCAATTAATTTCCATTTAATATATTTTCCTTCTCTAAATATTATCCATATATTTATTGATAATTACATATTTATTAACCTCGATGTAACTCTGTTGAGCAAGGTTCGCATCCAGTTTTTAAGTTTATTTTTCCTTTTAATTGTATTCATGAGTAGTAATAAATACAATTTTCTTCTATTCATGGTGGTCAGTAAATTTTGTAGCACTAACAAAATATTTATATATATATATATATAATTGTATATATATATATATATATATATATATATATATATATATATATATATATATATATATATATATATATATATATATATATAAGATAATCTTAAGGAGCCAGGCAAACCTATCTAGGTTTCACCTAAACGGATCTTTAGGGTAATGCTGTCCAGGTAGGTTTGCCTGGCTCCTTAGGATTACCCTAGGTTTTGCTCTACTTAGTGTATTGAGCATTTACGTTGTTGTCTTTTTACTCATATTGTTTTTTTTTCTTTGGACTTGGAGCTTGAACTCTGGACGATTGGTTTCGCCTTGGTTTAATGTTCTTGGTTCTTTCTTTTTTTATCACCCATTTTTCTTCGGGTACCGATTTGTTCTACTGCAAGTTGAACTATCCGAGGTTTTTCCAAACGAGTACCACCATTTTTATATATATATATATATATATATATATATATATATATATATATATATATATATATATATATATATATTTATATATATATATATATATATATTTATATTATATATATATATATATATATATATATATATATATATATAAGCATTTATATCGTCTGGATTATTTCTCCACTGAAGAGAAGTGGTTCTTACTCTCTTTAGATGGTTACCATGTTCCAAGTTCAAATAAACAGACATAATGTCGATTGCAGCAGATGTTGGAAAAATGATCGTCTATTCAGACAAAGTAGGAAATGCTATTAACGACGCGTTTCGCCAGAGAGCGTATGCTTTATTCGGCTTCCTCTGTCGATGTGGAAAGTACCTTGGGACATTTGAAGATAGGTAGAGTGATAATTCAAATGAATTACCTTAGCTTTTTTACCTAAAACTAGAGTCTTTCGGTCTACCTGCGTATATTTGTTTTATCTATAACTGTATTACAGGCGCAGGAGCCGTATCTGTAGGATTTTAAATATTTTAAGGATCTCTCTTTCTCTCTCTCTCTCTCTCTCTGTGTACACACACACACACACACACACACACACACACACACACACACATATATATATATATATATATATATATATATATATATATTAATTTACACACTTTTTTGTCTATATGTGAAAATCAAACATAAACATACACAGACACATAAATCCATCATAATATTTTTGGAAATCAACAAACTTTCTTTTGTGTCAATTATATCAGCTCTATCTATCTGTCTATCTATCTATCTAATTCTATCTATATATCTATAAATCTAATTATATTTATCTATCTATCTATCTATCTATCTATATAATTCTATCTACCTATCTATCTAATTCTATCTATCTAATTCTATCTTTATATGTTTAAATCTAATTCTATTTTTCTATCTATCTATCTATCGAATTCTACGTATATATATATATATATATATATATATATATATATATATATATATATATATATATATATATATATATATATGACAGGAATATAGCCAAAGTTTGGACAGACGAAATATTGGGTTCCTTCAAATACGAAGCTTGCATAATATATTTTTCTCAAAAAGTAAGACAAAGCAACAGTTCGCTATTGAATCTCTTGACTGTATTATTGGCCAACTTATTAATATAGACATGTTTTATTCATGAAAAAGAAAAAGAATCGACCTTTCTTAGAAAGGGGTAGGAAACAGTTGGAATAATAATACTTGGCACTGGATGTATGAATATATTTGAAGGCAAATAACGAAGTTTATTATACGACATGAGAAGCTAAAAAAAATAAAAATGACGCATGATCCACCGCTTTCGACTCATAGACATACACACAGGTATTCACACTATGCGTTCACAATGAAATTTAATTAAACTATCACACACACACACACACACACACACACACACACACACACACATATATATATATATATATATATATATATATATATATATTGTTTACTAAGGCAATAGTTTTTCGTTTATACATGCTTCATTGAATATGATGGACAAAGAAATGTTTCAGGATTTTTTATTCAGTTTTTCTAATGTTCTTAAAGCTTTCTTTTAATACGCACTAAAGAGCGTTTCTGCTCTCATTTAGTCCCCATCAATAGAAAACAACGAACAATAGAAAAATAATTATAAAAATCCTTGTCTGTGTCATAGAGCGAATCATGTATGCATGTAAGTGTATATATATATATATATATATATATATATATATATATATATATATATATATATATATATAGATAGATAGATATATCCAAGTATAGGACTGGTGTATGTGGAATAAATTTCTATAAACAAAAAATAATATTCTTAAAAGAGTGCTCAGTACAGAGTAGAGCAAATATAATTATTTATTCGGAAATTATAACATAAATAGGAAATAATAGCCATTTTGTTTCAACAGTTCTGGTGTCTTATCAAGTGTTGGTTTTCAATATAGATTCTACATTCAACCCCATCACTTGATAAGACACCAGAAGTTTTGAAACAAAAACATGACTATTTTTGTAGTGATTTTATAACATATTTATGTTATAATTTTCGAATAAATAATTATATATACATAAATATATATATATGTACATTAATTTATATTATTGTATGCATAGACATGTGTATATCCCTATATGTAGTGATATGTTTAATATACAGTGTAACCCGGATATAAGAGATCCGGATATAAGAGAAACCCGGATATAAGAGAGATTTTCTCTGGTCCCAAATTAGAGCCTGTGTTAATGTATATATAATAGACCAAACCCGGATATAAGAGAAACCCGGGTATAAGAGACTTCTTATCCGGTCCCGACAACTCTCTTATATCCGGG